>BQKN01000871.1:383536-436301 GCA_022839385.1 Asparagus kiusianus
GCTGCAAACTGGGCCGTACTTGGGCCACTTATTCATGCGGAACGAAACCGCTGGAACGAAACCGCTGCTCACACGATTTTTCCAACCGTGGCCCCCACTTCCCACTTCGTGTTCACAATTCTCCACCTCGGTAAAGTTTTTTCAAAACTGAGCCGACACCAAAGCAACCAAATGTCCCACTTGTTGTGTCCAGTACGAATTCAATCCACAACAAGTCGGGAACCCAAACGAGAGTCCAAACAATCTCACCCCCATCAAAATCAACTAATCCAAACCGGCTGCATCAAACATGACTGCCTACGTATCATCTTGCCTAAGGAATCAAGCCGAACGTAGTTCACCCAAATGGCCGCCAACGGCCTCAACAATCACGAATGTGTAACAAGTTTCGATAATGATCAAACTTGTTGCTCGGAACCACCTTAGTGAGCATATCCGCCGGATTATCCTTCGTGTGGACTTTCATAATCTCCACATCGCCATCTTCAAGAACATCCCGAACGAAGTGATAACGAACGTCAATGTGCTTCGTCCGCGCATGAAAAACCTGATTTTTCGCCAAATAGATAGCACTCATGCTATCACAATGAATAGTGACGGACCTCTGCGATATACCAAGTTCCTCCAAAAGTCCTCGAAGCCAAATAGCCTCCTTCACAGCCTCCGTAACTGCCATATACTCTTCCTCCGTCGTAGACAAAGCCACCGTCGACTGTAAGGTGCATCTCCAACACACCGGCGCACGGGTCAAAGTAAACACATACCCCGTCGTGGACCGACACTTATCCAAATCCCCGGCATAATCCGAATCAACATAGCCAATGCATAGCTGCCCACCTGTAGCGTCCCGCTCATAAACTAAACCAACATTGAGCGTACCTCGAATGTACCTCAAAAACCATTTCACGGCGTCCCAATAACCCACTCCTGGATCATGCATGTATCTCGATACCATGCTTACCGCCTGTGACAAATCAGGTCTCATACATACCATTGCATACATCAAGCTCCCAACCGCACTCGCATATGGAGTCTTCGACATCAACTCACGATCTTCAACTGACTTTGGTGAAAGATCAGCTGAAAGCTTCAAATGGGCTCCCAAAGGTACACTAACTGGCTTCGTATCCATGCTAACATGGAATCGCTGTAGAACATTCTTCAAATAAGCCACCTGTGTCAAACAAATTCTGCCCTTCTTCTTGTCTCTGCCGATCTCCATCCCTAGAATGCGCTTCGCCTCGCCCAAGTCCTTCATCTCAAACTCATTTGATAGTTGAACTTTCAATTCATCTATAGCCGACCTGGAAGTAGAGGCAACCAACATGTCATTGACATAAAGTAACAAATAGATGTACGCACCTCCTTTCAACTTGCGAAAGTATACGCAAGGATCAAACTGGCTCCGAGTGTATGAATGACCAATCATAAATCCATCGAATCGCCTATACCACTGTAGAGGAGACTGCTTTAAACCGTATAGCGATTTCTTTAATCTGCAAACTAATTTTTTCTTCCCTGCAGCTCGGAATCCCAATGGCTGAGTCATATATATTTCTTCATCAAGATGACCATGAAGAAATGCCGTCTTCACATCCAACTGATCTAACTCTAATCCATACTGTGCCACCAAAGCTAGCAGAATCCGAATCGAAGAGTGCTTCACCACCGGAGAGAAAACCTCATTATAGTCAATACCTTCCTCCTGTGCATAGCCCTTCGCAACCAACCTAGCTTTGAACCTCAATGGAGTGCCTTCAATGCCCTCCTTCTTCGTGTATACCCACTTGCAACCAATTGCCTTCCGCCCCTTTGGAAGCTCAACCAGCTCCCATGTATCGTTCTTATGAAGAGATTCCATCTCCTCCTGCATAGCCACCTGCCATGAATCAGCCTCCGAACTCTGTTCGGTCTCTCTGAATGTAGTAGGCACCATTTCATCGATACTCTCCACCGGAAGTGCATACGTAACTGTGTCGGCATACCGTGCTGGCATCTGTATGTTTCTCCTCTGTCTCCGAACCGTAATAGAATCCTGAACCTGAGCCGTCGGTTCCTGATCCTGCACATTTGTACTCGTATCCTCCGTGTCACCGTCGTGCTCGCCTGGCGTCACCTCAATCGGCACCTGCATGGATACTGTACCATCTGGACAATGTGGAGCTGTATCGATCTCCACCACCTGCGATATCTCCTCCGTCGGGTCGCTCTCCACCTGATGAGAGCTGGGAAGCTTCAAGATAGAAGCCTCATCAAAGGTGACGTCCCTACTCAGCACAATCTTCTTATCAACTGGATCCCAAAGCTTGTATCCCTTGACACCACGCTTGAATCCTACAAATATGGCCTTCCTAGCTCGAGGTTCCAACTTATCAGTTCTCACATGATAATATGCAGGGCACCTAAATACCTTGAGCTGGTCATAGTCATGTGCTGGCTTTCCCGACCACATTTCCATAGGGGTCTTCCCCTCAATCGCAGATGAATGCAGCCTATTAATGAGGTGGCTCGCATACGTAAGTGCCTCAGCCCAAAAGATCTTCTCCAAACCACTCTGCGACAATAAGCATCGGATCTTTTCCAGTAAAGACCGATTCAACCTCTCTGCCACCCCATTCTGCTGCGGTGTATGACTAACTGTGAAGTGTCTCTCTATGCCCTCGTCTCGACATAGCTGCTGAAAGGGGTCAGAAGTATACTCACCACCGTTGTCGGATCGCAACGTCTTGATCTTTCTCCCCGTCTGCAGTTTCAATCTCTTCTTCCACTCTACAAACAAATCTAAGACTTCACTCTTCTTCGTCATGGTGTACACCTAACAACGCCTAGAATAGTCATCTACAAAAGTGACGAACCAATGTCGACCACCAAGTGATGCAGTCTTGGTGGGACCCTAAACGTCTGTGTGCACGTAGTCCAGGATGCCCCTCGTCTGATGAATGGTAGTCCCAAACTTCACCTTCGTCTTCTTGCCAAGAACACAATGCTCACAGAACTCAATCTTTCCACTCTTGGCTCCCTTCAATAGTCCCTGCTTGCACAATGCCTGCAGTGACTTTTCACCTGTGTGCCCCCAACCTATAGTGCCAAAGTCTGCTCATGTCCGCTTCTGAAACAGCCGAAGCAACCTGGCCAATCTCGGTGCTTCCCTTCAGATAATACAAATTCCGATTGCGGACTCCCTTCATCACCACCAATGATCCCTTAGTAACCTTCGCTACAGCGTTTTCGAAAGTCACCTTGAATCCCTTCGCCTCCAAAGCTCCAACTGAGATAAGATTCTTCTTCAGCTGAGGAACGAATCTCACCTCCTTCAATTCACGAACTACTCCATCGTGCATCCGAATCCATACGGTACCTATCCCACAAACACCACAGGATTGATCATTTCCCATGACAACAACACCCCCGTCGACTTTCTCAAAAGATGCAAACCAGTCTCGCCTAGGGGTCACATGAAAGGTAGCGCCGGAATCAAGCATCCAATCTGATGCATCCACATGGTTCACCTCCGGAGTAATCAATAGAGAAAAGCACGAATCATCGGAATCATCGCCTTTCGCAATATTCACCTCATTAGCCTTCAGGCCCTTTTTCTTGCCATTCTCCTTCTCCTTGAGCTTTGGGCAGTCTCTCTTCCAATGTCCCTGCTCTTTGCAGAATGCACATTGGTTCTTTGCTAATTGGTGGCAGTTTCTTGACTTTGACCTTCCTCTATTACCACCTTTCGGATATGGGCTTCTACCTCTCGTCGACAAGACCTCGCCTGAAGTGCTAGCACGGGAAGTCTCCTTGTCCTTCCTCCTCAAATTGTAATTGGTCAAAGCGTTAGTCACTTCACTATAGCTGATAGAAGATCTCCCGTTCAACAAAGTGAGCACGAATGTATCATACTCCTCATCTGGTAAGGAGCCCAATAAAATAATCGCCTTGTACTCATCCGATATCTTCTCATCAACATTTGCCAAGTCCGACAACAACTTAGTATAGTTGTTCACATGCGCCGCCAGCGAGCTGCTTCTGGACATCTGAAATCTGAAGAGTCTTCGCAGCAAGTGCAACCTGTTCTCAACACTCTTCGTGAGATACTTATTGTTGAGAATTTCCCACATCTTCATTGCAGACGTCACCCCAATCACATCATATTTCAGCTCATGTTCCAAACATGACCTGATCACCCCACAAGCGTTCCTATTCATTTTCTCCCATACCGCCTCATCATATTTAGGTGGCTTCTCGTGGTCCATGATGGTCTCTTCCAAATTCTGAGCATTGAGCGCATCCTGTACGTCGCTCATCCACAAACCAAAATTGATTTTTCCGTCATATTTCACCATACTAATTTTGGTGTTTTGAAAACCAACTTGAACCGTACTCGCCATTAATTTGCTGCTTTCACCTTCTTCTCCCATTGCGAACTAAATCCAAATTGTAGAGAAAGAACAAATTTGATAAAATTAGGAACCACCCAACTGAATCCTAGATCGGATTCCAAATAGATCTCCTATCCACACGAGGAAAGCGAAATCTCCAACGGCAGCTCCTAATTCTATCTCCACCGAAGCCTAGAACTCCAAGAACCAAGCTTCACACAAGAATCTTCCTCCACCAAACTCCAAAACCCTAGATCTGAAATCTGGGCTCTGATACCACTTGTTGCGTGCAGCGAAAATTTCGGCAGCACTTCGGCAGCACAACAAGAGAGTCAGATCGCAATAAGAATTCCTGCTTCACCAAGGAAACAAGAATCTGAAGCGGATATATCAACCAAGTGATATATCGGCTCTTCTTCTCATCAGTTCTAGGACTGACCTGTCGAGGGATCCTAAAAGCTATTACAAATCACACAAAAGCAGTACAACCAATTTTTACGTGGTTCGGCAAATTGCCTACGTCCACGGGGCAAAGAGGGGGGAGATCTACTAATAGAGGGAGAGATTATAACTAGGGTTTACAATCACTCACAATCTAAACCCTCAAACAAACTCTCTCAAATCCCTCACAAACTCTCTACAAAAGGATGCACAAAACCCTCAATAAAGGGGGCTGCTCAAAACCAAAACAAAAGCCGCTGCAAAGAGAAATAAAGCCGACTTTTAAGCCCTCTGCCTTTGAACTCCTGCAGCCGTAAAAAATCCAATTGCCCTTGCTCCTGCGCACGCCAACCTAGGTTACAAAGCCAATGTTTTTATATAGCTGCAAACTGGGCCGTACTTGGGCCACTTATTCATGCGGAACGAAACCGCTGGAACAAAACCGCTGCTCACACGATTTTTCCAACCGTGGCCCCCACTTCCCACTTCGTGTTCACAGAACTAACATGAAGTGAGTTACAATCAACATAAAATGAGTTAGAACTAACAAAGAGCACAAGAGCCTAAAACTAACATGAATTAGAACTAGAACTAACATGCAGTAGGTTAGAACTAAATGAATTAGAACTAGAACTAACATGCAGTGGGTTAGACAAAGAACGAGTTAAAACTAACATGAATTAGAACTAGAACTAACATGAAGTGAGTTAGAACTAACAAAGAGCAAGTTAGAATTAACAAAGAGCAAGTTAGAACTAACTTTAAGTGAGTTAGAACTAACAAAGAGTAAGTTAGAACTAACAAATAGTAAGTTAGAACTAACTTTAAGTGAGTTAGAACTAACAAAGAGCAAGTTAGAACTAACTTTAAGTGAGTTAGAACTAACAAAGAGCAAGTTAGAACCAACATAAAATTAGTTAGAACTAATAAAGAGCCCAAGAGCCCCAAGGTCCAATCAAAGACCTTTAAATATATATTGTAGTTGCAAGGGTTTGAACTCCTGACCTTCTCTCCAAATTCCCAAGCTTTACCACTTGACCAAGTAGCCAAAGTGTTAATGTTAGTTCCACTTAAAGTTAGCTCTTACTTGCCGTTAGAACTAACATAAAATAAGTTAGAACTAACATGAAATAAGTTAGAACTAACATGAGTTAGCTCATGATAGAGTTTAAAAAAGAGCATAAATAACTAGAGTTAGCTCATGTTAGTTCTAATTTTTACCAGCTCATGTTAGTTCTAATTTTTACCAACTCGTGTTAGTTCTAATTTATTTAATATGTTAGTTCTAACGTAAATGTTGGTTAAAATTAGAACTAACTTGTTATAAAATAGAACTAACTTGGTATAAATTAGAACTAACTTGGGATAAATTAGAACTAATGTGGTTAAAATTAGAACTAACTTGTTATAAGATAGAACTAGCTTGGTATAAATTAGAACTAACTTATTATAAAATAGAACTAACTTGGTATAATTAGAACTAACTTGGGATAAATTAGAACTAATGTGGTTAAAATTAGAACTAACTTGTTATAAGATAGAACAAACTTGGTATAAATTAGATATAACATAGTATAAAATAGAACTAACGTGGTATAGTTTAGAACTAACTTGTTATAAAATAACACTAAAACATGGTATAAAATAGAACTAACTTGCTATAAATTACAACTAACTTGGTATAAATTAGAAGTAACGTGGCATATACTAGAACTGACATGAACTGCGACAGAACTAACATGGTGTAGATTAGAACTAACACGCTACAGAATAGAACTAACATGGTGTAGATTAGAACTAACACGCTACAGAATAGAACTAACATGGTGTAGATTAGAACTAACACGCTTCAGAATAGAACTAATATGGTGTACATTAGAACTAACACGTTACAGAATAGAACTAACATGATGTAGATTAGAACTAACACGCTACAGAATAGAACTAACATGGTGTAGATTAGAACTAACACGCTACAGAATAGAACTAACATGGTATAATTTAGAGATAACTTGTTATAAAATAAAACTAACTTGTATAAATTAGAACTAACTTGGTATAAATTAGAACTAACGTGGTATAAAATTAGAACTAACTTGGTATAAAATAGAACTAACTTGGTATAAATTATATATAATATGGTATAAAATAGAACTATAACGTGGTATAAAATAGAACTATAACGTGGTATAAATATAACTAACTTGGTATAAATTAGAACTAACTTAATATAAAATAGAGCCAACTTTGTATAAATTAGAACTAATGTGGTTAGTTCTAATTTTTACCAGCTCGTGTTAGTTCTAATTTATTTAATACGTTAGTTCTAGTGTTAGTTCTAACAGATATCGTGTTAGTTATAATTTATTTAAGTCATTAGTTCTACGAAATTGTTGGGTCTAAACGTCATGTTAGTTCTACTTAATGATGTGTTAGTTCCAGCTTCTCCAGTGTTAGTTCTAATTTATTTAAGTCGTTAGTTCTAGCGTAATTATTAGGTCTAAACGTCATGTTAGTTCTACTTGATGATGTGTTAGTTTTAGCTTCTCCAGTATCAATTCTAAGGTATCGTGTCAGTTCTAACAGGATCTCAACTAGAACTAATATAGCCACTAGAACTAACGCTTATATTAGAACCAACACTAGCTGGAAGTAGAATTAACTTGAAATCAGCTAGAACTAACACGAGAACCACCAGAACTAACGTGAGCTTAACTAGAACTAACATAGCCACTATAACATGATATAAAAATATTAGTTCTACTTAAAGTTAGCTCTAACATGAATTAGAACTAAGTTAGAACTAACATAAAATAAGTTGGAACTAATATAAAATAAGGTTTACCACTAGACCAAATAGCCTAAAGTATTTATATTAGTTCTACTTAAAATTAACTCTAACATGAATTAGAACTAAATTAGAACTAACATTAAATAAGTTAGAACTAACATTAAATAACTTAGAACTAACATGAGTTATTGCTCATGATAGAGTTCAAAAAAGGGCGGGAAATTTTCCTCTATTTTTTCCATCAGATCGCATTAATGGCCGTGACTTTTCATGTATTTTGTAGACCAGACGTCTAGGGAAGATAAGTGGAGGGGTAATTTCAAGGTTTTTTTTAAAATACAATCTCTTTTTTTATACTGCTGACGTGGAGGGGCCTTAAAATATTAAATGGTACTTTTTGGGGCTAAATCACATGAGCCAAAATACAAGGGGACGGATCACATGAACTTTCTCATTTTGGGGTCTGGACACATTTTTCCCAAAAATTTAACATGCTTGCTAAAATGACATTGGATTGAATCTAAATTCAGATCTAATCCTACATAGATCCTCAAATGAGCTTGAGCATGAAACTTCATACAATTCATACAATCCTTTTTCCATTGAGTTATACTCAAATAATTCGTTGACCCAACGTAGTTTATAAACTTCATGTCACTTTTAATAGATACTAATATAATGCATGTACTTTGCACGTAAATGTACATGTTTTATATTTTGAATTTTTATTAAATAATAAAACTATGTGTCAATAAATAAAATTGCATAATAAAATTTCTTAAAAAGAAATGTATAAATTAATTATTATTGTGTAGTTGTTGTAATTGAATGTTGTTCTTATAATAATCGCCTAATGTTAACATTTTTTTAATAAGTCCCGCTAATCTAAAATTGTTCTTAAATAAAGTTGTTAATTCTATAAGTTCTCGTAAATATGCTCATCCAGCTTGAAAGTTATTAACTTAATTTTTAATTAACTAAGTTAATTCAATCTAGCTAGCTTTTTTCTGATTTTCCCTAAGATAATTATACTTAATACCTATAGCATATTGCAATAGAAACTTCTCATTATAATTATTTAATAAGTAAATCACACTAAACCCTTATGAACTTTCTACACCTATGAACTTTTCAAATCACACTAAAACCCTAACAAATTTTCTGTTTCAAAGAAAACCCCCAATACTTTCCTTAATTTTGCAGATGGCCTTTATAAATTAGAAGCGAAAAATAACATAAAAAGGCATTTTGAAAGTTATTGGGGATTTGCTGTAATTTATTTAAAAGGTATTAGGGGCTTTCTACAAAAGTTATTAGGGGTTTAGTGTGATTTGAAAAGATCATAGGGTCTATTAACTGCAAAATACTAAAAGTTCATGGGGGTTTACTGTAGTTTACATTATCTAATGTTATAATTCTTAGTTCAAGTGATACTATTAAAATATTTATACTACCTATATATTATATATTTATCTAATTCAAATTTTCAATTATGCTCTTAAATAATTTAGTAATGTAAGTATTTCATAAATTTTTATTATCCTATCATTAACAATTAATAGTACTGTTATTAATATTAAATATTTTTTTGTAAAAAGGTTAGTTTTCAAATGCTACCAAGTATAGATTATTAAGTATCATGTAATAACCTTTGAGAAAATATTCTCTAAAAATAATATTAAATTATTTATTTAATTTATAAAATAATGTAATACTAAATAAATAGTGTAATTCATAATTGTAATACTAACTAAATTGTGTAATTCATAATTTATGTGATATTATTAAAATATTTATATTATTTATGCGAATAAATAAATATTTATTTATTATATTGCTCATTGAATTATAGTATAATTCTCAAAACTACTTAGTAATATATTATTATACTTGGTGGAATGCACGTGCGATGCACGTGGTCAAATATTATAATTGTTGATTTTTAGTTTATGTATTTACTATAACATAGTTGCAAAAGAGTTTATGATTATCATAATATATTAAAAGGTTTTCATGTAAAACCCCGTGAATTTAAAAATATGTTAATAAATAATAATAAATATGTTATATGGTGATAAATAACATTTATTAATATTTTAATATGCTAGAAATTGATTTGAGATCAATTCAATGTATATATATGAATATAAGAGTGAAATCATGCACCATATACACGAGCCTGAAATATGGAAAAACGATCAGTTAAGAGTATACGTAATCATAATTTTCCTACGCGAGTGACATGGTATAATTTTAGGATAATTCTATATTTTCTACTCCATCCTAAATAATTTTATTAACTTGCGATTGTCTATTAATATAGTATTATGCGATATTAATAATTAATATGAGAGTTTTACAATAACATTAGAAGTTTTGGGGCCAAGTTAGTCAAAATTGAAGTGACATATAATATGATTAACTAATAATGATAATTAATTTATGTAATTTATGATTAGAATATAATATCAAAAAAGAATAGGGGCAATATGATCAATGAAAAGTTTTCCCACAACTTCCTCTTTTAAAGGGAGTATGATATGATATATATTATTATTTTGAATATTTTATTATAATTCATAATAATTATAATAATAATTTAATTTGTTGCTACCAATAATTATATATACTTATTTTATAAATATTTTATTACATTTTTTAAAACAATTAATAATCATAATATTATTGATAATTATAATTGTTTAGGAAGGTGAGGAGATGCACAATTAATAAGAGGTTATATTTATTTAATGAAAGATTTATTAGAGATAATAACATAGTTAGAATTTATCAAAATTTGAGAGGTCAAAAAAGAAAATTAAAAGTTTTAACATATCAATCCCCTTTTTATAGTAGTATAGATATAGATATAAATAGATAGATATAGATTATGTTCAATGAAGGAATTTCTAAGATTACAATTCCTAGGATCACAGAATCCTCAACTAGGAATATTTGGACTTTGGGGCATGGAATATTTTAGAGATACATATAAGTTATCACTAAAACTTTCTCATGAATTATGTACTCCCACTTGCTAATCAAGGCATTATGTGAAAAAGAAAGGGAAACAAAAGCTAATATATGATCAGCGCCTTGTGCTTTAACGAGATTAAAACTTTGATGAGAATATTTAGTAGCTTTAGTTTGTGATGGGAATTGTAAAAAGAGGATAAAAGAGAATATAGTTATATGCTATGGAATATCCTTTACTATGATTAAGATATAACTATGAAATACCTCGAGCATGTGATCATTTTTTATTTTGAAATGAAGTTTCCTTTTGATATTCTTTTCACACACTTATATCTTTTTGGAGCATCGGAATCAATTTGGGACCGAGATCAAAGTAGATAATTGGGAGTTATGGGCTTGATCCTCTATAAAGATGTACCAGTCTATTTAATGCAAACATTTGAAATGTATAAGGATTAGATATGCACATTATATTCTCAAGTCCTTTATAGTTTCGTCCAATAAAATATTTCATTTACCACTAATACAATAAGAATACAAACTCGAAGCATACACTTAAAAAAAAAACATAACTCAATTTGCATGAACATGAGAAATCAAAAAGTGTGAAATTATTGCGAGGCAAACGGGCTTTATAAACTAATGAGTTTTCGTAGGCAGAACTGAAGGGTTAGTTTGGTATTTTGTAAACAAAATCAGATTAGTACTGGCCTAGTTATACTCGCTCTTAACAACTATATAAGCTGATTTTTCATATATCTAGCTTTAAGTCAAACTTTGTTTGCCTATTGTTAATTAAAATAAGTTTACATTAACATTTGACATCTTTCTGTTTCAAGTTTGACTTTGATTAATTTTGGATCTTTTTCTGTCACAATTTTTTTTGGATCGGACATAATTTGATTTATCTCAGCCGAAACCCCCCGTGAATTGGTTTTGACCTGATAATTAGTTTATAAAGCTTGAGATAATAGTTTGATACATATGTTAAACCACAAAAATATATTGAAAGTTGTTCCTTACCTATGACCTAAGGTTGAGTGTTTATCCTATTGCTAAATTTCATTAAACAAATAAAAATATAAGAAAAATGAAAGGGAGAAAAAGTGGAAGAGAATAAAGATAATTATCTTTCCTTGTGTTTGACTATTATTTTTTCTCATTTAATGTGCAAATCAAATGCACGTGCAGCATGTTTCCTTGGTCCTACTTTGTCTTTTTAAAATTCGATTCAATTATTTAGTTGGGCTTGGGCCATAGTTGTAGGGCCTTAAAAAGTGTTATCTTATTTCTCATCTTAAATTTAAGAGAGGATCTGTCTATATGACATAAGTGGGTCATATTATTTTAGTCAATGGGCCCCACTATAAAGAAGCCCATCAGGGTTGCCCTAAGTTTCCAGAGTTTTCTTTGTTGTAGTCTTGTAGAGCTCTCCAAATGTTACATATAAAAATAAAAGAGAATGATGGAAAGCATAATGTACCTTACAACGGAATTGGTGGATAAAGACCACAATAATTTTGTTTTTGTTTTTCTCCCTTTTTTTGTACTAAACAAAATTTCCATTAAAGCTTTGGCTTTTTGACCCAGGTGTAGTTGGTGACACATAAGCCTAATCCTTGTCTGATTTACCTCTAATTGTCTTTATCTTTTTTGGGTAAGTTTTCATTTTCAGTTAATCTTGATATGCAATTGTTTCTAACTCATTTGTAAGTTAGATTATATTGTTGAAAGTGACATTTTTTTTCAAGGGAATTATGTGCTTCCACCTTTAAGTTTTTTTGAGTTCTTTAAAAAAGCGAAACGAAAATCGTAGTTTTGACATGAAAACTAAGACAGGTTTTGGTATTTTATAAGTTTTATTTGGCCATTAGAGCATCATCATCATCATCATCATTTGTATAATAAGAAAACAGGTAGCACTTTCACGGCCATCAATCTTTGCTCAGAAAATGATATTTATATGCTCTTTGAAAATAAAAATATAGCCACAAACACCTCAACTACCAGCCCAAGCCCAAGCCCAAGCCCAAGCCCGAGGCCTATCGGAACCCAGATCCAATTCCAGCAATCCCAACCGTCCATCACTATCAATTCCAAACCAATGGTACAGATGCATCACCTGCCTGTTATTTGCAAATAACTAATTAAAAGGGAAAAAAATTCTAAAATTTATCGGCTCTTCTCCTCCTTGAGGGTCTGTTTGGTTCAATAGAGGCTAGGAATAGGATTAGGAATTCTATTTTATTTATGGATTCCAACCTAATCCATATAAAATTTATAGATAAGTTTTAGTTTTATGGAATCCCATTTTTTTTGCATTCTATGTTTGTTTCACGCAAAGGATTAGGAATCGGAATAAGAATTGGGAGAGGTGTCAGAAATCAAGCCCAATTCCTTTCAAAAAGAACGGATTTGAGTTTTCTGAAATTAGCACTGTTTGAGCCACTTTATCGAATAACAATTCTATAAATTTTTTTGAACCAAACTCAGGATTAGGATTCAGTTGAATTCCATTAATTATAAAAACGCCACTGTCAAGTCCAAATACCATTCCTATTCCATAAACTCGGTGAAACAAACAGGCCATTTCAGAGTTGAAGTTTCACGTTCAGGAAGGTTTGCAAGATAAAATAAGTTTAATCGACTTATGTGATAAACCATCCAAAGTTAAGGGGTTTTTATGAAATTAAACCTAAATATCTTCGACGATGACTACATTTTAGTAATCAAACTAAAACAGTACTCTATTAGATAAAACAAACAATCGCTGATCCCAAAAACATCACGCCCCCTACGCACGCGCGCGCGCGCTCTCTCTCCGGATCCGGTGCTCGGCGGTGAGCGATGGCGCAACCGGCGGCGGCACAGATCGTCGGAGCTCCGGCAGCGGGAGGGAGGAGGCAGCAGCAGCAGCAGCAGGGAGGATTCGGGCAGTCGCTGACGGGGATCATAAGGATGGCGGTGATGTGGTACTTCGCCATGAAATTCTTCTCTCCGAAGAAACCCCCCTCGGATCCTTCTCAGCTCATCAACAATTTGTTCCAGAAAGGCGAGCCCTTGGTTAGTTTTTGTCATCGAAACTCTCTTGATTTGCTTGATCTCGTGACTTTGTTTTATGAGAGTGTATTCTTTAGTTTACGATCAAAGAAAAGGATTGAAATTAGAATTTTTTTTTTGTTTCTAAACCCAAAATCTCATCTGAAGCATCATTAACACCAAATTATATAATTTAGTGTTGAAATTAGTGGAGATTGCACTTCTTTTTAACTTAGAAGAGAGGAAAACAATGATCTTTAGCACTGGATTATGTTTGGTAAAGTATTATCTTGTCTAAATTGTGTGCATTCAGTGGCGAGTTTTATCGAATAGCTCGAATGCTAGTTCTTGAAATTGAACTGATTGGGAACCTAGAATAGTTTGTAAAATAATCGGATCGCGATTCCTGCTCCCATTTTATCTGCTTGGGCTGACAATGCGACTTCTCATGTTGTAGAAGTGTTTTGCGCACAAATTATAACTCGGGAGAGTAGTGTAACCAACTCTTTCACCATCTAAATAGAGGTAATGATGTTTTGTTTGAGCCTTTGAGGCGCCTATTACCATTATCCAAAGCTGTGCATGTGTGATCATTCTTGATGTCTGGAATTCCGAGGCTAGACTACTCTCCTCCGTATTATCTAAGTTCGATTTGTCTTTTGCATTTTTCAATTGCTTGCCTCATGTGTTATCTTTTCTTTCTTCCTACAGCAACCATTGGTTCGATCTCTTAGTTGAGATTTCATTGTATACTAGCACTGTTTAATATGAACCAACATGGAGTCCTATTCTTGTCTTTGCCAGGACATGTGGCTATATCTATCTGAAAAGGAGAAGTTTAATGACTTTGACAATGAGAATGCTCTCATATGGCACGAGAAAAATATTCCATATGCAATTTGGGGACCAACTAGCAGCAGGTCTCTTTCGTTGAAATTTACACCATCAGAGGTACTATCGGATATATTCAGCGTAACTGTATAATTTCTATATCACTAAATAAAGGACAGGTTATAATTGTTCATCCTTTTGTTGTTTGAGTTTTCAAAATCCTTGATCACACACTTTTTCAGGCTCTTAAACACAATGGGAGCCTCTATGCCCATGTTTTCTTTGCTCGGTTGGGTTACCCTCCAGATCCCAGTGATCCTGAGTATCAGCCGGGTGCTACATTTGGGAGAACACATGGTAAGATTTATAAATGATGTTAGCAACATTTATATGAATATCAGACATAATCTCAAAAAGTTAGTTATGCTTTGGTTCTCTTGCAGCTGTCGCAACATATTTGCCCAAGTCTAAAGCGGATAAAAGGAGAAGCTTGCTGGGAAGCCAAAAAGGGGCTGAGAATGAATATATGATGACTGAGGTTCTCTCTATTTTTTCAGTTTCCCCTTCTATATCATGCAAAATACCACATCTTTGCTCTCGGAAGTCACCTCATGGATCTCATCTCTTTCCTTATGAATTGTGTGCAAACTTTCTTTGGTTCTTACAGGTGAAGGAAGGTCTACAAGACAATAGCAAGGATGAGGTCCCTGTGGAATGGGTTTCTTATTGGAAACCAAATATCACAATTAATCTCGTTGATGATTTCACAAGGTATATTCCATACCCTAACAACATGCTTTTTACTGTTGTCACTGTAAGGTAGCAACTTAGGGAAATTTAAGATATCAGTTACTTACTGTTTGTATTCATCTTCTTGTAACTATATCTTTATTTTGAATTGGGAATGTGTTCATACTTTTCTCCCTGTAATCGTATTGTTGTTGCCTCTAAATCTTAAATGATTAAAACATTTTTTTGGGTACTTATTCTTTGTTCTCCACTCTATTTGGCTCTTCTAATTTGTCACTCCTTGTAAACTTTTTGATGAGAAAAAGATGTAAGCAAATAACTGTTTTCAGATATGATATTTGATATCTCCATTTAAGATATAGATATACTGTTTTCAGATTTAAAACCCTATCCATCTCCTTGAATTATAGGAAGTTATCTGAAATATCTAATATATGCACAAGAAATGGTATATCAATCCTCATTATCTTTTGCTTTTAGATTTTGCTTCTTTTTAGTCATATTTGGTTTCAAGTAGTTTTTGCTCTTTCTGAAGTCCTGTAATTCTACTCTTCTGTCTTCCATTTTTGCAGTTACCCACATAACGCCATTCCTTCGGTTGTCGCTCCCTGTATCCTTCAACTTTCTAGTTTGACAAATTTTCTTTATCATTTCTTTGTTACTTAGAAATTTTTCTGCATAGCTATTTTATGTTCTGATAGATTCTTAACCTATTGTTCATTAATTTTCCTGTTTTGTTACAAGGAAGTGATTCGATTCGTCTTTGCTATTATTGTGTTAATGTGCGCAGTTTAAGTTCCAGTAGCAATTTTTGTTCAGGAATTAACTTTCTATCCTATTTATTTATTTATTGATTATGAGGTTTCATATTACAAATATTTAATTACCTAATTATTTAACATTTTGTGTTAAGTCAATTTATCGTTAAAACAAGTTGATGGTGATGAAGCTTCATTTGTTTTTTTGTCAATCTCTGGTTGACTTTTTCACCCACATCTTATATTCCCGTTTTATTAGACTTAGCCCATGTTCTCTTCAAATTCTAGCCTCTTTAATGAAGTTTGGTCCACTCCAACTTAAAATTGAACACCTTACACAGCAACTATCAATACGATAGAAATAATTATGTTGGTGATCTGTTACACATCTGCTCACTGATTATCTGCTCTAATTGATTTCCATGCAACAACAGCATTAATCGTCTATTTTAAAAGTAAATGCATGAATAAGTGAGCCTGTGGCAATGTGATAAAGGTGAGGATTAGCGATGATGTTATTAGTGGTTTTGATTCATCAAAAAGTTTAGTATTTTGCAAGTAGAAGTTTCTTCATTTCTCCTTTAACTTCACAATATTGTGGGCAGTCTAATTCTGTGATCACTATTTAGTATATTATGTGGAACTGGTTGAGTATATCCATGACTATCTTTGTCTGTGATGGATCTTTTTTGCCCGTTACTGATCAATATTCTGATATATGGTAGAACTGTTCACCTTGATACTAGATGCAGACTTGAACGTGGATCCACTATCAGGGGATTATTATCCTATGGTCTTCTTCAATGAGTTTTGGCTTCTGAGGGATAAACTGATAGCTTTGAACGATACTGTGACAGAACTGCCCCTTAACTTGGAACTTGCTCCAATAAGCATGACTAAGTGGCAGTTTTTTCTACAGATAGAACAATCCTTCCAGGTTCACCGAAGTTATGGAAGTATGCTTGAAGGCGAGGCTGATGAACTTAAGGTATTGAATTGCTGTTAAGTGGATGTGAGCTATTCTTGAATAACTTTTTATTATTTAGGAAAGAAAGAAAATGCTTTTGTTTTAGCAGATTTTGATTTTTAAAGGAGTTTACCAGCATATCTTTCACCTTCCTTTTCTCCACATCATGCACATAATTAGCAATTAAAAATTATTCTGGCATTAGTAGCTACTGTCTGTTTTGAAATAAAGCTTTTGGCTTGCAACAAATAAACAGTCGAATTAGATAATTTATCATATCCTTTATATGTAAATGTTGCACTTTAAGTATTTGACATCTTTACGTTACTTAGTCATTACAAATTTGTAAAGGTGGGCCTGAGTTCTATACCAGTATTTGGTCTGAGTTTACATTAGTTTTCGGTAGGTATTTCTATTTAAACATTTGAAAGTTAAATGTTTTCTAGTATTGCCAACAATCTTATTTTGTTCATCAACGATTGGAAGTGCCTATGTCATGATATGCATTATCTGGTTCAAGTTCTATAATTCAAAGCTGTTTCTGAACATTATACCAGTATTTGGTCTGAGTTTACATTAGTTTTCGGTAGGCCTTTTCTATTTAAACATTTGAAAGTTAAAGGTCTTCTAGTATTGCCAACAATCTTATTTTGTTCATCAACGATTGGAAGTGCCTATGTCATGATATCATTATCTGGTTCAAGTTCTATAATTCAAAGCTGTTTCTGAACATTTATGTTCAGAAACCAGTGCTGATAGGTCCTATGATCACTTCCCATTCTAGGCTACTAGACATCTGCAATCAATTATATTGTTTGTGATTAGATATAGCAGATCCATAATGTAACTTGCATAGTGATTTTGAAATATTGGGAGAATTATTAAAAAATTTGGGAATGCCAATTCCATTTGGCACATTGGTTTGCTGCTTTAAGATAAGCATGGTTCCTATGTGTTGACGGCTGATATCAAACAGTTAATGAGAGAAGTGGTCTGGTTGACGGAGGTCCTCTAACCCTCCGAATGTCTGGTTCAGAGGTGTGTTGTTCTTCCCTGTACAAGTAGAAAATCATAAAATGGCGGAGTTAGGTTCTCCAGTTGTTCCTCCGACGATCAAGTCAGTAATTTGCTTGAGTGGAAAGGTAACTGAATTGTAGAAGTTCTTAAGCATAGTGGGTAAAGATCAAGATTTTACCTTATTGTTAAAAATAGTACCCCTATTTATAGTGGTAGTAAGGGGGTAGGATGGTAACTTCAACCGAGTATGGGCTGGCGGCCAAATTAACATCTACTTTACAAATGTCGGTTGACGAGTGGAGGGGAGGTCACTTCTGCATTTAATGTAAAGTGACTGGGGGCGTGCGGTGCCAACGTGGTCCGATATGTCATAAAGACTATTGAGGGCAGAGAAATGATGGCGCCAATCATGCATCGAGGTGATTGGCTATAAGTGCGTGGAAGGGGCTCGCATTGTTATCGAGGCGCGGGCCTCGGGCGCGCCTCGGGCGTGGGGGTTGCGGACTGGGACAATTACATCCCGCACTAGAGGCGGGGCGTTGCACGCAAAAGCGCGCGCGCCTCGCGCGCGTTTGACACCTGCGTCATGTAATAGACTCTTTCTTCTGTTTTTTTAAAATAATTTACATATTACATATTTACATCATGTAATAGACTCTTTCTTGCTAGTTGCTAATCCATTCTCCATCTTTTCATGTTTAACCTATAAAAATAAACAATAATTAGTAATTTAGTATACTTGTTTGCTAATTGTAACCTCCTTCTCTAATTAGCATGCTAACTAGAAAATTATGAACATGTAAATATGTAATTGTTACCTCCATTCTTCATCTTTTTATGCTAACTAGTAAATAGCAATTAAGAATGCTAAGTAGAAAATTATGAACGGTCATGTTTTTTTAATCACTTAACTGTTACTTAAAAATACATGTATCATATTTTAAATGAAAATACATATTTCTTATTTGTTACTTGCTTATTTTGTTTCATAGATTTTTGCTTATGTTGGAGATTATCTTGCATTGCGATTTGTGAAAACTTATGAACTTCTCTATGTTATGCATGCTAATTAAGACTCTTTCGTGATTTAGTATGTGAAATTATATTTCTTGGTCTTTTTATATGACAATCTATAAACATATTGCTTATATGATTCTTTGTCTTATGTTAGAAAATATTAGTTTGAGTTGTGCGCCTCAATTCAATGAGGCGCGTGCATCGTTGTGTGCCTTGCGCATGGTGCGCGTAAGGGGCATTTGCGCCCGCATTGCGCCTTGCGCCTCGATTACATTGGGGGCTCGAGCATCGAGGTAGTTATCGCCTTTCTACTCGTCCAATAGAAGGTCGAGAAGAACCGTCTTTTGAGTCGCTCTTGCGAGATGTCAGCCGAATGGTCGGTCGAGTAGGTTGGTCAAGAAGTCAACCTAGCCAGGGGTCGACATGTAACGCATTCTTAGTCTCCCTCGTGAGATGTCGGCGTGTCGAGTCGTCTGAGATGGGTCTTTGATTATCTTGAAGTGAAGAGCTGACTCGATTACGCATAATGTGAGACACTTATCTACTATTGATTGGAGATTACTTTTCAGCACTACAACAGCTATAACAGTTGGCCCCTTGGAGTAGGCCTAGGTCGGGTCCGAGTGAAATGACACAGGTCTTGCTGAGTCATGAGGAGCATTAACGAGAGGGATCTGAAAAGTTCTTTGAATGCGATGTGGTTGACGTTAGCGAACGCTTTTCAACTGCCATCGCTTCGCGTTTCGTGCAAGATTGCGGGTTATCCAAGGCGAGCGTGTTGTCTTGATTCGGGAGAGGCTGCTTCAAATTTTGGAATTAATCTAGGCTGTCGGTTTAGATTCAGCTCGTCTGTTACGTTTTTGATAGTTGGCGCCCAACTATATATAAATAGGATTACGATGGCGTGGGAGCGGTTACTATTTTTAAAATTCTAAATCTGAATTTGTGGAGACTCGGATCATCTTCTCTAGCGATAATCTAAAGTTAGTGCCAATGGCGGCCCCCGCTCTCAACATTAGATAGGAATTGTTGGCGGAGATCCATTCTAAAGTGACGTTATCCCAACTAAGATCCCTTCACAGGAAATATGATATCCCTTGCAAGTATAAGCTGACTGCGTCGACGAGGTTCACAGGCGGTTTATGATCACGATGATAGTCGTGCTCCCCCTCTACTTGAAACACCTGGAGTTCGGCATGCGTCTGCCTCAACACCCCTTCAGCGGTGTATTTACTGCTCTGAAGGTGTCGCCGATGCATATGAAGCCGAATGCCATTGCAATGCTAGTGGGGTTCGTGGTGATCTGTAGCTGGCTGGGGATCGTCCCGTCCTTGAACGTGTTAGGCCACCTGATTGGCGTCAAAGTGCACCAAAAAGAAGCCCATTTTCACTTCCAGGTGGTGGGTAAATTCAAGATCGTCCTTGACCCCGACTCAAACAAAGGCTAGAAGGAGAGGTTTGTTTGGGTCTCGAGAGAACTCGGACTTGTGCTGCTCTAATTAGCCCGAAATAGTGAGGGAGGCCCTGACGCTAGGGAACCTGTTGAGTGCAGAGAGGCAGGCTCTAGATCAGATCAGGGCATACGCTGGCTCTTGCAAGATGGAGCAGTTACTCGACAACTCTGTCTTGCGAGTGGACGATATATCTGACGAGCCTTCCATGGTCAATGATTAGGAGAGGGCGACTAGGCTAACCATCCCTTCAGAAGAAGCTATTGGGGCGCCGACAGCTCCACTCGCTAAGACTCAAGAAGGGCCGTCGACGAGGCTGGTGAAGCGCCTTCTTCAAGACTTAGCCTTTGGGGAGGCTACGACGGCTGACGGCTCGTGCACAAGTGGTCGACATATCGGCCATGTTGGTGAGACCAGCGCCTTCGGCTGCTCAAGCTGAGAGGGTGAAGGAGCCCCAAAAGATCAGTAGCTAAGGACCTGGAAGGTCGGTTAAGGCAGGTGAGGTCGAAATTATCTATGTGGATGATGGGTCTTCGGCTCGGGAAGAGAAGGAAGAGGCTTATCATGAGGTTAGGGTCAAAACTAAGGCCCATACAAAGAAGAAGAGGGCCCTTGTCGACCCAACTGAGCTAACTCGGCGTCGGGGAAAGAGCCGGTCGGAGAGGAGACCTTTCCTACAAAGGGTTTAGAGTATCTGTATCCTTATCGGGTCGATGGCGTTGAGACGAAAGCTTGGGAGAGGATGAGGATCCTCAGGTGCCGGCCCTTGGTATACCAGGGAGCCATCTCCAGAGCATCGCCACCAGCTTGTCACCATCTTGATATGAATGGGTCGGTCCTTGAATCTCGAATTGTTCAATCGAGGGCGGTGGAGCAGTCCTGGCTTCCTCATGATGTAGAGATATTAGGGGAAGTTCCCAATGTCGGCCTTCATCAAAGCCTCCGGAGCTACTTGGTTTGCAGGGCTCTCATCGAACAAGAGATCTTTGACCAAATGGAGAGAATCCGAATTTCCTACCTTAAGCTCCAAGGGGAGTTAGAAGCTCGATAAGCTGACGTAGGGGCCAATCTCGAGAAAGCCTTCAAGGAGCTGTCGGCCAAGGAGGACGAGATGGGCAACTGTCGTCGAGAAATGGAGGTGCGGGAATAAATGATGGAGGGTTTAAAGGCCTCAGATGCCCAGAAGTCCTTTGAGATCGATAGGCTTAAGCGCGAGCTCCCAGAGAGCAACAAGAGGGTGAGACACTTATCTGAGCAGGTCTCGTGAGGCTGTAGGACAAGGACCGTGCTTTGGTGTTTATTAAGGTTGAGTGCCGAACTACTCGGCACGCCAGGGATCATCTTGAGGAGGAGCAACAAGACCGAACGAGGCTCCAAGAGGAGAGTGCTCGTCGCGAGGTGTCCTTGGTCGAAGTCCAGAGCCGGATCGCTTATTAGGAATCCGAGGCCTATCGATCTGAGGTTGTGGAGGAGTACCATCATAGCCTTTTTGGCAAAGTGGAGGCGTCGATCGCTGCAAAGCGGTGTTCGACTACCTTAAGGCTTAACTCCCAGTCAAGATGAGCGCATCCAATGGCTTCTGCTATCCTCGAAGAGTCGCCAATTGTTTGGATTTGCTTTTAAAGATAGAGACGCTAGGTGGGGGGCTCGACCTCGGCGAGGGAGGTATGAAAGATGAAGTGTCGGATGAGGAGACCGACGAGGCCCTGGCGAAAGGGCCGATGAGGGGGCGAGGGCTCGACCAAGGAGACTGGTGAGGGTTTAGGCATAAAGAAGAGTGACGGGACCGAGCAAGAGATGTGCTTGACTTCTTGACCACCTGCTCCAAGCAGTTTCCTGCTCTGACTCTTGGAGCGGGCATGGATCTTTCCTAGGCTTTCTGCTTTTTAGCTTCCTAAGTTTTTTTATCGCCTTAGGCTATCTTGTAAATATTACTTTTTGTAAATATTTTTGAAAGATGTGAATAAAAGGTATTTTTGGCCACTTCAGAATCTGCCTTGAATTATGCTCTAATTTGTTATGGCGACTTGACCCAGCCTTGAGTCTCGACTCATGGGTTGAATAAAAGGTATGTTGAAGTGACTCGGGTGTGTGCCTTGGACTTAATAAGGGTACCAAGGTCTTTTTGTTGAAGTCGACCGAATGGTTAGAGTGCCTTGGTTTTACCCTGAAGAGGTACCAAGGTATGTGGTTGGGTGTCTTGGACTTAATGAGGGTGTCAAGGTCTTTTGTTGAGTGCCTTGGACTTAATAAGGACGCCAAGGTCTTTAGTTGGGTGTCTTGGACTTAATGAGAGCGTCAAGGTCTTTTGTTGAGTGCCTTGGACTTAATGAGGGCGCTAAGGTCTTTGATTGAGCGCCTTAGACTTAATGAGGGCGTCAAGGTCTTTTTGCTGGAGACGACCGAATAGTTGGAGTGCCTTGGTTTTACCCTAAAGAGGTACGAAGGTCTTGGTGTCGAAGCCAACTGAATGGTTAGGCTCCATGCCGTGAGTTTACTCACGATGGCACCAAGGTGTTAGGGTACGTGCCTTGGACTTAATGAGGGGCGCCAAGGTCTTTTTGTCGAATGAAAAAGGACTCGGTCTTAGATTCCTGTAAAGATAAGGTACTGTGAGAGTACATCATAAGAGTTAGAACTCAAGATTTTATATTATAAATGAGATTTACATTTACAGTCATATTTCTTGAGGTGCTCGATGTTTCAAGGATGCTGCAAGATTGTCCCATCGGGGCTTCTCAGTCGGTAAGTGCCTGGGTGCAATTCCTCAAGGATTGTATACGATCCTTCCTAGTTGGGAGCCAACTTACCGCGCTTGATGACCTTGTCGAAAGTTGCTTTTCGGAGGACGAGATCGCCGACATTGAACCTACGGGGCCAGACTTTGCTGTTGTAGTATCGGACGATGCGCTGATAATTGACGACTTGGGATCGAAGAGCTTTTTCTCGGACTTCGTCAATGAGATCGAGTCTGATTCGAAGCCCTTATGTGTTCAAGTCTTCGTTAAAATGCTGTAGACGGATTGTCGTCATGCCGACTTCAACTGGGATGACTGCTTCGGTTTCATAGGCCAACTTGAAGGGGGTTTCTCCTGTAGAGTTCTTGTGAGTCGTGCGGTAGGACCACAGAATCCCAGACAACTTTTCAACCTAATTTCTTGTCGTCGTGTTTACCTTCTTTTTCAAGGCTTAGAGGATGCATTTGTTAGCAGCTTCAGCAAACCCATTGCACTTAGGGTGAGCGATCGAGGAGAATTTGAGGCGAATGTTCCACTCTTCACAAAAACTTCGGGAGCCCCTGATGTCGAACTGAGTGTCTTTCGTCACAAACGAGAGGGGTACACCAAATTGGCAGGCAATAGACCTCCAAACAAAATTTATGACGTTACTCACCAATTTTAGCTAAGGGCTTGGCCTCGATTCACTTAGTGAAGTAGTCGATGACGACAATTAAGAATTTTCGCTGTCCAGAAGTTATGGGGAGAGGAACCGGCAAATTCAACCCCTACTGGATGAAAGGTATCATACTCAGATTGGAGGTGAGCTAAGTGGCTGTTGCTCGTAGAATGACTGAGAAGAATTGGATCTTCTTGCATATAGAGACGATCTTTTTAGATTTGGCCAGTATGGTGGGCCAATAGTACCCTAACGAATGATCTTCTGGACGAGAGTTCTATCCCCATGGTGATTCCCGCAAGTAATTTCATGAATCTCTCGGAGAACATAGCTGGCTTTAGCAGACCGAAGACGCCGGAGATAGGGGCCCGCACCACTGTTGGAGTATGACAACAGATAAGTTAGTTATCGAGCATGAGATAGCGACGAGTGTTCTTTTGCAAACTCCTATCTTCAGCGACATTCTCTAGTAGGGTCCCCCATGTTAAATACTAGATGATAGGATCGATCCAAGACGGCTTAACGGGCGTCTCAGCTTGCATGACATCCTCTGATGCCTTGATGATGTTGGGGCGCTTGAGGGAATCAGTGTACACGGGACTTGAACTACTTCTCGAACTGGTTGATCCGAGCCTGGAGAGAGCATTCGCTTGAGCGTTAAGGGCGCGAGGGACTTGGGCGATTCTTAAATTGGTAAAGTTGGCTATTAACTCTTTAGTCGCTTTCAAATATAGGACCATTTTAGAATCTTTAACCGCATACTCTATTCACTTGATGTGAAGGCGTTCGACTTTTATTGCTAAGGTGGCTCAAAGACCTGCCAAAAGTGCTTTATATTTGGCCTTATTGTTAGTGAAAATCCAAAAGTGATGGAGTGCTCGTGCAACTGATTCATCATCTAGCGAGGCTAACTCAATGAGGAAGTCGGCCAAAGCTTGGGCTTTAATTGTCGTCCTTGGTTCGAACTGTATATCGTGCTCGCTGAACTCAATCGACCAGGCGACCGTTCTTCCCGAAGTGATGAGGTTTCCGAGCGCCTTCTTCAAAGACAAACTGGTTCACACAGTTATTGAATGTGCTTAAAAATAAGGGTAGTCTCCTGGCAGTGGTGACGAGGAGAAGGAAGCATTTTCTATGAGAGGATTGTTGAGTTCACTCGCCTTCAATATTCGGCTGACATAGTATACTGACTTCTGGGTGTTCTCTTCTTCTCGAACTAGAAAAGAGCTGACGGCTTCTGGAGAGACGACCAAGTATAAATACAAGGTCTTCCCTTTCCTAGATTGACTTAGCAGTGGTTTAGTGTTCAAGTATGGCTTAAGATCTCTGAAGGCTGTGCTGCACTCGGCCATCCAGCTCTTGCTTTTCTTCAAGTCCTTGCTTCCTCTCAGAGTCTTGAAAAATGGGAGGCTCCACTCGGCTGATTTGGAGAGGAAATGACTCAGTGCAGCTATCTTCCCATTCGGCCTCTAGACGTCCTTCAATGTGCGAGTATCTCCCCATTCGGCCTCTGGACGTTCTTCAATGTGCGGCTATCTTCTCAGGTTGATTTTAATGCCTCTTTGGGTGATCATGAACCTGAGGAACTTTCCCGACTGCACCCTAAAAGCGCGCTTGGCTGGGTTGAACTTTATGTGGTAGAAGGTTTTATCAAGGTCAGCTCCGTGGGTCGACGCCCGCTTTGACTTCACCAGGAGGTCGTCCACATAAGCTTTCACGTTTTGACCAATCTGGGGTTTGAAGATCTTGTTGACGAGCCGTTGGTAGGTGGCGCTTGCATTCTTGAGACCGAAGGGCATCACCTTATAGCAATAGGTTTGTTGGTCTGTAATAAATGAGGTCTTCTCTTGGTCATGCTCCGTCATACAGATCTGATTGTAGTCAGAGAAAGCGTCCATGAAGCTGAGTAGTTCATGTCCTGCATTTCCATCAACTAGCTGTTTGATCTGAGGGGGTAGCTACCCTTTGAACATGCCTTGTTAAGATCATTGAAGTCTACACACATCTTCCACTTGTTAAGAGTCTTCTTCACCAGCACTACATTAGATAGCCATTTCATGTATTGCACCTCTCGAATGAATCTAGCTCTTAGGAGTCGGTTGACTTCATCGGCGGCCGCCTGTTGCCGCTCGGGACCGAGATGTCGCTTCTTCTGTTGAACCGGTTTAGTATGCTAATCGACTACGACCTCATGGCTTATCACTTTGGGAGGAATCCCT
The DNA here is from genome assembly GCA_022839385.1 of Asparagus kiusianus. NCBI lineage: Eukaryota > Viridiplantae > Streptophyta > Magnoliopsida > Asparagales > Asparagaceae > Asparagus > Asparagus kiusianus. The sequence continues at coordinate 409,563 of BQKN01000871.1, forward strand.
GTCATATCTTCTGGTCCCCAGGCGAATACATTAATGTTCACCAATAGGAACACAATCATATCTCCTCGATGAGGCTCAATGAGGCCGGATCTGTTCTTGACCTTCAATTCTTCCTGATCGATCGGTATTTCCTGAAGCTTTTCAGCGGGAGTCGTCCTCTCTCATTCCAATGCTTTCTCCATTTAGAGGCAAGTTTTTTGATCGACAGGGTCTCTTGCGCTCTCTATTCCTTTGTCGAGAGTAGATAGCAGGATCTAACCTCTCATTGGTTGCTCCTAGCCACGCCGACTCCTTTCGGAGTCGGAAAATTCATCAACTGATGATATGTGGAGGGGACGACTCGCAAAAGATGGAGGGCAGTTCTGCCCAATGTGATATTATGGGTTGACTTGATATCCCTCATGACAAACTGGACCTGAACGGTGGACTGTTGAGGGTACTCGTCGACCGTTAAGGGGAGTGTGATCAACCCCTCTAGTTGGAATGTATGCCCTGTAAAACTGATGAGCGGCCTCGGACAAGGCTACAATTGAGACTTGTCATGTCCATCTGGTTGAAGGCGTCAATATACAGGACATCAACTGAGCTCCCCGTATTGACCATGATCTTCTTGACTTGGGAGTCGTCAATTCTAGCCGTAATGATTATAGGATCACAATGAGTTGTCTCAACGTCCTTCAAGTCCGCATTGCTAAAGGAAATGACTCTTCTGCTCTTGGCTTCTTTTCGCACATATTCACCCGCAACGCTCGCTTGGCATATTTCTTTCGAGCGTTGTTAAACGATCTTCCAGTTGTGGGACCGCCACTGATTGTGTTAATGACTCCCTTGTGGCTGGGCTTGACGGGTCGACTATAAGGCGGCGGTCGACGGCGAGGCTACCGGGAACGAGACCCCTGTCGGCTTTTGTTGGGGCGGCTTCCCACCCGTCTCTCGGGGAGACCAGCTTCCTGAGATAACCTCTCTGTATCAAGTCCTCGATATCCTTTTAAAGGATTCGACAATTATTGGTGAGATGGCCATGCTCTCTGTGGTATCAGTAGTATTGTTGAACGTCTCGATTGCGAGGATTTGATTTTATTCGAGGGGCAGAATTGAGATATCCCTCCAGTTGAACCATATAGAGGGCATCAGTAAGAGAGGTGTTAAGGGTCGTGAGGTCTGGCTTAGGCGGCGGCTCCCTCTTTTAGTCCCTCATGTCGAATTGATTTGGGCTGTAGTCGGCTCTGGGAGGATGGTTTGCCGACTCTTGTCTGGGAAGGGGATCCCTAGCCGTCTCCCGTACTAGTTCGGCCACCTGAGCTGTTACGACGGCCATTGACGTGGTTGGTGCTACAGGAGTCACTAAAGCTACAACTGCTGCTACCACTGGTGTCGCCGGTGTCACTGCTGTTGCCGTCATCGTTGCCGCTTCTGTTGCCTTAGCCGCATTCTTGTAGGCTCAGGCATCCTTCATGTCTATATACCTATGAACCTTGGCCATCAACTGCTCGTATGCGGAGCATCGTTTCTTGGCAAGTGAGTTGGCCAACTCATTGTTCGATAGGTCAGCCGCAATGATCGACATGACGACCACGCTTTCTTAGTCGTCAACCTCTAACCGCTTCGCTTGGAACTCTTGAAATAGTTTCGAAGGCTCTCTCCAGGCTCCTGTCCCATCTGTATCAACACATGAGCATGCAACTTTTATTTGGTGTTGGCCAAGAAGTGGTACACAAACTTCTGGTTGAGTTGCTCGAAGTTGCCGATGGACTTCTTCTCCAGGGCATTCCACTAGAGCTTGACACTTTCCGACAAGGTGATGGGAAAGTATCCGCAGATAATGGCTACGGGCGCCTACAACATGCTCATTATATCATAGTAATTCTGAACATGTTCCGCAGGGTCTCCCCCGCCATTGTATTTCTCCACTTGAGGCATCTTGAATTTCTCACTGGGAGCATTCATGATGTCATCAGTGAGAGGAGTGTCCCCCTAATGGCTTCGACGACTGGTCGGTAAGTCCGATCATAGCCGGAGGCCATGTAGATAGCTGAGAGGTCTGGAGCGGCATTATAACGCTGAGGAGCTCGCTGAGCTCCTATGGTAGCGTGTTTCATGCCATCACGACTAGGGTTGAGACTCTCATTAGTTCAATGTATTGAGAGTAAGGTTGACGAGGATCCGCTCGGCGAGTCGGTTGGCGAGAAGGAGATGCGTGCTTGACTAGGCTTCTCTGTTGACCGACATGAGCATCACGCAGAGGCGGAGGAGCTTTAGGCTGGTTTCCTGGTGGAGGATGAGTTGCTGAAGGTTGGTCCCCCGATGGTGGAGGAGCAATGGAGTAAGCGTGCGGAGGAGGATTCTGATAGAGGAGTTTGATAATGAAAGCCGCAAGCTACTGCTGGAAGGCTTGAGTGATCTACTGGGTGGAGTTTTCAAGTTGGGTTTGAGTGACATAGACCGGATGCGATGTTCCAGGGAAGGACTGATCAGGTCTATGCTTAGAATTAGACATGATTTTTCAGAGAAGAAAGAAAGCCCCACGGTAGGTGCCAAACTGTTGATGACTAATATCAAACAGTCAATGAGAGAAGTGATCTGGTTGACGGAGGTCCTCTAACCCTCCGAATGTCCGGTTCTGAGGTGTGTTGTTCTTCTCTGCACAAGTAGAAAATCGTAAGAGGGTGGAGTTGAGTTCTCCTGTTGTTTCTCCGACGATCAAGCAGTAATTTGCTTGAGAGGAGAGGTAACTGAACTGCGAAAGTTCTTAAGCACAGTGGGTATAAATCAAGATCTTACCTTATTGTTGAAAATAGTACCTCTATTTATAGTCGTAGTACGGGGTAGGATGGTACATTTGATCGAGTATGAGCTGACGGCCAAGTCAACATTTGTTTTACAGGTGTCGGTCGATGAGTGGAGGGGAGATCATTTCTATATTTAATGTGAAGTGACTGGGGACGTGCGCTGCTAACATGGTCCGATGTGTCATAAAGTATTGAGGACAGAGAAATGATGGCGTCAATCATGCATTTATTGGCATTTATTACAAGGTGATTGGTTGTCAGTGCGCGGGAGGGAGTTCGAGTCTCGAGATAGTCGTTGCCTTTCTACTCGACCAGTAGAAGGTCGATAAGTACTGCTTTTTGAGTCGCCCTTGCGAGATGGTCAGTCGAGTAGGTTGGTCAAGAAGTTAGCGTAGCCAGGGGTCGACATGTAACGCCTTTCGAATCTCCCTCGCGAGATGCCAGTGTGTCGAGTCGTCCGAGCTGGGTCTTAGATTCTCTTGAAGTGAAGAGTTGGCTCGATTACGTATAATGTGGGACACTTGTCTGCTATTGATTGAGATTACTTTTCAGCACTAAAACGACTATAACACTAGGTCTTACCTTAATCATTTCTCTTTGTCTGCATTCTTTGCAAGTATATTATATTTATGGGCTCCTTGGTTGCATGATCTTAAACTGCACGTCGAAGTGTCCTGATTGGCAACAAGGCAATAAGTTTTGTTCTTTTTTTTTGGGAAGCCTACTCTTGCTTGTGCCCAGATTAAGAATTTGCTTCCGTCCATGAGTGTTTATGTTATGTTGATGATCTTTTGTGAAGCTTTCTTGATTTTTAACTGCTAATCCACAATTAATTCCAATTTAGTCTTTCACGGGTGAGGGCTTTGATGACGATGATAACCAACAGTGGGGTGGATGTATGCACCCTCTGGAGGTGCAGTTGCACCCCTAGTATTTTGTTATTATCTTATAAACTCCAGTAACTTCTACAATCTGCTCCCCAACAATTTTAAAAATTGCACCCATCTGTCTAAAAGCATTAAACAAACTAGTAGAGCCCATTTAAAATTTCAATAATAAAGTCATATGGGCCCAAACATTTAAAGGTCGATACTACTCCACAAGAAACGCAAATGTTCAAAACCCAAAACCCAAAAATAACACAAAACCCGAATCCATTACCTTATAAATAGATACCTGTCTGCCTCCAACAACAATTTTCTGGATCCGCCACTGATAACCATGCTTGTTGAAATTTATTCTCTGGTCATGTGAGTTTCAGGGCTTCCAGAAAGCACTGATCATAAATACTTAAATAGTAATATATACAAAAGTTTGCCGTACCTGGCCAGATACCTGATTGCTTGATGAAGGGCCTATTTGGTTGGTTCCTTAGAAACTAAATAGAAAAGAAAATAGGGGAAACCATCTCCAGTAGCATCCGGCCATCCCAAATGGGGTTCTTAAATGATGGGTTCCAAAAGAGAGGGTGCCGCATCACACTTCGTATTGGTTTCAAGGTGAGACGCGCCCCCCCCCCCCACCCCCTGCAATATACTTCTGTATTTGGTCATAGTTATTCCCTAATTTTGGAACATTCTTTGTTGTCATTTTACCCTTTTCTTTTTTCTTTCTATTAGACTATCTTTATACATGAATATGTTCAAACTTGATTTCAAGCACTCAAAGCTAATGAGGTTTTGATTCACTCCACTTTTTGCAGAGGGTTTTCTTGGAGGGAAATCCATACCTCCTGGTAGTAACCATGGCCGTATCTCTGCTACACTCTCTATTTGATTTCTTAGCATTCAAGAATGGTAGGCTGAATGACTGTTATATGTGACTTCATATGTAGTCTATAGTCTCAGCTTTGTTTTCTCATTAGTGTTATATGTGACTTCTTATGGTAGGCTGAATGATTGTTATTTGTCTTGGTTCTTGCAGATATCCAATTTTGGAATAAAAACAAGTCAATGGAAGGATTATCAGCAAAATCAGTTGTCGTGAGCTTTATTAGTCAGCTAATCGTTTTCTTATACCTCCTTGACAATGATACATCTTGGATGATCCTTGCCAGTTCAGGGGTTGGTTGCTGTATAGAGTTTTGGAAAATTGGCAAAGCCATGCATATTGAGGTATGCTATAACTAGCTGTTTTCTTTTCTATTTCTTGGCAAGATATTGATCCTAGGCGATTCAACTTAATCATAAGTAACACCTAGAGTTATAAAATTATTTCTAGCTGGTACCTAGAACATTCAAAATAAGAAAATTTGTCTGAGGTACTTCTAAATGTGTTTGCCGCAGTTATTGTTTTAGTTATGTTGTATAAAATCTGCATTAGGTGCTTATCTTTCTGATGAAAGAGGCCAAGCTTGTGTTTAAGTTTCTGCTCACAACTGCCACTGAAATTTGATTTTTCTTTTTCAATTCCTTATTTTTTAGGATTTAGTTTCCTAACAATCGTATGCATAGAAACATCTGAACTTTATCCTTATTGGAGATTTTATTTATTTACTTTGATTTTTATTTTTCATCAATAAGAGTTCAAGTTTCTTCTATTCTACTGTTTAATCTACATGTTTGATCACGGTAAAAAAGTTTTAAGCATGTACAAATTCTTTGGTCATCCCCTCTGATGTTTTGTTAATCTTATCAGATTGATAGAAGCGGAAGAATACCGATGTTGAGATTTCGAGATCATGATTCATATGCAAAGAACAAAACCAAGGAGTACGATGATCTTGCCATGAAATATCTATCTTATGTTCTTTTGCTTCTTGTTGCTTGCTCTTCTGTCTATTCGCTCATGTATGAAAGGCACAAAAGCTGGTATTCTTGGATACTTTCATCTCTCACAAGCTGCGTATACATGTTTGGTAAGTCCTCTTTTGCATTTTGATAAGAACTGGATCCTTGCTTAAATTTATTGTAAGTGCCCTAGGGGACATTCTCATTGTTGGAATACTTGTGTTTATATGATTTCCATTATTTGGTAGCATAACTAGATCCATGATAGGGTCTGACCACCATTCTACTGGTCTGCAATATTATTTTAAAAAACAGCCACAGACCCACACCTATAACATGGTGTAAAAGGGGACTGCTGTAAGCTTTAAAAAAGTTTGGGGGTCTTTCACCTTTGAATTTTCAACCTGGAGAAGGTCACATGCTCATAATATCCAGGGTTTGTTAGCATTTTACTATTAATTATATTGAAAGTCGCATAATATTGACCAACATACTAACCTCCTGATAAATATTGTTTGGAAGAGTACTGTTAATCCAACACTATTCTAAATTTACTAATTCTGCTTATGCTTGTATGATTTCCAGGTTTTATCATGATGTGCCCCCAGCTATTTATAAACTACAAGCTGAAGTCAGTTGCACATCTGCCATGGAGACAGATGACCTACAAATTTCTGAACACAATCATTGACGATCTCTTTGCATTTGTCATCAAGATGCCAATTCTACATCGTCTTTCAGTTTTTCGTGATGGTGGGTTTTTCTTTTTCTTTTTTCCTTTTTACTTTCCATAGCCTCAAAACCATTTCGACTAAATTTTCCAACTTTTTTATGGTTATTGTATAATCTTACCATCTAAGCTTTTGTAGCAACTCACGAAAAAGCTATTAAATGGTCCATGTGCACTGGGTAGTTGATACCAAGGAGAGAATAACTCTTGCTTAGTGTACTAATCCCTAAACCCTTGTGCACATCGATTCAAGGATATAAAGCTCTTGATGTACCAACTCCCCACTGGACAGAGATCAATGAATAGTATCTCCACTCCATTATTTTAAGTTGGAAGATGTGAAAGAAACTTTTGTCAGTTAAATCAAAGTTTATTTTGAATTTTTTTTCTTTCTTTTTGGGTTCTGCAGATGTTATTTTCTTGATATATCTATATCAGAGGTGGGTATATCCAGTTGATAATAAGCGTGTCAATGAGTTTGGTTTTGGAGGGGAAGACGAGGACCAGAGCGTCATCACCTCCAGCTCAGATGCCGTTCAGAACGGCGACGAGAGTACCGAAGGTGACAAGAAAACCAATTGATTATTCAGGCAGTTGCATACTTTTGAGATGGCGGTTCAGCACTCATCATGTTGCCGGGATTGGTATAGAGAAGCATTGCGTTATTGTCAATCCAACCCTGTTGAAAATTTGATTGCAGACGCAATTTTTTTTTACTGAAAGAAGTGGATACAAATTATCAGGATAAACTCTACTAACCATCCTGTAGTGTTGTCTTCTATAAATTCATGCAATGTTCTTATATATTTCTAGGTATTTTGCTGATTTCTCAGCGGGATTGTAATTAGATCAAATTTTGAATATTGCTTTTAGTGTAACACATCAACTACTCTTATATTCTATTCCTCATAAAGTTAAAAGTGGTGTGCAATGTTTCAAGATATCTCCAGGTATTTTGTTTGTAATGTTTGGAGATATTTCCAGGTATTTTGTTTACTTCTTAGCTAGATTGTAAATAGATCAAATTTTGAATATTGCTTTTGAGTGCAACGCATCAACTTCTGTTATATTCTTTTCTTCATTATGTAAAAGTGGTGTGTATGTTGAATTCTGTTTGCCTTTGATAGGGTTTTTATGATATTGGTCCCTTAATTATGTTTGAATTAGTTCCTTCAGAAGATGGATTTATAGAATAAGTCTTCCAAATCCTTTAACTTCCACCGAAGAACTTAAATCCTTTTTTTGACCTCCAATTTGCTAATGACCATTTGCTATTTTCGTTATGTTTCTGTCGTCCCCTCATCTTTTGCTACTAGCCAACACTTGGCCACCTCCGGCAACGATCAGCGACCTTCAGAACTGCTAGCATCACTAGTTCCTTTGAGACTTCAAGCAGCTCGTATCTTGCTTACTTATGATCAATGACAGAGAGGGCACAAAGGATGCTCATGCTCAGAGGGTCCATGGTATGTAAAGTCTAACTGTGCAGATCTTTTTTTATTGTTATAAATTTAAATCATCATCATATCTGAAGAAAACCAAACGACATTTCCGTGTATAACTGGCAATTAAAAAGTTTACCAAAAGTGAACTGCATAGAGTTATTTAGAGTTTATCATATCATAATCATATGTAATTATGTTCGCATTGCATTATTTTCGCAAAAGGACATAATAATAGTGTTTACCTTTGAGGATACATGTTTAGAAATTTCCGTTGTGAGGTTTACTTGCTCTCAGATTAAGTTTTTCAACTGCTAGTCTTAGAATTTTTCCATAGTTGTTTAGCTATATGGATTTCTCTGAACCATTACCTCTAATTTCATTACTGACTTGGAGAAGGTTTTATTTGTTTCTAAATAAGTGGCGGAATTGTAGAATACTAAACAGATCTACATATTTATTTATTTCCGTCAAAGTTCTTTAGAAACAGATTGTCTATAACTTCACGAATCAGCACATAACTTCGCAAATCAATATATTCTAGCTCTATGAGTAAAAAAAACCATCCTATAGTTGAGCCATCTGCTGAATATTGAATGGATAACAGTCGGAAGGCGTTCCAGTGAATGCTCGCTGGGCTAGGATCAAATTCACAGCTTGTGTTGAATGGAATGCGTCCCAGAAACATGCTGGTTGTGATCTCTACAAGGAATGGCAAAAGGTAAGCATGTTATCTGTCCCCGGTTCCTCCCCAGCCCACAACATCCTTGGTCGATGACCGTAAAACCTGTCAATTTCCGTCATCAGTAGTGTCTATTCGATAGTCTTATGAAGAAACTTTAGTATGTTGTACAGTGGGTCTTAAACATATACCAAAAGTTTTGGGGTTATTTATGATTCCATCAAGGGCACCATAGGTGTTTCCATAGGCAAAGATCGCTCCCGTGTGATATTTATTTAGTGCTGGACTAGGGTTTTGGGGCCGACGTTGAACGGACCAAGCATCTGATTCACTTGGTCAATACAGCGATAAGGAGGAGCTAGACCCATTGCTTGCTGGTTAGGGATGCAGCCCAAGGGGCCAATTCCAGTCAAGAAAAATTTCCGAAGTCCTAAGCTGTATAGTGCCTGAACAATAGGAATACCAAGAGTTAAAGAACATATTAGGTTCACAATGTTTACAAGTTTTGTTTATTCTTTACCAGTAATTGTCTAGTGTAGTGGTTAAGGAGGAGGTTGGCATATTGCTGAGGGTTGTAGTTGAATCTGGTAAGGTACAGAGGTGGCAGCAAGTAGTTATTGATGTAGTCATTGCTTCCAGTAACGAACATGGCAATGGACCTAGCGAGATATTGGGTCACGTTCTTTGCTGACATCAGGGATCTCAGTTGGTTCAGGTTGTCTTGGAAATTAATCACTTGTTGCCTCAGGCTATATCTCTGCGCCTGATGTTAGAAATAACTTTTTAGAGTAGATGAGTTTAAAGAGAGAATATTTATGAAAAGCACAAACATATATCAGATTTAAAGCACATATAATTAACAGTCACAAACACAAATCTAATGAGTTTCAAAGCAAGGTCTACATCCTTAAGCAACAGCTGACAATCCTTTTCATTGTTCAGAGAAAAGAAAGAAGAGAGGAAGGGAATACTATCACAATCAAGAGAATAGAGGGAGGAAACGTTAGTACCAGGAATTGGCCAGATTCATCAAGGATGCCTCCAGCTGCTGAAGCATAGTTCACTCCAGCAAGCAATGCTGTTCCATTGAGGAAAGGACTTGTATATGGTGGAAGATACGGAAGCCCCAGGAGATCACCTGAGAAGCAACATAAACCATATTTCCCATTAGGATTGTTGCCACTGAATGTTAATTTTTTGTTAGCATAAAAAAATTGTTTATGTTCATCGAATTCAAGCCTACTTCATGCCCAAAGTTTGATGATCAGGAACTTACATAATGCATCTATCAGTCTTTCCATTACAAAATCTCCCAGTTGGTCCTTGAAAGAAATCAATCCCATAAGGATACTAATTTGCCTTTGCTATAGAGCTCAAGTAATTGTTGTTGCCATTATCAACCAAAGAATCACCAAACACAAACATAGCTGGGACTTGAGGTGCACTGAGCACCCTAATTGAACATTGTACTAGTACAAAATTAGCAATAAAGCAACAACTAATCATGCTCATTTTCTCCTTCTCGAGAAGCTGAATATGAAGCAGAGTACAAGATATTATTGTTCTAGTTTTTCATAATATATTGACTGTTAGAGATTTGATGGTTAGAGACTTTCTTGTGAAGCGGCTAGCAGCTGAAGAACACATGAAATTCTTGCATTTTGGTATACTTTAACCCTGTTTTGCTCCTGTTTTGGTGGTTTTTTAAAAAGATTCTTGTTCTTTTTGCAGTTATCCGTTTCATTTTAATGCAGCAGTGCTGGTTGCATGTTGCAGTTTGGAGAAATGAGATGATGACAAAACTTCGAAACCTATATTTTCCTGATGGTTGAAACTGTTAAAAGGTTTGTTTCTTTGCACCAAAACCCCACAGGATGAAAGTCCTTTTTATGGACAGAAATCCTGATCCACGCAATGATATTTGTTTAATCCTCTTTAAACACATGGCCTGTAGGATTTGAACGTGGGTTTTCTTACTATGTTAAAGGTTTCATTTGTTGTAACAAAACTTTGAAGTTGTGGTGAGTGTTGATGGTTATAACTTTAACAGAAACTTACACTAATAATTTTGGTTTAGCACGACAGATGCCTATACATAGAAACACATATATACACACAAAAATACACACGAAAAAGAAAATTAACTCACACAAACAACATACATACAAAAATTATAAACAATTTCACTCAACATGTAGGAAGGAAGACTGAATTTAGTAGAAAAGGATATATACTTAATTTATTCATCTATCATTGATTTGCTGGCCTCGTTTAAGATATATATGTTCCAATTACGCATGGGCACGCACACCCACACCCATGCACGTGCACACCCACACACACACTCAAGCACACACTCACAACCACGGACACACACCCACACCTGCACACCCACACCCACACACATGAATACTCACAGACACGCACACACACACGCACACGCACACACACACGCAAGCATGCACACGCTCATGCCCGCCTACCAGCCCGCGCACGCACACACATATCATGAACTCATGCTTACAATGTCCTACTTGGTGTGGTAACTGACATGCATCATGATGATGTCATACTTGGTGCGGTAGCTGATATGCATCATGATGATGTAGATGTTAAGTGCAAGTTATGTAGATGTTAAGAGCAAGTTATATTTCTTAAAGCAATGGAAGTAAATATCAACCCAATTTTTGTTGAAAATAAAACTAAATTCTTGATAAGATGCATTCCCACTCAGTATAGAAAGCAATATTGATTTTAATTTGGATGGAAAAGTTTAGGCATGCTTCTTGGATCATTGATTATGTTAGCCATTTTTTTCACCTATGAATATGTTACAAGAAACTATGAGTTAATGATTTCCTTTCATTAAATTTTCTTTAATAAACATAAATAATATTTTATTTTTCACTCAGGAAAATCTTGCTAGCCGCTATTTTTATTAAGCATCTAATCAATATGATTAATCTTCAATTTCTTAGTCAAAGTTAGAAGCTAGTTCCAGTGTTCCACCTTTTTTTTGTTGTCAAAATTAGATACTGTTGGCCATTTTTTTCATCTATTAATATGTTTCAAGAAACTGTGAATTAATGATTTTCTTTCATTAGTGAAATAGAAATAATATTTCACACTCAAGACAATCTTGCTAGCCAGTATTTTTTATTAGACATCTAATTAATATGAATAATCTTCAATTTCTTAGTCAAAATTAAGACTAGATCCACCTATTTTGTCACAATCAATCTCTTATCACACTAAAGACTGATCAAAGAGATGATGACTATGAGAAGAAATTTCATCTACTTGGATTACTCTTTTACATCACTCTATTAGTGCTAATTTAGAGTCAAAAGGAAAGTGGAGATGTTAAACTTAAATCGGTCATTTGTTGTGTTTGGTTTGTGAATTTGGAGATAAACAAAGCAGTAAAAATTCTTAATTTCTTCACACCTACTATGAAAATTAAGGAAAGTTCTAATTAATATTTGTTGGTTTGTTTTGTAATATGAAAAATTAACTAAGTTGAAGTGAGTGAGGAGAGTACAAATATTATTCATTATGTTTCTTTTTGTTATATGATAGCTCATTCAAGACTGATTTAGCAGTTAAGGTTTCATGACTTACTCTAGATATGTGATGGAGATAGAGTTTTAACTGTTTGTTCCTCAAACTCTGATGTCCCAAATATAGAAATTAAAGCAATTTGATTAAACATTCTCTTCCCTCTGAACCTCATATCCCAAACAATTTTGAGTGAACAAGTAATTTATAGGGTTCTATGATATTGGTCCCCAAAATTATGTTTGTATTGAATTAGGTCCCTTATAAGACTTGTAAATATAAGTCTCCTGAATCCTTTCACTTACAGCAAATAACTTAAAATTGTTTTGTCAATCTGCGGTTAGCTGACAACCATTTGTTAATGTTGCTGCCACCAGTTTCTTGAGACTTTCAGCAGCTCTATCATCAAATATAGATAGAACAGAAAGGATGCTAATGTTTATAGGAACCAGAGTAAAATCTAACTTCAACTGAACTTTTTGTTAAATCTATCACAATCATATCTGAATAATCATACGACATTTCCATGTATAACTTAAGTTAAAGAATTTACAAAAAGCTTGAAACACAGTGTTATTTAGAACTTATCATACTGCAATCATTAATAATCATGTCTCATATTGCAGTCATTCTTAGGAACCAGAGTAAAATCTAACTTCACTTGAACTTTTTGTTTAATCTACCACCGTCATATCTGAAGAATAATACGACATTTCCATGTATATATGGCAGTTAAAGAATTTACAAAAAAGTTGAACCGCATAGTGTTATTTTGAACTTATCATACTGCAATCATTAATAATCATGTCTCATATTGCTCAACTAATGCTACTACTTTTGAGGATGCGTCATAAATTTCTGTTGGGGGGTTTAGTTCTGCTGTCTGAATAAGGGTCTTCACCAGTCTTAGAATTTTCTCACAGTTGTTTATCTACACGGCTTGTGTAAAATATTTAGCTCTAATTTCATTATTGCCTTGGACAAAATGTGACTTGTTTTGCATCCTTAACCTCACTAAAATGTTTACTGGTAGATTGTTCATACTGATCTACATATTTACTTACGCCTTTTTAGAACTTGCATTTAGAAACACGATTTTTTTCCCGTGGATACCATCTTATATTTAGGGTAAATTTACGTAAACCACCTTATATTTCTAATTTATACCTAAACCACCTACAAAGTTAGTTTTCTTCCAATCAACAACCTGACCTCACTTTATTTTCCTAAAATTCTAATAATGCCCTCCTTAATCTCACACAGGAACATTGGGAAGCTTGCAGAGCATCTACAAGAGAGGTCACGTGCTTTACATGTGAGATCAAGTGAGGGTACTTTCGGGATTTCAGGTGGTTAATTGGAAGAGAAGTTAACTTTGTAGGTGGTTTAGGTATAAATTGGAAATATAAGGTAGTTTAAGTAAATTGATCCTAAATATAAGGTAGTTTCTAGGAAACTCTAGCACTATGATAACAAGACCATCGATAGCTTAGCTATCTGCTAAATATTGATTGGATAACAGTCAGAAGGCAGTCCAGTGAATGTTCGCTGGGCTAGGATCAAGTTCACAGCTTCTGTTGCATGAAATGCGTCCCAGAAAACATGCTGGTTGCGATCTCTACAAGGAGTAATGAAAGGTAGGCACAGTATTTGTCCCCGCTTCCTCCCTAACCCATAACATCTTTGGTCGATGACTGTGAACCTGTCAAGTTCAGTCATCAATAACATCTACTAGATGAATATTTTGATATAGGTCATCAAATGTTGATATTTAGAAATAAGTCCTCCAAAAACTTTAAGTTACAACAAATAGGCCCCTCTAAATAAAATCTGGTGTTTTAAACTATAAAGCTAATGGTTGTTTGTTATTTTCCATTATGCCTTAAACTCTTGCTGCTAGAAATTATTTATGTATATCAACCTTTGGAGACTTATTTCAAAATACTGATAATTTGGGCAACCTGCGACCAATATCTTAGACTCCTGAAAAGCTTTGGTGTGTAGTGCAGTAATTTCTCAGAAGTCAGAACATACCATAAGTACTAGGACTGTCTAGGATATCACCAAGTACAGCACAGTTGTTTCCATAGACAGGAAGGACTTCTGTGTAGTTTCCATAGACAGGATATTTGATGACTAGAGAAGTTGCTTTCTTGTGAAACGGCTAGCAGTCAAAGAACACATGAAATTATTGCATTTGGGTATACTTTTCTTCCCTGTTTTACTCCTGGTCTTTGTGGTTTATTAAAGGTTCTTTTCTTTTTGCAGTTATGTGTTTCGTTTTGATGCAGCAGTATCGGTTGCATGTTGGAGTTTGGACAAATAAGATGGAGGACAAAAGTTTGAAACCTATCTTCCCTGAGGTTTGAAGTTGTTAAAGGTTTTTTTTCTTGCACCAAAACCCCACAGGTTGAATAGCCTTTTCATGGAATAAATAAAGATTCACTGCTGTGACACTTCAACTTTTTTAATCTGCTTTAAGCATGCGGCCTTCAGAAGGTTGAAACTTTATATTTATTTCATGATTTATATTTTTATGCAATACATGCAAGCATGCATAAATAATCAGAATCAAAATAACCTTTGGATTCATGGTGTCGTAATGTTTGTTTAAGAATTAATTCACGAGCTCAACAGTTGATATACTTTAAATGAAAGCATAAAAATGGAAGTGGAAGAGGATACATCTTGAAATATTGGAGCATCCAATAGTGTCCAAATGTTATACACATTAAAATCCTAAAATTTGCGTGCCCATGTAAGAGTCATGTAGAATTTATCGTGCAGTAATCATCAGTGATTATGTCTTACATGTCATTATCTTGGCAAAAGAACATAATGCTGGTGTTACTACCTTTGAGTATATGTCTGTAGAAATTTCTGTTAGGAGGTTTTAGTTCTGCTGTCTGAATAAGTCTTTTTTTTGACTGGTGGTCTTAGAATGGAAAATATGATTCATGTAGCCGACCCCAAACATTTGGGATAAAGGCTTGGTTGTTGTTTGTTGGTGGTCTTAGAATTTTCTCATAATTGTCTAGCTATGCAGATTCCCCACTAGCCTCGGAAAAATTTGGTCTGTTTCTACTTTCTAAGCCTTACTAAAGTGGTTATTGGTAGATCGTTGATACTGACCTACTACATTTTTTTATGCCTTCAATATTTGTCTTTAGAAATTGATAGTCCACAGCTTGACGAGCAAACTCTAGCACTATGAGAAAAAGACCATCCTATAGCCGCGTCATCTGCTGAATATTGATCGGATAACAGTCAGAAGGTCTGGTGAATGCTCTCTGGGCTAGGATCAAGTTCACAGCTTCTGTTGGATGGAATGCATCTTAGAAAACATGCTGGTTGTGGTCGCTACAAGGTTAATGAAAGGTAGGCACAGTATCTGTCCTTGATTCCTCCTGAGCCCGCAAGACTCTTGGTCTATCATCGTGCTGTCAAGTTCAGTCATCAGTAGCATGAACTAGATGATCCCAAAAAATCATTGGTATTTTGAAATAGGTCCCAAGATGTTGACATTTATAAATAACTCCTCCAAACCCATTAAGTTACATCAAATAAAAAGGTAACAGTTGTTTGTTATTTCTGTTGTGCCTTCAACTATTGACACTATCCCTTCCTGTGTGGCACTGTTGAGCTCAGGCGACACAAAACGTTTACAGCTACTATGTGCCATAAATTGTCAACCACTTGTCCTGACCGCTATTGTCGTCGTCGGCCACCGCTAGCTAGCTGTCATTGCCACTTTTGCTGGAGAGGGAGGAGGAAAGGGGAGAGAGGGAGTGAGGGAGAGTTAACTAAGGTAGGGTTGGTCTTGGTGGGGATAGATAACCCTACTAAGTTAGATATTAACATAAGACATTAACATGCACTTGTTTGCTCTAACTTAAAGATCCTTGGGGGATTATTTCTTAGATATCAACTTTGGGAGACCTATTTCAAAGTACTGATAATCCAGGGTACCAATATCTTAAATCCCAAAAACCTTGAGTGTCTTTTGAACATAACGTAATTACTAGGTTTGTTTATGATATCATCCAGTGCAACATAGTTGTTTCCATAGACAAAAAGGGCCTCTGTGTGGTTTCTGTTCAGTTGCTGGACTTGGACTCTTGAGTCTGGCGTTGAAAGAACCAACCATCTGATTCACCTTGTCGACACAACAATCAGGAGGAGCCTGACAACTTGCCAGCTGGTTAGGGGTGCAACCCAAGGGGACCAATTCCTGACTAGAAAAATGTCCGCAGTCCTAAGTTGTATAGAGCCTGTAACGTTAGGATTACCTGGAGTTAATACAGTATTGGATTCACAATGTTTCAAGGGTTGATTGAGGATAGACCCTCTGTACTATCGCTCAACCCTGTAGTTCTTTTTTACTCTTTTAGCCTCAGATAAAGAGAAAACGAATTTTCTTTGATTACAAATAGACCTCTTGAGGGCAGAAAGTCAAAAAAAAAAAAAGGGGGTCTGTCCCCAACCCTAGATGTTCACTGTGTCTGTCCGCAATTGGTCGATAGAACAATAGGCAATTAACTCATGTTTAAAAATTTTGTTTGTTCTTTACCATTAATTGTCTAGTGTTTTGGATAAAAGAGTGAAAATTTTTACCTAGGGTGTCTTATCCGCAATTGGAGTACAGGGGTTTTATCTGTAGCAATAGCTACGTGGGTCTATTCGCAATTTGGGCTATAGTACAGGGGCCTGTCCACAATTGACCCATGGTTAAAAGTTGTGTTTGTCCTTCACCAGTAATTGTCTTGTGTAGTGATTGAGGAGGTGATTGGCATACTGCTGAGGGGTGTAGTTGGAACTTGTAGGGTACAGAGATGGCTGCAGGTAGTGATTGATGCAGCCATTGCTACTAATAAAGTGCATGACGATGAACTTGGAGAGAGATTGGCTCAGGTTTGCTTCTGGCATCGTAGACCACAATTGGTTCGTGTTACTTTCAGAGTTGAGCACTTGTTGTCCCGGACTGTACCCTGTCCCTGATATACTACATTAAGTTTCAGAGTGCAGAAGTTTAGGAGAAGTGTAATTTTGTCAGAACAAATCTTCCATAAACCTTCAAGATTAAATTAAACCCCTTCGAACTATTAGAAAATCTCAAACGTTTTGAATGAAAAGCATCCATGTGGGAGAACAGGACACAACGTCCTGGTCATATTTTTAGAATTTTCCTCTCCAGCGAATGAAAAGCATCCATGTGGGGGGTGTTCATTTAAGAGAACAGAGGGATTAGAGTATTTGTGAAGGGAATAGAGGGACAAAAAGTTGGCCAGATTCACCAAGGATACCTCCAGCTGCTGACGCATAGTTAACTCCAGCGAGCAATGCTGTTCCATTGAGGAAAGGACTTGTATACGGTGGAAGATATGGAATTCCCAAAAGATCTCCTTTAAGGCACATAAATAATGGTTATCACACTAGGATTACTGAAAATTTTGAGCTTATTTCATGTCTAAAGTCTGATGATTAGGAACTTACTTGGTGCATTTACCACAGCCTTCCCGTTACAAAATCTCCCAGTTGGTCCTTGAAAGTATCAATCCCATAAGGATGGAAGTTAGCCTTTGCTGAAGCGATCGAGTTATTGTTGTTGCCATTATCAACCAAAGAGTCAACAATGAACATAGCTGCGACTTGAGGTGCGCTTAACACTCTAATTGAAAGTCGTACAAATATGGCAATGAAAAAGTAACAAAAAGTGCTCATTTTCTCCACCATGGAAGTAATACTAAGCAGAGTACAGAAGATTTTGTTCTAGTTGTTGAGATGAAACTCATGAAATTCTTGTTTTCTGGTATGCTCCACTTTTTTCCTCCTGGTATTGTGGTTTGTTGAAGACCCTTGTTTTGTTGTTGTTGCAGTGCTGGTAGCATCTTGCGGAGAAATGAGGTGATGGCTAAAGCTTGAAACTTATTTTTCCAGAGGTTTGAAACTGTTAAAAAGTTCCTTTTACAGCACCAAAACCGCAGAATCCTGGATTCAGGCAAAGGTATTTTCTTTATTCTCTTTAGATACGCGATCGGTTGGATATAAACCTGGATTTCTCTGGATCATATTAAAGTTGCCTTCGACCGCACAAAGCTCTGAATTTATGGTGAAGGTTGAGAATTTTAACTTACACTCAAAACAGGGACTTATGTAACATTTAGTCTCGGTCGTGTGTTTCCTCTATTAAAATCTCAGTACAAGCACAAGCATGCGCACGAAACAATACTAAACTTTTACCAAAATTTGGAAGTGCTTGCACACGAACAGCGTACACATTACAATTGAAAATGTTCAAGGTGGGGATGAAGATTGAATTTCACAGAAAAACGTTCTTCATTTATTTCTCCGTCTCATCGTTTTGCAGATACACATCTGTTATTATATTGAGAGTTACCCGTATGGCTATGTAGTGGTTATGATGTGATACTTAGAGTGGCAACTGACACAGATGCATCATGATGATGTGACTGTTAGGAGCTAGTTACGTATTCCTCCTGAAATCAATAATGGTAGATATCAACTCAAATCTATGGTGAAGTAATGGGACTAAGTTCTTGATGTGATGCATTTCCACTCAGGGGCAGAAAGTAATATTTGATGTAAATTTGGATGGAAAGATAGGCATGCTTCTTGGATCAATGATTATGTTGGCCATTTTTCGCCTACGCGAAATTGCGATTAATGTGTTTGCTTCATTAATCTCCCTTTAACAGACCAATTATTAGTAAATATTTCATCTTTACGCGAAAATATCTTGCTAGTAGGTGCTACTCGCATCCACGCCATTTTCGATTAGATATCAAAGTGTGCGATTAATCTTTCCTTGTTAGTCAGAATTAGACGCTAGCTTCGCCTCTTATTTATTTATTTATTTATTTTTTGTGCCACAGTCAATTGCTTATCATACTGAAGATTATATAATATCCACAATGCCGCAATATTATCGTGTCTTAATCGGCATGCTAGAAGAATGGCTGCGAAGTCAGAATGAAGCAAAATTGAGGAGCTGAGCAATGCGGACAACTTTTGCTTGAGGAGAGTGAATGGAAATAAAGGCAGGTTCGTTTCTTGTCAAGAGCGACTTCCCCTGAGAAGAAACTTTATTCCCTTGGATTATTTGCTCTCTTGCATCACTCTATTGGTGCTCTAATTTACTTAATGGGAAAGCGGGTTGCCAAATTCTGAGCTGGTGTTTTTGATGTATGAAATGAAATTTGAAGAGGAAGAAATGAAAATTTTTCTATTCCTTCAAACTCCCATGTATGAGAACTACAGGGGATTCAAATTCAATATTAGTTTGCATGCGTACTGTATGAAAATTTGATTAAGTTAATGTGTGTTATAGGCCACTACAAATATTATTCCTTATTCTTTTTTGTTTTATGATAAAACATCAAAGAATGAAGTAGTGAAGATTCTCTGATTCACTCATCTAGAGGGAAGATATGGCACACCATCAAGAAAGTCATCTTATGGGGCATGTGGATCCCACAAAATTACAAATTAATTTCTGAACACCCCCCCTTCCCCCCCTAAATATATGTCACAAATATAGAATTAAAGGTGTGGGTAGGTTTGGATAGAGAAGAGGGTAGGGTGAGGGGGGAATGATTGAATTAAACCCACGAGAAGGGAAAGGAGACAAAAGGAGGGTTATGAAATTGTTATATCACACAAATAGCTGAGTGTTAGCCCCATTTGAAGTGCCGACGCGTGTCCCACCTTAAGTATCTAATCAGCTATACTATAAGAAGGACAATTCGAACAACTTCAGCACTCGACCCTTTCTAAATTAAGTCCGGGCTGACAACTTTCGAGGCTGACTAAAATGACGGTACTTATCGGCCCACACTATTCGAGTCGACCGCATTCCTCTTCACTCCACCAGGCTGGGCACTCCTCTTCACTCCACAAGGCGATGCCGACTAAAAAGGCAATACTTATCGGCTCACTCGCAAAAACGAAAACAAAAGGCGTCGTTTGTCAACCCTCTCGCCAAGCCGAGTCTAGAGGCGGTGCATCCTCAGGCCCCTACCAACATGCAATTGCCATCACATTAAATGAATTTATCGAACCTCGTCAACACTACGCACATTCTGTCACACTCACATTAAACGCCTGTGTGACTCATTCCCTTCTGCGGCCAACACTTGCGAAGTAGATGACGACTAAGCCGCTTGTTTGACTCAGTCAAAGTTACCCATCTACCCTTTGGATTTGCTATAATAAAGAGGCTGGTGTCTACTGTTGAGGGTAAGCAATCTCTTGCCTAAAAAATACACTATCTTCATATTTCTCGACTCAAGCTCTCTACTGAAATGATCGTTGGAGGAACTACCAGAGATTCTAACTCCGATCTCTTAGGTGATATTCATGTGTAGTATGGAACTCGCTGCTCAGAGCCTAGTTCTCTAAAGAAAATTGAGGACCATAACACCCCACATAATCCATATATAATTCCATGCTAGAAAACTAACATCAACAGAAATAAATTATGTATGGATAAACAACTAGGGAATGAAGAGGGAGGGAGTGTAATTTAACTAATTTATATTTGTTTAGAGCAGTAAATGGAAAGAGAAGAGAACTGACATGATCAATTCACTTAAAATTCAATTCGTCCCCACCCAATCCATCCACTTTAGGAGGGTTAAGAAATTGAGTGAATTTACCCCTTTTTAACCCTTCCATCCCCTCCCCTTATTAATTAAAAATTATATCCAAGTTGTAACCATTCTAATCCTTCCCCTATCCTCTTAAAAAAAACCTATCCAAAAACTTAGACTAAACATACTCTTTCCTCCAAGCTCCAAATCCAAAACAATCAAAGCGAAAGAAGTCATGCTAAAGTGTTGCTAGGGAAGTCTTGATAAATAAACACTTTCTATTGTTGTGCTTGCTTTGTTTAACGTCCGATCTTATAAAATTACCAGTTTGAGGGTATTAGCTTGTTACTTTTATGATATTTCTTTTTGAGACAATTATTACTTTTCTGATAATGCTCCTTTGATATTAATATATTCTATTTAGAAAAAAACCACCAATTCTTGCTTTGTAATTCAAGGACAATTTTGCTTCCTAGATAGCAACCTTTAAATCTTTGAAGCCCACAAACATATATAAATGTATTTCTTTGACTATCAGTTTGCTTTAAGGTGTAAACTGCTTTCAAGCCTTTTACGCTTCATTTGCATACCATGGTTTTTTTTATTGTGTTTTTGTTAAAAAACACTATGGTGTTGTGTTTTTCTTTTAAAATATTTTCAAAACACAATTTTAAGTATTTTTGGTCAACACTAGTTTGACCCATTATAACATTAGTATTAAACATATTATTAATATATTATATATTAATTATAATAAAATATATTTTAAATAAAATATTATAATATTTAGTTTATATTATTATAGTATTATAAATATTAAATATAATACAATATAATATTGTGTAATGTATTATAATATTATATTATACTTTACTGAGTTATATTATATTATAAATTATTTATTAAATATTATTTTTAAATAATTATATATTTAAATATTTGGGTATATCAATTTGTTATTGTTGTATATTATATTAATATTTTTATAATAATGTTATTTTATTTTTAATATAATATTATACTATTATTAATATAATATAGTATTATACTATTATTCATATAATATAATATTATTAATAATGTTAATATTATGTTATAACTAGTATGTTATTAATAAATTAATATATTATAAATATTTTAATATTATATTATATATTATAGTTTTTGGGGAAAAATGCTTCCAGCCCCCAAACCAAAGAAAACGTGCTTCCCCACCCCCAAGACTTTGTCAACGGGTGTTTTGCCCCTAAAAATAAAGATTTTGTTCTCAGAGCTCCCAAAACACAAAACCCAAGAGACTAAAATATGTGAAGACCATAATACACTTCTCTCTCTCTCTCTCTCTCTCTCTCTCTTTATGATGCTGTTACTGATAGTTGAAATAATTGATGGGCAATGTTATTTTATTATTTTCTCCTTTTTATTATTTTCGTTGTTGATGAGAGGAACTAAATGTTTTGTTTGTATAGGGAGATCGTTAAGGTTATGAGTTTAAGTGTTAAGGTTACGGGTTTAATTGTTAAGGTTATGAGTCAATTGTTAAGATTATGGATCTCTCTCTCTCTCTCTCTCTCTCTCTCTCTCTAATTGTTAATGTTACGAGTTTAATTATTAAGGTTACGGGTTTAATTATTAAGGTTACGAGTCAATTATTAAGGTTACGGGTTTAATTTGTTAGGGTTGTGAGTTTAATTGTTAAGGTTACGGGTTTAATTTGTTAAGGTTACGTGTTTAATTATTAAGGTTACGGGTTAATTGTTGAAGTTACGGGTTTAATTGTTAAGGTTACGGATTTAATTGTTAAGGTTACGAATTTAATTATTAAGGTTACGGGTCAATTACTAAGGTTACGGGTTTAATTGTTAGGTTTAATTGTTAGGTTACGGGTTTAATTGTTAGTTTACGAGTTTAATTGTTAAAATCATGGGTCAATTGTTAAGGTTATGGATGCTTTCTCTCTCTCTCTCTCTCTCTCTCTCTCGTGAATGGCAGACACGTGAGCCAAGTTCACGTGGTCTTGGGCCCACACGAACTGAAAATCGTAAACGAATTCACACGAAGAGATTGAACACAGCGGCTTAGGCCCACCCGATTCATTCACCTGCTATAAATAATAGCAAACAAATCCTAGGTCTTTGTGCAGGAGGCGGTGAAAAGTGGAATTGTGCTGCTGTGCAAGGTTGAGCAGAGGCGGGTACAAAGAAAAATAGAGCGGCGGCTGTAGCAAAAGAAAAACAAATCTTAGGGATTTGTGAAGAAAGTTTTGTGCAGTCTCTTGTGTTTTCTTTTGTGAGAGATTGAGAGATTGTTTAAGGGTTTAAATTTGAGAGAATGTAAACCCTATTTGTATTCTCTTTCCCTCTATTAGTAGATCTCCCTTCTTGCCCCGTGGACGTAGGCAGTTTGCCGAACCACGTAAAATTGGTTGTTTGAGTTTGTGGTCATTGTAATAGTTTTAGGATCCCTCGACAGGTCAGTCCTAGAACTGATGAGAGGAAGAGCTGATATCTCACTTGGTTGAGATATCCGCTTCAGATTCTTGTTTCCTTGATGAGACAGGAATTCTTATCGATCTAATCTCTTGTTGTGCTGCCGAAGTGCTGCCGAAATTTCCGCTGCGCACAACAAGTAGTATCAGAGATCGGGCTATGCTTGTGCTATTTGGAGAAGTAGATCAATTTGGAGGCTCGTCTAGGGCTTCGTTTGGTGATAAAGGTGGGATCTTTTGGTAAAGACTCTATCTTTTCAGTTTTGGATCTATTCTTCATTCGTCGGTGCGTAAGATGTCGGGGAAAGAAGGTGCTTCGGGAGTCGAGGGTGGTGCTTCTGGCGTGAAGACCGTTCAGAGTTTGAATATCCACTCTATAAAGATAGATGTGGAGAAATTTAATGGCACAAATAACTTTGGATTATGGAGATGCGAGGTTTTGGATGCGCTGAACGCGCAGAATTTGGAGGATACCTTGGAGTTAGATGGCAAGCCAGATGAGATTGAAGAGAAGGTTTGGAAGAAAATGAATCGAACGGCGTGTGGTGTGATTAGGTCTTGTTTGACTCAAGATCTAAAATATGATGTGATGAATGAGACTTATGCGATGAAGATTTGGGAGATTCTCGAAAGCAAATATCTGACAAAGAGTGTTGAGAACCGCTTGCATTTGAAGAGGAGACTTTATCGTTTCCAATTGAAGAAGGGAACCTCCATTAGAGATCACATGAACCACTACACGAAGCTTCTTACGGATTTGGCGAATGTGGATGTCATAATTGAAGATGAGGACAAGGCGTTGCTGTTGTTGAGTTCCCGGACGAGGAATATGAGACCTTCGTCCTTACTCTTATTAATAGGAAGGCATCTCTTTCGTATAGTGAGGTAACTGCTGCATTGGTGAATTATCAGCTTCGGAAGAAGGATAAGGAGAATTCGACTGAGTCGGTAGCAGAGGCGTTGGTCGCAAGAGGGAAGAGTCCAAACCGAAAGAATTGGAAGTCACAGTCTAGAGTAGGAAAAGATCAGTGTGCTTGGTGCAAGGAGACTGGTCATTGGAAGAAAGACTGCCCAAAGCTCGACGAATGGATGAAGAATAAACAGAAGGAAAAAGGGAAGCAACCATCATCAGAAGCAAACATCGTATCAGATGGTAATAATTCTGACTCTTCTATTTATTCGCTTTCTATCAGTCCGAAAGATAACTATTCGGAGGAATCCGAGTGGATGTTGGATAGTGGTGTGACCTATCATGTGTGCCCTAGAAGGGAATGGTTCTCCAGTTTTGAGAAGCTGGTGGATAGTGGTGTGGTGTACATGGCTGATAACCGTGCATGCCAGATCCTTGGGATAGGAAGAATTCACATAAAGATGTTTGACGGGACTGTTAGAGAGTTAAACGATGTGAGATATGTTCCTTCTTTGAGGAAGAACTTGATCTCGATTGGAGCTTTGGTTGGAGAGGGTCTGAAGGTTCGTGTTGAGGACATGGTTCTCGAGATTACGAGAGACTCTCGTATTTTGATGAAGGGCGTCAGGAGGAATAACCTGTATTACTTGACTGGAGGTATAGTGGCAGATGGAAAGCTGACGATTTCTGTTGATTCGACTAGACTGCGGCATTTGGGGCTTGACCATTCTAGTATTGATTACTCGCATAGATTGAAAGAGGGTGCGAAGACCTGCAGTTTGAAGTCCAGTGAACATGTTGATGTGAGCAAGAAGACCGAGGTGAAGTGTGGCACCTCTATTCACCGTGCTAAGGGTCGTTCTAGAGGAGTTCACGTGGATGTTTGGGGGCCTTCCAAGGGGGCATCATTGGGAGGTAATAGAAGTTTGGTTTCCTTTGTTGGTGACTGTTCTAGGCGTGTTTGGGTTGCAACCAAATCCCCTTTGGAGAAAGTCCTAGTAGTTTCTAACAGATTGAAGAAGTGTGTAGTAGACAGAAAGGTGAAGGTACTCCATTCTGGTGGGAGGTACAAGATGGACCTATTTCTGTATTGGATCCGAGGTCACGGCATTTCGAGACACTTCGTTGGAAAGGAAATATTGGGGCAACTAGATAGGGTGGCAAATTCGGAGAACCGTACCTTGCTGGAGGAGGAGCGGTGTTTGTGGTCGAGCAATGGTTTGCAGAAGAGGTTCTGGACAGAGGCTTCGACATATTTGGGTCATCCTATTAAAGAGTTGTTAACTGCTGTGATTGGAGGTAAAACTCTATTGGAAGATAGGTCTGGTAGTGTCACTTTGGTTGAGGCTTCGATGAGGAAGCCGATTGACTCTCAACAGGTGGAGAGTTTTGGACAGACCTTAGAGGTATCGCGGCGGGTTGAGACTGATACTACTCCACATTAGGTGAAGATTACTCCAGATCATACTGCATTGTTTGGGATTCCAGCTGAGGTGACACGGCTTGGAGATCAATTTGTTTTGGATGCAGATGATGAGTTGGGTTTTGAACCGAGTGCAGCTGGCAGACATAGTTTGGATATGGCCATTGGTTCACCTCAGGTGGAGGTGTTTGAGGCTATTGGAGGTGCTATCTGTTCGCGGGAAAATTTGTGTTCTTCTTCTTCATTGATTCCATTGTACACTTTCGTAATAGTTTATCGATTACAGAAATCCGGTCTTTTTATAAGATCCGGTTACAATGAAAAATCAAAAAGAAATGAAAAAGATTATAACTTTCTTTCCTTGTTTGTCGAACGAATCGCGAGCTCCTGTTTTGCGGTCACTCGCTTTGTGTGGGTTCTTTGCCTGCGCCGGGGTTGTTTGCCGTGGACCACCGTGTGATCTCGATCCGGGCAGATCTACGCAGTATAACGGGTATTATTCCACCAAGGGAGATAATAGCCGGGAGGGATTGTTTCACCAAGGAAACAACCGCTCAATCTCGGGATCTAAGAACCAAGCTTAGATCCGGAGTATAGCAACGTAGATCTCCCGATCCGGTCCTCTCGAACTCCTGCCTTATTTGGCGTTGTCGATCGCTGAGCACCAGATCCGGATGAACAAGTCTTGAAGCCTCCAAAGATTAATGTAGGCTGTCTAAAAATCACAATGGATAGTTAATCCCCCATCAAACACCGATGATGGAAGTTACAATCTGACGACTTCCAGAAGGCTACAATTTGAGGATTTCCACGTAGAAGGTTACAATCTGACGACCTTCACAACAACTAATGAAAGCCCCAATTCAACAGCTTTCACAATCAACATCGGGAGTTACAATCCGACGACTCTCGTATTATCAAGGTGCCAAGACGAAGATTACAAGGCGACGATCTTTGCGGCGCTCTAGCAAAAGAGACTATAAATCGACGGTCTCTTCATATTAAAATGCAGATATCTCTCAAACCGTAAGGAATTTGGCGAAACGGAGGAAGCGAACCGAAGCCTTCGGCTGGGTTCGGATGGCTCCGTCTCGTCGAGATAGCCGATTTTCATATATAATTCGTCCAATTCCGACTTACGGTTTGAAAGTTATGACCTGTTCTTCACAGCGAGTTATGTTCTGAAGTCCGTCTGCAAATACTGGACTTCGTCGGGACATTGGACTTAGCCTGAAGCTCGCCAAACCCGCCTAAGGTTCGACTCTGCATTACAGAGTCAAAACGCACAGGTCAGACCAGCGTTATAACATCAAAACGCAGAGTTAATCTCTAAAAACAGCACCAACTGTGCGTTTTCAGCCTTTAAACAGGCTCAACTC
>BQKN01000873.1:0-14948 GCA_022839385.1 Asparagus kiusianus
TTCTAAACCGGGTTGTGTAGTGGACTGAAACTCGTTAACACATCGCGCGTCACTTGGATAACGATTTCTAACCCTATCTCTTTTATTTTGGTTGTTTCATTTTGTGGTGTTTTCCTTGTCATATTTTTATTGCACTATTATTGCCTCAAGACCCTAATCACCCCCCCCCCCCCCTTCTAGGGTTCAACACTTTGAGAGAGCCCGAGTGAGGATGTCTTTCATCTCAGGCTTTTGAGAGAAAGCACGGATGAGAATGCCTTTCGTCTGGGGTTCCTTGAGAAGGTTCAATTGAGGATGCCTTTTGCCTCGGTTCTCAAAGTGCTTTAAGGAGAGGTAGCAATACTCATGAGAGCCGGCTCGGGGTGGTGTATCAAGTTTGAGTCGACTAATCGAGACGCGTCTCATCCTCTTGAGAATAGTTTACACTTAGCAATTTGTGTAATATAATTAGTATCTAGTTTTTTCCTCAAAAACGATTGCTTTTTTACTCTCTTCAACTCTGATTTTGTCCCTAAAAAGAGTCTAATTTTTCTATCATTTTAATATTTTAGTTTTTTTATCTGTTGCATTTTAAAAACTTCGCTTTGCAGTAGTTCTTTAAAAAAATAGAAAAAGAAAAAAAAACATACTTAGTTATCCATGTTTGGGGTTTCGCAAAAAATTTTTTTTTTTTTGAGATTTAGGCAAAAGGTAGAAGAAAATTGTTCATTAATTAGCTGTTTAACCATACAAATAACGAAGTAGCTAATTGAAAGAATTAAATTAAAATAAAAATTGTCGGTGTGAGAAAGAGAGAATTAGGGCCCGTTTGTTTGGCGTTGGGAGATTTCCTAAAAACCAAGAAAAGGAAATCCATGTACTTTTTTTATTAAAATATTATTTTTATCTATTTCTCTCCATAAAACTCAACCCAAGAAAAAGAAATCTATACACTTTTATTAATAAAATATTATTTTTATCCACCAACTCATCACATCTTATCTCCTTTCTTACTTTTAAAAATATACCAAACACAAGAAACGGGTCACATCATCCAACTCATCTCATCTCATATTTAAAAATCACTCACATCATCCAATAATATGGTGACAACTCATCTCATCTCATTAACATTTCATTTCCACCCATTTCCTCAAAAAAAAGAAAGAAATTGATTTCCTTAAGTGTGGGTCACATCATCCAATAATATACAAACAACTCATCTCATCTCATCTATTTTCTTATTTTTAAGAATGAACCAAACACAAGAAAAAAATTATTATAGGAAATAGGTTTCTAATAATACATTTTCTTATTTTTTAACCAACCAAACAACATCAAAACAAGTTTTCTTAAAAAATCACTCACATCATCCAATAATATGATGACAACTCATCTCATCTCATCTCCTATTCTTTGATTTCCTTCTTTTTTTAACCAACCAAACAACTATAATTCAAGAAATCCTATTCTTTAATTTCCTATTCTTTGATTTCCCAAAAATTTTTGCGAAACGAACAGCCCCTGTGTATATCCAACTATCATGCATCGTAAACTGTCCCATTGGCAGATTCTATCAGACTTTCCTTGTCATCGCATTGCTGTCCCCACAGTCCGTGTCAGTGTGCGCGTTAAGAAAGTTGAAGTGTTAAAGCCACTGTTTTTGAATCACTATGATTTACTCCTGCAAGAAATAGAGACTGAGTAGAGTAGTTAAGAAAGTTGTAGTGTTCCGTGTTTAGTTGCACGTAAACATTTGAAAATATATCATCGAAAAGTTTTTCTACCTAGCTAGCTAACGATCAAGGAAAACCTTGCTTGTTGTTCGGTTGTATTATGTAACGTACTTATAAAACTTTTCAGAGCCTTTTAAGATGGAGCAAGCTGATATGCTACAATTTTGAAGAACTTGTTTGTGTCATGACAGTATTGGATGAAAGTTGTCATCTCTACATTAATTCAACGTTTTCCTTATTTTATTATATTTAAAACTTTATTATATAATTATATACACTTAGTATAAGTTATTGGTAATGATTCTAGAAATAAGAGGTTCAAGCTAAGCTGTGTTTAATTATAGAGAGATTTTGAGAGAACTTGAGTCTTATTCATTGCATTAAGGAGTTTATATACAAGAGTAAGGAGAGAAGTTCAACTATCTTAAGCGATGTGGGATAAAAATAAAGAAAAATAAAATAGCCTAATTATGTTATTTAACACCCCCCCCCCCCCCCCCCACCAAAACTGTATTTAGGTACCAAAGACAATTTGTCGAGGAGTGCACATGATGAATTGCTTGCAGGTAAGAGAAGTTATAATGATATCTGTGGAAAGCTTGGACAGAGGAGGTGAGGGCCTACTTGTCCGGGGAGACCTTGGACAGAGAGAGCTTGGCCGGGAGCGTTGGTCAGAGAAAGCTTGGCCAGAGGGAGCTTGACCGGGACTGCTTGGCTAGGGGGTGCTAGTGGGAGGAAAGCACGACTGGAGTTGCCAACCGAGGGAAGCTTGGCCGGGTGATGTTGGACGGGTTGCTGGTCGGAGAGAGCTGTTGGGATTGTGTCTTTGATTCTTTGTATAACTTCATGAGTTAGAGATCTATTATGATTAGGAGATTGAGTCTCATCATGATTAAGAGTTTGAATCCTATTCTAAATGGGAAGTTAGGCTAGAGATAGGGTTTTAGTTTTCCTATATATATTATTCTATTGTTGGAGGAAAAACCAATCAGAGGAGAGAGAGTCAATATTCTTATAATATAGGGTTAGCAGAGGGCGTAGCCTGATTCAGGAATATTGTGTAAGAGGTGAGGGTTTCGTAGTTTTTATCCGTGCAAAAAAATACATCATTAGGCAAGAGTTTCGTAGTCTTTATTCGTGCAAAGATTACATCATTGGGAGAGGGTTTCGTACTCTTTGTCCGTTCAAAGGATTGTAAGAAGATGGTTTTGGAGATAATATGAGAGTTGATTATGTATGTGAGGTTGAGAGATTGAGAGATGAGAGTTAAGTGGTTTCTCTTATAATTCTCTCTGATACATAGTAGATTTCTCGTATTGTTGGCCGTGGATGTAGGTCAAAGTTGGTCGACCAAACCACATAAATCTCGGTGCTTTTTCTTCTTGACTGTGATTGTTCTTTATCTTATTGATTGTGGGTTAGCTTCTGAGTTGCACAAATCGTAGTAGGCGGGAAGACTAAAATTCCCCAACAAGTAGTATCAGAGCTATGATGATGGATCCGAGAGCGATTTCATAATATAGAAGACGACATTGTGCAAGATTGAAGATTGGTGTTACAAGAATTAAGATGAAGAAAAAGAGAGAAGGGATGGCGATTGCCAGTAGGGGGATTTAATGACGACTAATCAACCGGAGGAGAGCGCTCGAGGGATGTGGTGTTTGACGGCGAAGTCTATATGCGACTGTAGTAGTGAATCGCGGTTTTGAGGAGGTGAAACCAGTCACAGGACGTCCCAGTTAGAGTGCATGTGCTTCAATTTGAAGTGTAAACTAATAGAAGACACTAGTATGAGAGGCAAAATTTCAAGACAACGAGGATATATCTTCAAGGGAGTTTGTGAATCATATCCAAGGTGGAGATTGTTAAGATTGTGTCTTTGATTCTTTGTATAACTTCATGAGAATTAGATAGGGTTAGAGATCTATTATGATTAGGAGATTGGGTCTCATCATGATTAAGAGTTTGAATCCTCTTCTAATTGGGAAGTTAGGCTAGAAATAGGGTTTTGGTTTCCCTATATATATTTTTCTATTGTTGGAGGAAAAACCAAGCAGAGGAGAGAGAGCCAATATTCTTGTAATCTAGGATTAGTAGAGGGCGTTGCCTGATTCAGGAATATTATGCGAGAGGTGAGGGTTTTGTAGTCTTTATCCGTGCAAAAGATTATATCATTAGGCGAGGGTTTCATAGTCTTTATACGTGCAAAAAAAATATTACATCATTGGGAGAGTGTTTTGTAGTCTTTGTCCATTCAAAAGATTATAAGGAGAGGGCTTTGAAGATAATATGAGAGTTGATTGTGTATGTGAGGTTGAGAGATTGAGAGACGATCGTTTAGTGGTTTCTCATGTAATTCTCTCTTATACATAGTGGATTTCTCATATAGTTGCCCGTGGACGTAGGTCGAAGTTGTTCGATCGAACCACGTAAATCTCAGTTTTTTTCTTCTTGACTGTGATTATTTTCTATCTTATTAATTGTGGGTTAGCTTCCGAGTTGTGGAGATCGTAGTAGGTGGGGAGACAAAAATTCCTCAACAAGAGCTTGGTTGGAGGGATGTTGGTTGTAGAAGCTAGCCTTGAGAGAGCTTGGTTAAGAATGCTGGTCGAGGGAGAGTGTGACTGAGAGCTATGTTTGGCTGAGAGTCCTGGTCGGAGAGAGCTTAGCAAGAGGAATGCTTGGCAGGGGGTGAACAAGGTCATGGTTGAGGTTGCGACGAGAGATGTCTCTAAAGCATTATGTCAAACACCTAGTGTGTAGCTTATCGACAGGCATTGACCGACCATTGAAGATGAAGAAGGTACCGACGGGCTCACGATGGTAGTGGATCGAGATCGTGAGGGCAGTGGTAATGCGAGGGCATTAGCGGTGCAAGGCTAACAAGTTGGGCTTCATTGCGACATAATGTTGAACAGTTGGTGAACAATGCTGATGTGATTGTGGGGTTGCTGGTAATTGGGCACGAGCAGTGTTTCGGCTAGCACAAGATGGTAGTGCCGGTGAGATAAGGCCTACATGCGGTGGATTTGGTGGCTTTGAAGCTCGGGCAGAGAGGGTTTTGGAAGCTTTGGCATTTCGTGGCATTGCTGAGGTGACCGTATTTGTAGTCAAAATTTATGAGGTTGCTGGGTGTTCGAGGTTGTAGGTTAGCGATTGGCCTCATGTTAGGTCGGATGTCCCCAGCAGAGGTGGTCAGAGTTGTTGATGAAGCTATCGAGGAAGCGCGTAGATGAAGTTTACGCGCCTTGGCGCTTTCTGAAGGATCAAGATGGTAGCTTTGATACTATGTTATGTATAGAGATATTTGAGAGAACTTGACTATCTTATTCATTGCTGTTATATCATGAGAATGGCTAAGTGTTAGTCCCCAATGGGAGTCCAACACGTGTTCCACCTTTTCCTAATTAGCCATATTCGAAGAGGGATGACTCGAGCAACTTCAACCAAGGCAACAACTTACGAGGCTAACTAAAAAGAAGGTATTTATTGACCTACCTACAAGATCTAAATGAGAGACATCTTCACTCGGCCCACCATTCTAGTTGACCTAACTCCCTCTCGGTACTCGGTCCCTTTCAGGCTGTCAACTCGCAAGGCCTATTAAAAAGACGTGTTTATTGACCTCCAGTAAGAGGAGTCGAAAGGCGGTGTGTCTTCCAGCCCCCACTGACAGTCAATTGCCATCACCTTAAATGTATGATCAGAGTCATTATTTTTCTAACCCGAAAAGTCTTATTATGACTCATCGAACCTCGTTAGCACTACGCACATTCTGTTGCCCTCACATTAAATGCTTAGGTGACTTACCCTTTACAGTCGATACCTGTAAAGCAGATGACGACTAAGCCGCCAGTTTGACTTGGCCGAAGTTAGCTATCTACCTTTCTAATCTGCTATAAAAGGAAACTGATGTCTGCTGCCAAGGGTAAGTAATTCTCTTGCTAAAAAACCAAACACTTGACTCTAACTCTTACTTCTCCACTCAAGATATGAACTAACTTGACCATCAGAGGAACTACTGGAGATCCCAAGTCTGACCTCTTACAAGTTCTTCATGTGCAGGATTGGATTTTCTGCTCAAGAATTAGCCATCTGAAGAAGGTTGAGGACCCAAACCCCCTCATAAATCCATTCTCAAACTAC
Organism: Asparagus kiusianus; assembly: GCA_022839385.1. NCBI lineage: Eukaryota > Viridiplantae > Streptophyta > Magnoliopsida > Asparagales > Asparagaceae > Asparagus > Asparagus kiusianus. The sequence goes on from BQKN01000873.1 coordinate 5,862, forward strand.
CTGTTAGATAACTGATATCGACAATTGCATTAAGGAGTTTATATACAAGGGCAAGGGAGAAGTTCTACTATCCTAAAGGATATACTTGGGACTTAAATAAATAAAAATAAGATAGTCTAACTACGTTATTTAACAATGAACACATTTGTAGAACATGTTTCCATAATTTGAGAATTAAGATATTAAAATTTTAAACATATTCATCTTTGTATATTTAAAATGATAGAAATTCCTATGAGAAAATTAATTTTTTGACAATCCTAAACGTGTTCACCTTAGGTAAATGATTTTTGTTTAGGAAAGAATATGTAAGGAATGTAAGGTGTAATTAAGTATTATAGAGCAATAATATAAACCATTATCAATTGTTTGCATCGGAAATTTATTGCTGACTCAATAATGCATTACTATATAACATGATTTTTGACTCACAATGAAAAAGAAAAAATATATTCTTTTCTAAGAATTTTAAGTTCATTTGACACCGATAAGGGGTTAGTTGAAAATTTTAAAATATTTGGGGGGTTTTAGAAACTTCACCCCAAATTTAAGGGGGTTTAGTGAAAATTTTAAAGTACGGGGGCTTATCTCAAAATATGTCAATCGTAAAATGTCTTAGCGATATTTGTAAAGTCAAGAGGCGTTATCTCAAACCTGGCCAATCTTGAGGGGTTGTGAAATTCAACTTAGAACAAAGGTAATTTACACGTTGGTGCCCTAAAAGTTTATGCTTTTTCAACTTTCATACCCTAAATTTTTTGTCTAGCACGTTGACACCCTAAACAGTTTACACGTTTTTCAAATTTGATACCCCCAAGTTACATATTTTGACCAATGCACACCCATCCAGACCTCACTGACCCCCAAGGCCCCAGCATTCATAGAAACCATTAATTAAAAAAAAAATAGTATACAAAAATGTCACGCCTATTGAGCGGAAACTTCCCAATTCCGACAAACTACGTACTCAGGCGCGCACGGTATCTCTCAAATTCTCTAATAAATCACCCAACTCTCACTACGACACACTAATACATAACACAAGCACACCCTCCCTCAATCGTTCCCATCTCTGCCTCTCCTCTCTAAATCCCTTCAACAACATGAATCTCTTCCTCAAATACATGATCCCTTCTTGCTCCTGCTTCGCCACTCCCTCGGCCTCCAAAATCGTCGACGTCGACCCCGAACAACATCCAATCCAGCAGTTCAATCCGTCCGAAATCAAAAATCTCATTTTCAACACCAAAACTTCTTCTATTATAGGCCAAGGAGGCTTCAGCACCGTCTACCTTGCAAACCTCGCTAATCCTCGGGCTGCGGCCTTCAAGGTCCACGAACCCAGCCAACGCCTCTACAAAATGTTCCGTCAAGAACTCGACGTCCTCTTAAGCATTCGGCCACACCCAAACATCGTCCGACTTCTCGGCTACAGCGACAACTGCGGTGGCGAATCAGGAGTGCTTGTATTCGAGCATGTTCCCAACGGAACGCTGCATGAATCGCTCCATCGCCGTACTAAGTTCATGCTTTCTTGGTCCCAACGCATGTCCATTGCGTATCGACTGGCGACCGCATTAAATTATCTGCACGAAGAATGCGAGCTTCCGATTATCCACGGCGATATCAAAGCGTCGAACGTGCTTCTTGATGATGACAAGAGCCCGAAACTTTGTGACTTTGGGTTTGCCAGAATGGGATTCTCTGCCACGGTCACGCGATCGGCGAACCCAATGATGGGGTCGCCGGGTTATGTGGACCCGTGTTATTTGAGGACTGGGTTGGTCTCGAAGAAGAGCGACGTGTACAGCTTCGGAGTGCTGATTTTGGAGCTGATTAGCGGGATGGAGGCGTTTTGTGATGAGAAGTCGAGGATGCTGACGGCGGTGATGAGGCCGCGATTGAAGGAGATGGCTGCGGAAGAGATCGTGGATGCGAGGCTTGGAGGAGAGTATGATAGAGATGAGGCTGTGATCATGGCCAGGATTTCAGGGAGATGTATTGGGGAGAATCCGAGCCTTCGGCCGGCGATGGGCGAGATATTGGAATTGATGAGAAAGAATGTACCGTCGGCTGCGTTTTGTAGGACGCCGAGTGGCGTGAAAAATACTTGAATTCTTCTCTAGTGTAAATGAAGTTAGTGTAACAGTATTGTTATACTTGTATAATAAAAACCACTTTAATCAAGATTATACCCTTTTGTATGTTGGTTATTCTCAGTGCTTCAGGTATGCAAACCTGTTACAATCATGGTAATAGTATTGTTAAATTGGTATTGAAGAGAACTACACACAAGATGAAGAGAACTACAGGATATATATACAACACACACTAGGAGCCGGCGGCTACATGCTAGGAGGCGGCTGAGGCGCGGCTAAGGCGGCTATAGGGTGGTTGGTGTGATATTTTCTGACACCCCCTTCAAACTCATGGTGGATCGAACATCGAGAGTTAATTTGGACAAGAAATAGCAAAACGCTGAAAGAGTTTGAGCCTTGGTAAATAAATCTGTCACTTGTTCCTTAGAGGGAACATGTGAGAGTGTAATGTTTCCAGCAACATGCTCTTGTCGTATCACATGACAATCCACCTCAATATGTTTGGTATGCTCATGAAATACCGAATTTGTAGAAATGGAGATGACACTCTGATTATCACAGTATAAAGTGATAGGGGAAGTAACAAAGACATCAAGATCTCGCAGAAGAGTGTGGAACCATTTCAGCTCAATTGTGGTGTCTGCCAATGCCCTGTACTCGGACTCCGTACGCAGAAGAGTGTGGAGCCATTTCAGCTCAATTGTGGTGTCTGCCAATGCCCTGTACTCGGACTCCGTACTAGAACGAGAGACAACGGCTTAACGCTTATAACGCCAAGAGAGGAGAGATGAACCTAGAAAAATACAAAAGCCAGTAGTGGAACGTCTAGTGTCTACATCATCAGCCCATCCAGCATCAGAATCTTCACAAAGAGACAAAGAAGAGTTTGAGGGGAAAAATAATGATTGGATTATAGTGCCACAGAGATATCGAAGAACCCTAATGAGAGCTGCATAGTGAATGAAAGTTGAACTACTGACAAACTGGCTCAAGATGTGTACTACATAGGTGATATCCGGACGTGTCGCTGAAAGATAAACCAATGCTCCGACAAGTTCCTGATATCGAGTAGGTTGAGATAAGGGATCACCATCATCATGTCAAACCTTCAAGTTCATTTCCATCGGTGTGGAGAGAGGAGTGGTAGCAATAGAAGGATCACTGAGAGTAGCATGCTCAAGAATGTTTATAATGTACTTCTGCTGAGAAAGAAGATAGCCACGAGAGGAGGAAGCAACCTCAATACCCAAGAAGTAACAAAGAAATCCAAGATCCTTCATCTCAAATTGTCTCTGAAGATATTGCTTTAAGGAAGTAATGACAGAGGAATCACTCCCAGTGATTATCATGTCATCAACATAAAGTAATAAAATGACTGTACTAGAGGCCGAGAACCGATAAAATAGAGCGTAGTCAGCTAAGCTTTCAATAAAACCAATAGAAAGAAGGAATTGCCGAAAACAATCAAACCAAGCATGAGGAGCCTGTTTAAGACCATATATAGCACGACGAAGGCGACAAGCATGTCCTAGAGGAGCAGAAAAGCAAGGAGGTGGGGCATGTACACTGTCTCAAACAGATCACCATTAAGAAAAGTATTTTTAACATCCATTTGATACAGAGGCTAATGTTTTGCAGCTGCAACTACAATGAGAGTGTGAATAGATGTCATTTTTATAACAGGAGCAAAAGTCTCTTCATAGTCAATATCATACTCTTGTGAGAATCCCTGAGCTATAAGACGAGCTTTATATCGCTCAATAGAACAGTCAAATCGAGTCTTGACCTTATAAATCTATTTGTAGCTTACCAGTTTAACACCGGAAGGCAAAGGAATAAGGTCCCAAGTATTAGTCCGACGAAAAGCCTCCAACTCTTTTGTCATTGCTTGTTGCCATTCTGGATACTTAACTACCTTAGAATATGGGTTAGGTTCATGTATAGAGTGAATAATAGCAAAAAAAAGAGACAAACTCAGGAGAATATGTGCTAGTGACACATTGAGCATATCGAGCAGGGGGTGACGATCTCGTGGAGGATTACAGCGAGGAGGAGGAGTCACATCGGGAGAAGCTGACACAGATATAGAGGGGAAATCAGTAGGAGTATATTGAAGTAAAGGGGATGTAGCAGGCGGATGTCCAGGAGGTGTGGATGAATCAAGAGCACTATTGTTTGATGCTATTAAAGTGAAGGAGGGAGTCGGTTGAGCAGACGAAGGTACAGGTGCCACTGATACAGGTTTAGTAGTGGAAGGTAATGAAGGGGGTTGAAGAAAGGAGAGATCTGAATCTGAGGTAGTATAATAGGAAATATTTTCAAAGAAGGTCACATGACGGGCAATACGAAGCCTTCGAGTGGTAGGTTTATAACAACGATACCCCTTGTGAACGGTGCTATAGCCAAGAAAGATACATTGTACAGTTTCGTGGAGATAGTTCATCTCGTTCATGAGTTGGAAATAGGACAAAACAAAAACATCCAAAAGTGCGTAGAAGAGAATAGCGAAACTAAGAATTGAAAAGTTAAAAATATGGAGAGGTGTCAGCTAATACAGAAGATGGAGTAATATTGATAAGATAAACAGCAGTCAGAAGTATTTTTACCCAGAGATATCGAGGTATAGATGTTGATATCAGAAGAGATCTAGTGGTGTCGAGAATGTGACGATCTTTTCTCTCAGCAATACCATTTTATTCATGAGTGTGTGGATAAGATTGCTGAGAAAGAGTGCCATGTGATTTTAAAATAGATTGCATTGCCGAAGACATATATTCACAGGCACCATCAGAGCGAAATATCTTTATATGTTTAAGAAACTTGGTATAAATCATATTTGTATAGTCTTTATAAATATTTAAAATATCAAAATGAGCATACATGAGATATACCCAGGTATAGCGGGAATAGTCATTAATAAAACTGACATAATATTGATAACCCGACAATAATGGTAATAGGGCAGGTCCCAGGATATCAGAATGAATCAAATCAAATGGGGCTAAAATAATTTTGTTACTGGATGAAAATGGTAGGGTAATTTGTTTAGCTAATCGACATCCAGTACAGTTTGATAATGTAGAGAATTTTAAATTTCCTAATACACCTGATTCAGATAAAAGTTTTAAGTGAGAACCAAAGATATGACCCAAGCGACAATGTCACAGATCAGAAACAGAGAGCCCATGACCAATGTGGGATGGAGTGGAAAGATGTAGAGACTCATACTGATAAAGTCCATTAACTCTACGTCATGTCCCAATCTTCTACCAGTGTGATCCTGGACAACATAAGATTTAGTATTAAATAAGATATTGCAACCAGAATCGGCAATTTTCTCAATGGATAAAAGTTACATAGATAATTTGGGAATATAAAGAACAGATGATAATATTAGACGACCAGAACTATTAAAATTTGGAGTAATATCACGTAACTGAGAGACTGCAAGGGAAGTGTCATTAGCAGTATAAATGCATAATGAAGAGGAAGTCGGTGAATAATTTATAAGAATAGAGTTATCAAAGGTCATATGATGAGATGCACATGAGTCGAATATCTAAGGAGTAGAAGTACCAGAATGAGCAGACAAGGCAGTAAAATCTGAGCTGGAGGTAGTTCCACTTAGCCCAAGATTCTTGGTTATTAATGCAGTAATCTCTGACAACTGCTCAGAAGAGAGAGGGCTAGAATTTTGCGGCGCTTGAGGAGCAGGGCTAACATCAGCAGAAGCAGCAAATGAAGATCGAGTCTTCTCAGGTGTCGGATGAGGTGGTCTCTTACGACATTTATCAATAAGATGACTCGGTTTCTTACAATAATGACAGTAGAGTTGCCGAGAGGAATCAGATGTGCTATTAGATGGACCCCGATAGGAAGAGAATTGTTTAGGAGTAGCTAGAACAGTATGTGATGAGGGTAATGGCTGAGGTGCAATAACTAGAGGGGAGAGCATCTGAAGGTGCATCTCTTTAGATATGAACTCAGCCACAGCTTCATGGAGACTGGGGAGAGGACTGCGATGAAGAATGTGTCCACGTAAGCTTTCGAACTTAGAGTGAAGGCACATGACAAAGTGATATAACTGTTGACGGTCACGTTGTTTCTAAAATGCTATGGCAAAGTCTGGAAGCGTCTCAGGAATAGGTTCCTCCATCATCTGCAATTCCTCCCAGTAGCCTGATAACAGGTAATAGAATTCTTGAATAGACCGATCATCCTGACATGCATCCTGAAGAGCTTGGTGAAGTTGATACTCATGAGCAGCACCAATCTGAACAAACATGCGACTGAGAGCTAGCCACTACTCACGAGATGAAGATGCTCGTCCAAGGGAGAGCCGAATAGGAATAGCTACAGAACACATGATATATGTCATGATCTGTTGATCAGTACGGATCCACCGAGAATAAGTGATCTAAGAGTCATTAGTAGTGGAATCACTAGAAGTGACTTCTGATATGGAGGATGTAAATAACGAAGGCACAGTAACAGTTTTGGATGGACAACGAAGAGATCCGTCAATATAACCCCATAGTGCGAAAGCTCAAAGATTATACTACATAGTGAGAGACCATGTAGTGTAATTTTTGATATTTGTAAATTGCACATCAAGGAGTGGAAAGGTGTAGAGTCTTTTCTTGTTCATGAGCCTATTTTTTTTTGTATATAGAATCTGTTAATTTTTTTTGTTTAGATAAAAGATGGGCCTGCTGAAAATGGGCCTGAAGAGATGAAAGATCTAAAAAAACTAGATCCTGAGGAAAATTGGGCGACGAGTTCAATGGCGACAAACGAGTTGACGAGTCCGATGGTGGCAGACGAGTTCAATGGCGGCCTGAATCTACGACGAGGGCAATTGATTTGAGGAGCCAACTAGTTCGATGGTAGCTTGATAGTGGCTGACGAGTTCGATGGCGGCCGACGAGTTTGATGGCCGCCTGAATCGACGATGAGGATAGAGGGCTACGATGACAGTGACGTTGGGCGACGACGACGGCCGGAGCTAGGGTTAATTTATGGTTTGGGGCTTTGATATCATGTTAAATTGGTATTAAAGAGAACTACATACAAGATGAAGAGAACTACAAGATATATATACAATACACACTAGGAGGCGACGTCTACACGCTAGGAGGCGGCTGAGGTGGCTATAGTGTGGCTGGTATGATATTTTCTGACAAGTATGGTTTTCCTTTTTATAACATTTTTTGTCTTTATATATGTTTTTTACTTTTTTTTTGGATTATCATCCTCTTTGTTGTAACTAACTAATAGTATAAATACCGCTCTTAAACTATAATCGTCTTACGTTAACCGACCACTGTGATCTTTCTTGAGCAAGATTGGCTAGATTGCATTAATTGATATGAGCTAATAATGTCAGTCGTATTAGGAATGAACCTCTAATACTAAATATTGTTGTATTATGATTAAAATGAAGTAGTCTCTTGATTTAAATACCCTTTTTTAATGGATTTAGATGATCTCCATTGTATAACTTCAACGATGGAGATTCCATTACAGTCACAACCATCTATTACTATTACTTAATGAACGATTATGATTTGTCAAGTAAAGGGGAGAATGAGCGCTAATCATGAGGGCTAGAGTTGAATCAAACTGTAACCAATTAAATACTAATATATGGTTGTAAATTGGCAGCTGAGCCATTAGGGGACAAAAACATAGTACGTTACCGCTGTTCTTTCTCCTTGATGGAGTAAGTAACGACTAATTTAAGACAAACAAAATCAAATAATTAACTAGATGAGGGTTAAGACAAAGGGAGACATAATTCACTTACCAGCTCCGTTGACGTACGTATACATTTAATCCAAGCCACACGTGTGCACAAACAAGCTCAGCCAATAATTCAAGGCCGGCACACTTGTATGGTCAAATATATCCTTTTGAATCCTGATAATAAAGCTACATACATCCTCACCGATCGTTGAATATTCAAATCTTTATATCTTGTTCGCTGGTTACGGAGCACAAATTCCATTTGCTTCTGTACAGGTCTTTTTATTATTCGCACGTCTGTTTGAAATTTAATTCCTGGCTTTTTTTTTAATTCATGTCGAATAAAAGATTGTAGGACAGGATGATGATTCCAACGAGAACAAGAATCATCTATGGTCTGATTGTCCCATTGCTAATCTGCACTATCATTTGCCATACTATAATCTATATGTCCTTTTTGTAACATAACCAATAAGTGTATGCATATCTGAATGCAAACTCTACATATCATGTATATAGTTGAATCTTAAGTCTCAATGTTTGATCTTTGAATTCTACTTATTTTCTTGTCGTAGGATTTTCCACATCCAATTCAACAGACCATTACATACATGAGCATATATTCTTGTCAGCAAATTAAGATTTAATTCGAAGGTTTCTATAAACAATTTCATAGCACTAGGTATGTTTTAATAGGACAAAATGGAGCTCCGTCACCTTCCACTTTTTTTTTAAGAGAAAAACAAGGGATATATCATGTTCATTAAAAAACCAAAAGAAGTACACATTATGTAGTTACAAAAATTTAGATACGAACTGTATCCAATTGTTAGAAGATAGAAAATAAAGTTTCTAAAACTAGGGATGCATAACCTTCTTTTTCCAAAGATCCATGAAGATGAAGAGTGGGCCTTATCGTCATTCATCGTAAACATAGATATAAGGAAGAACAAAAGCCAGCTATACATATAGTAGATAGAAACTAGATGTTCTATTATCTAACACACAAGAGATAAAACATAAGACTAAGTATATGTTGTTTATACAAGACTGATAAAACTTTCATAACTTTGATCATGCTCCCAAAAGTCCACGATCCTCTCAGACACTGCTACTGGGTAAGGTTTTTCCTCTAAAATTATTGATACACATTGCGCATTTGATCGACTACCAGCACCTGACCAATCAATTAATCCCACTACAAGAAATCTGATATTTAACGACCAAAATTAGTGAAGGGACC
>BQKN01000873.1:34948-45241 GCA_022839385.1 Asparagus kiusianus
AGTTCTCATTATGATTTCTCATTCTGTTTAGAATAATCAACCATAATGCTTATAGGATTTTTGGCAAATCCTCAGCCGTCAACGGATTTGATATGCCTTTACCGACTACCGTTTGAATCGGGCTAGCCTGTGAATTATCTGGGTCCGTTTCACAAGTAACGTTGTGCTAAAGGGATGAACCCCTTTAGACTTAGTGCTACGAATTTGAATACGTAGACTTAGTCATTTTCTTACGGTAAAAGACGAACTGACAGCGCGTATTAGGCGCCGACTTATCCCTGCTTAGGCTTCGGAATAAAATTCCCCTGAATTAGATTCTGGTATCTTTTTTAATCGGTGAAAGACTAAACCGGTAGCGCGTATTAGGCGCCGACTTATCCCTGCTTAGGATTCGGGATAAAATTCCCCATACGGGTAAAGCATGGATCTTGGAGTTACTAAAAATGTAGTATCCTTTTATAGGACCAGATACTGAAGAGGATGAATTTTATATTCTTTCTTCAATCCTTCTTTTAAGGGAGAAGTGAACCCGATACCAAAGAGGAAGAATTTTATATTCTATCCTTGGTTGCAGAAGAAACTAAAAGTGGGATCTCCACTTCAAAAATCTGTGAGATGAAACTAAGAATGGGATCTCCATCCTGAGAATCGAGGGGATTCAGTTAACCTCATATTTTATAGTCTAGGTTATCTGATCCAGAAATAAGTTTTCTTGTTTATCAAGATGAAATTCAAACTCTAGCCCTAACTTTTATATGTTTGGCTGGAGGGACAGACATGAAATGTTTTCGTTTATCGAAGAGAAATCCGATCCTGGCCAGAGTGGCTTGACAGTTTGACCCTAACTTTTATAGGTTTGGTCGTTCAAGTGGAGTGAAGGCCTTCGTTTATCGAAAAGGAAAGCGACTTGAAAGTAGGCCTCTCGTTCATGGAAGGAATCGAGAGGAGATTTTAGCTGTGGTTCTAACTATAAAAAGGTTTGACCGTACGAAAGTAGGAATGTGAATACAAATCATAATGGAAGTTTGACCAGACTTGGCCCAAGGAACTTTGTTAGTCTCGTCATGAACTAATCTGATAGTGAGGGACAGTGAGAATTCTTTTGTGAGGAAAGATTGATTCTAAAGAGTAATCAAATCTCATCTCAACAAGAGAGTGTTTAGAAGATTACAGCAGGGGTTCTCTATGGCCAGACTTGAATTATTTAGAGAACAGCTGGTTGGTTTCGGGTTATCCTTAAGAATATCGTATATGGTATTCTCCAGGAACTTTCCGTTTAATAATCTGTTCTGAGCGTACTAAGGGTAGTACTTCTTCAGGAACTTGCCATTCATTGGCATCATGATCTTATCACCGTCTTTAGTGATTAGGCGATATGCACCGTTTGAGTAGACTGTCTCTATCACGAACGGTCCTTCCCATTTAGGTTGGAATTTACCTTTTTTCTTGGAATTGAGTATCATGGGCCGCCGGATGGCCAGAACCAAGTCTCCTTCCTTAAAGCTTCATTGTTTAACTTTCTTATCGAAATCACGAGAGATTCTGGCTTGATAAAACTCAATTTTTTGTTGAGCCTGCAAGCGTTTTTCGTCTAACATCTTAAGTTCTTCGAGACGCTTCCGGTGCTGTTCTTCTGTCGTCATCCCTGTTGCAAGAGCCATGCGAAGGGATGGAATCTGAATTTCCAAAGGGAGAACAGCTTCGCATCCGTACACTAGTGAATACGGAGTGGTTTCGGTGGCGTACGGACAGTGGTACGATAGGCCCAAAGGGCTTCGCCAAGTTTATCATCCCAATCTCGCTTGTTAATTTTTACGAGTTTTGACAAGATCTTTATGATTGTCTTATTAAACGCTTCAGCTAACCCATTTGCCGTAGGATTATTGCTGTAGAGGAGATGTCTTCAATCCTGAATTTTTCGTAGAATTTAATAAAAGCGTTGTTTACGAATTGAGGACCGTTGTCGTGTATAATACGTCTAGGAATGCCATATCGATAGATGATATGGTGTTTGATAAATTTGACGACATCGCTTGTCTTCACTTCTTTGAGTGGGACTGCTTCGGCCCATTTCGAAAAATAATCGGTGATTGCCAAAATAAAGCGGTCACCTTTAACTGATGGTGGGAAGATAGGACCAACGATATCCATCCCCCAGGTCTCGAATGGCCATAAAGTAGTCGAGGGGTGGAGGTGTTCCGGGGGTTGATGCATATAATTCGCGTGTATTTGACACGCATGGTATTGTCGAGCGTAGTCAACCGCGTCTTTGACCATGGTTGGCCAATAGTATCCCATTCTTCTGAGTCAGTCACAGAGTTTGGGACCGGGTTGATGTGCATCGCAGATTCTATCGTGAGCTTCTTTCAGAGCCTCTTTTGCCTCCCTGGTTGAGAGGCATCGGAGTAACAGCCCATCGTATGCACGATGATATAGTGTATGGGTTGTTGAATCATAATAAAATCTGGAAGCTCTTCTTCGAACCGAATCCTTTTCTCTCACGTCCTGTGGCAAAATACCATGCACAACGTAGTCAATTATAGGAAATCTCCAGTCTCGGGGCTCAAAATCGACCTTAGCTGTATATGCTTCCTTAACGTTAATGGTGCACTCTGGCACAAACAATTGGTGGGTTCTGATGGTAATAAATTGTTCTGAATCAGGCGGTTGTGCCAAAGATACTGATAATGCTGCTAGCGCGTCTGCATATGCGTTCTGAAGACGTGGAATGTACTCGATGAAGAATTGTTCGAACGAGTTTGCCATTTCGACAGCCGCCTTGTGGTACGGTACCAAGTCTTGATTCCTGACTTCGTATTCTCCCCAGATTTAGTTGACTATTAGTTGAGAATCGCCAAAAGCCTCGAGATATTCGACCCCCAGCTCTTTGGCGAAACTAAGTCCGATAAGCAGTGCGTTATATTCGGCCACATTATTAGAACACCTGCCTATCAATGAGTAGGCTTGGGGTATCACATGTTTTTCTGGAGAAACTAGGACGACTCCGACTCCTACGGAGATCATAGAATTACCAAGTGCGCTTGCCGTATTGGTTGCTCGTGAAGCTCCATCGAAATATAGTTACCATACCTGTTAATGGAACGTAGTATTGACTTCGTGAGCTTCATCGGGTAAATCATCATACAACTTAGCTGTGTCTGCTATGGGGTTAGCCGCTAGAAGATCACAAATTGCTTATCCTTTGACTGACTTCTGTTGTTTGAAGTGCAGATCGTATTGTGACAGGAGTAGCGCCTACTTTGCTAGTCTCCAGTTCATAGAGGCTGGTTGTGTCATGAACACTTGGACTGGATTAACGTTGGAAATAACATAAATCGTTTGTCCTACTAAGTAATGCCGCATCTTTTGAATGGCGAATACTAAGGCGAGGCATTCTTTCTTAATCATTGGATATCAAGACTCAACCCCAACCAAAGTTCGACTCAAGTAATAAATAGCCTGTTCGTGACCATTGTCATCGTCTTGTGCAAGTAAAGCACTTAACGAGTGGTTCATCGCTTTAATATAGATCAAGAACGGCTTACCTGACTTCGGTGCCACAAGAATAGGAGGATTCACCAAATACGTTTTGATGTCCTCAAATGCCTTTTGACAGGCATCATCCCAGATGAAGGATACGCCTTTCTTGGTGAGCTTAGAAAATGGCTGACATTTCCCAGATAGGTTTGAGATGAACCATCGCATATAGGCCAGCCGCCCCTGCAATCCTCGGAGTTCTTTGAGATTTCTCGGGGGTTGCAACTCGTGTATTGCTTTTACCTTGTCAGGGTCGATGCGGATACCCGTCGTAGTGACGACAAATCCTAGAAACTTACCGCTGGACATTCCAAGGAAAGATTTGGTGGGTTTCATCTTTAACTGGTGAGTTCGCATGAGCTCGAACATAGTCCTTAGATCTTTGATATGATCGTTTTTATTACGGCTCTTCACTACCAAATCATCGACATAGCATTCGACAGTTTTACGAAGATGTTCTTGAAAAATCTTAGACATTGCCCGTTGATAAGTGACGCCTGCATTCTTTAACCCAAAAGGCATCACTGTATAGCAGAACACGCCGAGAGGTGTCCTGAATGCGGTATGTTTTTCATCTTCTGGGTACATCTTGATTTGATTGTAACCCGAAAACCCATCCATAAAGGACATTCTCTCAAACCCACACGTGTTATCGATAATAACATCTGTGATAGGGAGAGGGAAATCATCTTTCGGACACGCATTATTCAAGTCTCTGAAGTCAATGCATATCCTTATTTTTCCATTCTTCTTGAGGACCGGAACAATATTCGCGAGCCAGTCCGGATGTTGTTCTTCCCGGATAAAACTAGAATCGATTAATTTCTTGACCTCTTCTTCAATCGCTTCCATGATTTATGGGCGAAATCGTCTCTGTTGTTATTTGACGGGTTTTGTATCCGGTTTGATGTTAAGATGGTGGGCTGCCACGTTCGGATCAAGCCCAAGCATATCTTCATAATTCCTGGCAAAAACATCTATGAATTCTCTGATGAGGGAAATTAACTCCTCTTTTTCATCTGATGGAAGACTATCACTTGTAAATATTGGCTTTGGATTCGTCTCATCACCCATATTTATCTGGACCACTTTATCTTCGGTAGGAGGTTCTCTTTTCTCAAATCGATCTCCATACTGTATATTTAGATGATGAATCCAAGGATCCTCTCAAGCCGGCAGTTGATCATCTTCTTGAATCGTGGAAGGATTGACTGTGGTCATATTCGACATCAGGCCTTTGAGTACCTCTCCCAGGCTGACATCTGAATCCCAATTAGAGGAGTCGGATGAATATCCATCTTGATTTGTTAACTGGTCTATGACTTGCCAGCAGCACTCGTCATTCGAAGCATAACCCAGGCCCCTTTTATAGCTATAATAGTTATAGGATTTTCCTTCTGGTACATAGGCCATACGAGGTGGAACTCGTGGGCCTCGACCAAAACAAAGACCCTCTTCAAGCGCAAAATTATACCCCCATTTTTCCATAAAATCACGCGCTTGTTGACTATATCTAGATGAATGAAGACCGGATATCTCTTCATTTTCATCTTCGCTTGAAGAGAGATACGGTGGCGGAGATATTTCCCCTTTTGCGAACACTAACTCCTTTTCACCCCCTGCTTTAGTAGGAATGACAAAGGTTGTTCCAAACGAGTCTTGGAAGCGTTTTTTCGTGAAGCAAGATGACTGAAGCGGCATATGTATGTCGGGATTATCGTACAATCCCTGCATTACATTAGCCAAACACGGTGAGTACTCTAAATCACCATTTATTACTTCTTCGGCAAGTTGCCAATTACAACTACCGTCTGACGATTCACCATCGTCAAGACCGATTACAAAGGGTACAATGTCATTCAGTACAAAACCACCATTGTAATCAAATCCTGCTTCTGTGTCAGCTTCTCCCCCGCTATCCGTGCCTTGAGCCGATGATTCAGTATCAGATTCAGCATCGTAAAGGAGGGAATTGGTAAAGTAATTTTCCAATCCCTTGAACGGTTGCTTATCTGCGACCACCGTCTTGACTTCATTATTAACATCTATATATTTTAGATACTGATGAAGAGTAGAGGGAACTATAAGATTACCATGGATCCATGGTCGACCTAATAGTAAATTATCGGAAGTCTCCGCGTCGATTACATAGCACGTAACTTCGGACTTTAGATCCCCAAGTTGACATTTTATCCGGATTTTACCCAAAGGTCTGGATCCACTAGTATTGAACCCGTATATAACGGTACTTGTGGAAGACAGCTTGCTTGCTGGGATTCCGAGATTGTACATCAACCAGAGTGGTATGATGCTAATAGAGGAACCCGGATCGACTTGGACCCGGTTAACAACGCTGGAGCCAATGTATCCGGTGAAGTATAAAGGCCTATCATGCTTTGAATTCCTCACTTGCATGTCATCCTTAGTGAATGTAATATGAGGGAATTGTTTAGCTGATAAATTACAAAGCTGAACTGGTGATTCCATTTCCTCGCGGGCCGGCTTGACTTGAGTAAGGAACGCGTCAGAATCGACTAAAGCTTCTCGCAAGGCTTCTCTAGTATCCTTGGAGAGGCGCAATAACTCATATAAAGTTATTCTTGCTGGGATGTTAGCTAGCTGAGCCATGACATCAAAGCGATAAGGAGTGTTTGAACTTCCCGGTTTATCTCTCCCAATCGGACGATTGAATCGAGACTGCTTCGGGTTCTGAGCTTCTTGGGGTTGAGGCTCTTTCTCTTTTTGCTTATTAGCCGATTTCTGTTGATATTTTTCAACCGGCGCAGGGGGAGTTGTGACCACCCCCAGTTCGGCCAACGTCTTAGCATTTGAGTTAGACGTTTCAGGGTATTTATAATGATATTCATTCCTACCCCTAGTAACAAGAGCCTCTTGTTTGTCCCCAGAAAGTGACAAGTTGGGGATACCTTCAGCATCTTTTTCAGGAATTACTGTGGTGGGACAGCAGGTCTTGCCCTTACCTCTATGTTTCTTCTTAGATGAGAATCCTTCCCATTGCTCATCTTCTAACAAGTCTGGATGAACCCAAAAAATTTCACCGTTAGGAGTTATATGTTGTACGAGTCCTTTTTGACGTTGTCCATAAGGATCATCGTTGACGGTCTTTATTTGTACCTTATATACGGGCTCTAGCTGAAACCATACCAGAGGGACAGAGCCAAAGCTAACAGAAACGGTGTTTGCGCCCACCTTCTTTTCTTTAGGCTGCTTTGGAGTGATGATTCCGACATCGATCAAGGCCTGAATCTTGTCCTTGAGAGCGTAGCACGTCTTTGTAGGATGATGGACTGTTCTGTGAAATGCGCAATATCGTGGATCTGTAATTTTCTTAGCTCCTTCATGATCAGCGATCGAAGGCAGCTTAATTTTGTTATTTTCCAGCAAATACTTGAAGATACCAGGGACCTCGTCTTCTTTGAAGGAGTATTCCTTTGGGAATTTTGGCTCAGAAGTTTTCTGTTGCCTTGGAGGTCGTTGTTGCCATTGAGGCGTTTGTTGCTTTGGCAATTGTTGCTGCGGCTCCTGTTAGGGTTGTAATTCAAATGTTTGATTTGCATCTACCGCATTCGTCGGTCCTTTCCCTTTACCACGGGGTGTAAAGTTATGTTTTTGGGTATTATTTGCTGGTTGTCCCCTTTCAGCTTTCTTCCTTTTGAGGAAGCGTTCAGCCTGCTCTCCTCACACCTTTAACTCTTTCCATGTCTTGGATGGTGCAATGCCTATAGCTTCTAATACATCTAAGTAAAGGTTATTGTGGCATGTTTGGAGGATGAATTCCTCCGTGACCAGATCCTGACAGTTCATTGCCTTATTCCGGAAGCGCTTAACAAAGTTCTCAACGAGCTCTCCATCTATCTACTTCTCTTCAAAGAGTGTTCCGATCGACACTTCGGTGTCGTTGTCGAAGAAATTAGCAAGAAACATGCTTTCCATATCATCCCATGTATTGATACTTCCCGGTTTAAGCCGGCGGTACCAATCAAAAGAAGCTACACGAAGGGTTCCCATGAACGATCGTACCATCAGAGGTTCATTGCCTGAAATGATCCCCAAGTGGGACTTGAAATAAATCAAGTATTGGGTAGGGGAGCCCCTCCCGTCAAACGGCGTGAAGTTAATCAAATTGAACTTTGGTGGGTATGGAATGGAGTCCCATTCTCTCGGGTAGGGACACGGAATGCCAGTCTTTTTTACCTCTTGAGCAGACATCAAAGCATTGATTTTTCTTTCCAAGTCTTTCATCTTAAGGTCTTCGCCTACCTCTCTCTTCTGGCGACTTTGGGTATTGGTGCCACCCCCAGCGTTAAAGATACCTTCGGTATTTTTATTCTCAGGTGGAACTTCGATATTAATATTTTCCTCTACTTCTGAGTCGCTATCTATCTGATTAGTAGTCAGGCGACGACTAGATTCTCCGCTCTGATTTGTCAACTGCTGGAGTTGTTGTGCATGTAAGTCTTTAACTCGTTGCATAGCCATCTCCATTTCGATTTTAAAGTCCTCTTTCTGCTTTGCTAAAGCTTCTTGAAGAAGTTGAGCCATCTGCTCAGTAGTGATCATGAATGACTCTCGAGTCTGTCCTGTACTAGACACAGTGGCATCTAAAGCGATCGCAGAGTTAGCGTCTGACATTTCATCATCTGAGGACTACCCTCTCTGAATTCTCCTATAATCCCTAGGCCTGATAGCCCCGGTTTGTAGCCGAGTCAATCGCTGAGATGTTTGTAAAAAAGGTTCGGGGTTGAAGCGTCGCGTGGACTTTCCTTTGTCCGTCATGTTAATCGTAACTTCTGAGAATTCACGTTCTTGAACAGCTGATTTTCTTTTACGGAAACATCTTGACTTGTGTCCTAGCGTTTCTGTAGAAAGCCTCTCAAACACTGAGATCCTTTACGAGGTGGTTTTGGAGCAGTTACACTCTGATAATCCCGCCTTAATGAGTTTGGTACATGGGCAAAGAGAGTCCATTTCCCGGGTATTTCTCTTACGAGATTTATTCATACCCCCAGCCTGATAGTACAACTCATCGATATGATTATCGGAGCAACCTATCTTGTGCTGGCATGATTCCCCCATTCTGATGTCATCGTCTTCTGACAAACATAGCTCTCTTTAAGGGTATGTTGTCCTGTCATTATCTTCAAGAGCCGATCGTTTAAAACTACGCCTTCGTGCACGTGAGGACCCAACAGGCTCTTGGACTTCTACCCGCAATCTAAGACGAGTGGTTACTGGTGCTTTTTCCGTCAGGGAGATCTTTGACTTACTGGAGAATCGCGTACGACCCCAGTCTGACGAACTATACGGGGTTTATCTTTATGCAAAGGACCAAGACGATCTGTAATGTTTACTTTGAATCAGGACAGGTCCATGCTGCCGTAGGGTTCTACTGAAGGTGAGGAAGTCATCGAAACAAGAACAGGAGCTGTCGGAGACCCGAAAATGATCGCGGAGGTGAATTTTTTGCAAACAGGTCATAGCTGGCTCGGAAGTGGCGCGGGCCAGCAGCTGGTGGCTCGGCCTTGGCCGAGCCAGTGTTTGGTGGCTCAGCCTTGGCCGAGCCAGGGTTTGGTGACTCGACCTTGGCCGAGCCAGTAGTTAGTGACTCGGCCCTGGCCGAGCCAGCAGCCGAGGACTTGGTTCTTTCGGGCCTTGTTTTGGATTTTGGCCTCCAGATTTGACGTGGTTTCGTCAGTTTGTTGTCTGCACCATTTGTTTGTAACTTCCTAGCTTCTTGCACCAGAATTCTTGCGTGCGCAAGTAAAGCGTGGCGCTTCTTGATCCGTTCTTCAAGAGTTGAACGTGTCCTCTTAACGGGGACCCATTCATTCGCCGTTGATTTGGGCCAGTCGCCCGCTTGCTGCCGTGGCGGTTGGCGTCTTCTAGACTTCATATCCGTTTCATAGCGGATTCCATCAACTAGCTCGGAAGCTTTGGCCAATTGGGGTGCAAGGCGTTGACGCCGTCTTTGACGTGCTCTCTTGGATAAGGTCGGCTCGTTTTCAGTAGCAGCTTCAGCTTTGCAAGGTGTGCCTTGAGCTGCTGCAGGATGAGGTTCTTGGTTTTGAACCTTCAAATCCAAGTGTCATCAACCTTTCCTTGTGGAGTTTCTCCTATTCCTGCGAGGGGAAGATGAGCGGGAAGAGGAGGATAAGTATTCCTCATATTTTGCCTGGTTGAACTCGTACTCGACCTCTTCGTCGATCGGGATGATGATCTTTGGTTGCGATACTACAGCTTCGGCAGAAAAGCTGTCGGCTCCCACTGTGGTCGCCAGTTTGTTTGGGTCAAAAGTTATATTTTCCATTGTTTTCAAACCTGTTACACCGTTTATCGATTACAAGTTCAAACTGAAAGAAAAGTTGATCTTTTTATAAGATCTTCTTACAATGAAAAAAAATAAATAAAGATTACAACTTAATCAAACAAAACACAGCAGTAGTTTATCTCCCGCTGCTTTGCGTGGGATCTTTGCCTGTGTCGGGGACACATTAGTCCGTGGACCGTCACAGATCAAACCCAATAGACAATATAATTACACTCTTGTTTCACGAAGGAAACAATTGCGGAAGCGACAATCACGACCAAGCCAGATTGTGGCTCTTCTCGAGATTAAAACCAAGTTTAATCCAGAGGAAAGAATGGGAAAGAATCACAAACCTTTCGAAGGGCTTTCTTTATGAAAGTATTCGCCAAGATCTGATGATTCTCCTCTAAAATTCGTGGTTAACTGGA
>BQKN01000873.1:45443-89766 GCA_022839385.1 Asparagus kiusianus
CAATCAAGAGTAGAAGCTAGATTTTGACCTCTGGTAGGAATTTTTCCAAAGTAGATAAGGGAGGATTTAGAATAATTAATTCCCAAACCAGACAGTTCTTCAAAGATGTATAGGATTATTTTGAGGATGTTTATGTCTCTTGGTGAGCTTTTAACAAAGAGCAAGGGATCATCCACAAACTGAAGGCTCCGAATTTGGTTTAGGGTTTCCTTAATGTTCAGATTTGATAGCAAACCTTCCTCCACATTATTCATAATTATTTTAGATAGTACGTCAACTGTAATGTTGAACAGCATAGGAGATAGGGGATCTCCTTGTTTAAGGCCTCTTTTATAAGAAAATTTTTTGATGGAGAGCCATTAACTAGTATTACGCAATTGGAGGATGAAATGATGTGATGAATCCATGAGCACCATTTATTACTAAAACCCCTTGCTTTGAGTAGGTTGATAAGTAAAGACCAAACTATGGAGTCAAAAGCCTTAGCAAAATCAAGTTTGAGCATAGCAACCTCCCTTTTCCTTTTGGAAAAAATGGATTATTTTGTTTGCAATAAGAATAGAATCCAGAGTTGATTTTTCAGCTTGAAATGCAGATTGTGTTGGTGTAACCAGATCTGACATAAGAGGGGATAACCTATTTGCAAGAACTTTTGTGAAAATTTTAAAGATATAATTGATTAGGCTGATTGGCCTATAATCTTTCACTGATGAGCTCTCTAAGCTTAGAAATAAGCATGACAAAGATTTATTCACTCTGTGTAGAGATGATGGGTCTTTCTGAAAATAATTTATAAGAGTAATAATATCTGATTTGATCAGATCCTGGAAAGACTGATTGAGCATCATAGAGTAACCATCAAGACCAGGAGCTTTATTTGGACTCATGCTAAAACTTGCATGTTTGATATCAGATTCTATGAATGGAGTTTCAAGCACAGAAAGATTTAGGTGTTGTTGAAGATAGAGAGTATACCAATCCATAGATAGGTTGTTAGTGTTTTCTTTTCCAAAACGATTGCAGTAATAGTCATAGAAAGCCTAAGAGATTTCATGTTCATCTGTTAGATCAGTACCCTGATAGTTAATGGACATAATGTGATTAATTTTCCTATAATAGGAAGTTGTTTTATGGAAAAGAGAAGTGTTTGCATCCCCTTCTTTAAGCCACTAAACTCTAGATCTTTGGTTCCAATAAATTTCTTCTACCTTTATGAGAGATGCAAAGGAAGATTTAAGCAATGTCTTCTTGTTGAATTCTGATTGAGATAGAGGATATTGTTCTTCAAGCAAATCAAAGGAGCTTATTTGAGAAAGCATATCTAGTTTTCTACTAGATAGAGAACCAAGCACATTCTTCTTCCATCATTTGATACGTCGTTTGAGAAGTGTAGGCGTCAAAAATTACCTACGGGTTCCCACACACAGCTCGAGGTAGAGAGAAGATGATAAACATCATTATCTGAGTCAAAGAGTATTAGCTAATGCTGACAAGCATATGAAACGAGTCGACGAAGCTTATGAATCAACGGGATAGCAGAATAACAAAGAGACGATCCAATCGGGAGTTATATTTCACTCACGAAAGATGAAGTTCCACTCATATCTTGTTTACTCCACATATGATTCACTCATATGAGGTTGTATATCTCTTCTTAAGCTTTCCAAAGCACTTTGAATCGTGTCATTCCGAAATCGGACCGGAAAATTACAGCGAAAATAGACAAAGGCGTGCAAAACGGCGCCTCGGTCGAAGCCGAGACACAACGAGTGTCTCAGCCAGCCGAGACACAATCCGTGTCTCAGCCAACCGAGAGACAAAGAGTGTCTCGACCGGCCGAGACACAATTTGTGTCTCGGGCAGCCGAGACACAGAAGCTGTCTCGGGTCCCAAAAACGTAGTTTCTTGCTGTTTTTCACTGTTAACCGACGAGATTTTGGTAAATTATGATCCAACAGCCCCTCAACTAATGTGAACATGATTTTAACTAAAGATAAGAGCTTATCGGACATTCTTATCTAAAAATTAAGCTTCTGAAGCCTATAAATACAGCCTTAGGGCATTCATTTGTACTTATCTAGAATTCTCGTGCATCGGCAAAGCCTTGTCAAACTGAAGAGTGAGGAGCACGAATTTCAAAGAGGAAAGAGAAATCTCGGTGAGATTTTCAGCATAAAGAGGAAGAGTCTACATCCATTCATCCATTTTCTTAAGATCGTACCTAGCTGCGAATCTCGGTGAGCTTTTTTTAAATTCATTATAATGACTGAAGTTGTAATGAGCTCCACAAATAAACCAACTTTCTACCAAAACACGCTGGAGATCACGGTGGGAGCCAACAGTCTCGTCACCGAGCCCACTACCAAAGATCAATATCCCGGTTGATTCAGGGGTCGAGTACGAGTTCGACGAAGCTAAATTCAAGGAATATTTCTCCTCGTCTTCATCAAAATCCTCCTCTCCATGCAAGTGTGGAAAGATCCCGTCTTTAAAGGAGGCATATTCATCGATGAAGGTTACAAATGACTCTACTCGCCACAACTCCTCTCCAATCAAGGAGTTATCCAATCAATGTACACCAACTCTAACAAAGATGGCTCGTCAGAGGCGACGCCAATGCCAAGCTCGTCAAATTGCTAACACATTAGAACAAGTCGATGGAGTTCGGTACTACGTAGACTTGGAGTCTAGGAAGTGTCATTTAATCCAGCTGCCTCAACAGCAAGTTGCTGACAAATCCTCCAAGCCATTAAAGGAAAAATGGATCCTTGTCAAAAGGAATCGTTCAACCTTGAAGGAGCACACCCAAAAGTGATGCGCACGTGCTACACGCGGGCGTGCCTTTGTGCGAATAGCACAAGGCAAGAAGAGAAAAGAGGTGGTCAAAGAATCACTGAAATCCAAATGAGTCTGGGTGCCGAAGGCGAAAACATCGCCAAAAACAGCTAAAACGCTTTTGGTTAGGGCGAGACACGACTCGTGTCTCGCGCCTGATTCCAGCCCTGCTGCCATTTCCAAGCCTCCGTCAGCCTTCGAACCCACTCTTCTTGCTCCTGCACCTCTGGCGAAGCCCTACGGTAGCGTGGATCTATCCAAATTTAAGATTCTAATGAAAGATCGTGTGGGTCCTCTACACGAAGATCGAGGCAAAGATCTGGTGAATAAAACCCGAGTAGTTCCTCAGGCTAGGGGTCATACAAACTCTCCCGTCAAGCCAAAAGCTACTCAAAGGTATCCCGCCACCTCCAAACAAACCGAGGCACCTCATTGTACGTGTTCGTGCATCGTGCATCGTGCACAAGAGGACCCCTGGCATTCATCGCCTAGGGGTTTGTATTGGAACCCAGGAGCCCGTTAAGATCTTATGCTCGCAAGGAGGTGGTTCTAAATATGTGACTCTTGATGCGACCTTGGATCATTAAAAGGAAATAACAAATTATCCTGAGAATGTCAACAAGGCTCTTCATCCCCAAAAGAAAACGTGTTCGTCAAAAGATAGCGTTATATTTAAGGTATCACACCAACAAGCGATGTGTTGCTCCAATGAGTTGCACCATCAAGCTAGGGGTGTGAACAAATCCTAAAAAAGGATGTCTACGAAACTAACTCTCTCTGTCCATGTGGGAGGCTTATCAGGGTGGTATTATTAAAATATAGCTGCCCCAGGACCATTTCACAAGGGTCTCGATATTCGAGAAGCTTATCACTGAAGCGTCGAAGCCCAAGCTAAAATGCTTCCACGAGAGAAAATCCACCATTCAGGATGATGAATTCCCTTAAGTCACCATCAACATGGTTGACAAAGGAAAATCAACACGACACTCGAATGATCCTAATCATGACTTTAGCCCGGGAGGAAAAGTCAATCTAGGAATTGCCTAACTAATGTCTCACCTCTAGTTAGAAGCCATCGGACATAGGGATTATTCTAGGATGCACAAAGAACTGTCTTCAGATAATGAGCTATCAGACACTTGCTCCATAGTCGCTTCAGATAACAAGCCCTTAGATACGTGTTCTGTAATTGCCTCCAACGACACAATGTCCAGCATAGAAGAAGCAAGGGAGTCGTTCATGATCACCCCAGATCAAGTGGCTCAAATGCTTCAAGAGGCTTTAGCTCGACAGCAAGAAGAACTTAGAGCTGAAATGAACATGCAAATGGAGCTGAACATGCAATGGGGTGAGGGAGTTATATGACCAGCAACTTTAAGCTTTATCAAATTAGCAAACTGAATCTAGCTGTCACACCCAGAACATCGCATTTGACAGCGATTCAGAAGTGGACGAAATCATCATGACTGATGCACCCCCCAAAAATACTAGGAGTGGTCCAATCACACCCCTTAATAACACTAGGGGTGGTTCAAATGCACCCCTAAAAATAAAAACGCTGGGGGTGGTCTAATTCATTCTCTTCAACATCCTTCGAATGAAGATGTAGACAATGACGAGATGATAAAAGAGATGGAGAATAAGGTCAATGTCTTAATGTCTGCTCAAGAAGTGAGGAGAACGGGCATTCTATGCCCATATCCAAGAGAGTGGGATTCAATCCTGTACCCGGCGAAGTTCAATCTAATTAACTTCATACTGTTTGACGGGAAAGGTTCACCCACTCAGCACTGAATTTATTTAAAGTCCAACCTGGGAGTGATCTCTAAGAATGGACCCCTGATGATTCGGTCATTCTTGGGCACCCTTCGCGGGGCGGCCTTCGATCTGTATCGACGTCTTAAGCCGAGGAGCATTAATTGCTGGGACGATATAGAAAGCTCGTTCCTCAATAACTTCTTCGAAGATGATACCGAAGTGTCAATCAGAGCTCTTCTGGATGAGAAGCAGAAGGACAGTGAGTTAGTTGATAGTTTTGTCAAACGCTTCCGCAACAAGAAAATGAATTGTAGGGATCCTGTCACCGAGGAGTTCATCTTGCAGACATGGCACAACAATCTCTCCATCGATGTCCTCAAAGTTATATGGGTTATCTCCTCAACCACATGGAAAGAATTAAAACTACATGGAGAACATGTTGAGCATTTCCTCAAAAGAAAGGAGCTCGAGAGGGGCCAATCGACGACTAAATTACCTACAACTGCTGATGATATTCATCAACAACCACCTTAGAGGCAACAAGGGACTCTCAATCTGAAGTTCCAGGAGGAGTATTCTTTCGAAGATGATAAAGTTCCAACCATCTTCAAATACCTCCTCGTCAACAATAAGATCAAGCTACCACCGATTACAAATCAAGAGGAAGAAAACAAGATTTTAGATACTAAGTATTGTGCGTACCACAGGAGGGTCCATCACCCCACTAAGACTTGTAGTACGCTAAAAAACAGCATTCAAGCCTTGGTTGATGTCAACATCATAACATTGAAAGAAGCTGAATGAGAATGGCCACCTCCGACGGGTACATGAGGTTAAACTGATTCTCGAAACTCCCAGGATTATACGAGTATAAATTGGTCCTTCCCGGTCCAACGCCTTAAGAGCCTAAACTATGTAGCCGCCAATTAACATATAAGTATAAACTATGTTTACACTAATCAGCGCGCGATGAGAGTCAATGTCGGTCAACGCATTATGATGAGGGTCAACACTGGTCAAAGCGTAGCTGTAAGTCAACGCCGGTCAACGCGTTGCAACAAAGATCAACGTCGGTCAACGCATTACGATGAGGATCAACGCTGTTTTCGTCGAAAATCGCCTTCATTATCGATTTCATTACAACTTTAATCGTTTACAACGAATTCAAATAACGAAAATAAAAATTACAACCCTCTTGAAAATAAACACAAGAATCGTTTATCGGCTCTTGCTTGCGTAGGTTCTTGGTCGGTGATAGGGACGTTGATATCCGTGGACTACCAAGCAACCAGATCAGATCCAGAGCTTCGTTGATTCACAAAAGAATCAAGAAGCTGAAGCAATTATCTCGGTAATAGTGAGATAATCACTCTTCTCGAGATCACTGCAACGGGGTAATCTCAATGGAAGAACATGGGAACTGCATATATGACGAACTCTTCTTCTTTGGGCTGACGAACTCGCTCCGATCTCCTCCTCTCTTCTGAAATTCATGCTCCTTCAGTCTTCAGTTCGGCAGGGCTTCGCCAACGCTCGAGAATTCCAGCTCTGAAAAAATAAAGGCCCTAGGGCTGTATTTATAGGCTTCAGGAGCCCTGTTTTCGGATAAGAATAGCTGATTCCCTATTATCCTTAGTTGTAACCACTTAATCATATTTATGAATGATATTTTATTAGTTGGATCAAATCCAAACGGTTAACGGTCGAAAAACCACCAAAAACAGCCAAATCTCATTTTCGGGTCTGCAGACACCCGTGGGTGTCTTGGTGTGGCCGAGACACTTGTGAGTGTCTTGGCCAAGCCGAGACACTAAGGGGTGTCTCGGCTTGGCCGAGACACCAAGGGGTTTCTCGGCCAATCCAAGACACCTTTGGGTGTCTCGGTTTGGCCGAGACATCAAAGAGGTGTCTTGACTTTGGCTTAGGGCTCGGTCTGCGCGTTCCGTCCGTTTCTGCCGTATTTTCATCATCCAAACTCGAAATCGCGTGATCCAGAATACATCAGAAAGCCAAGGAGGAGATCTACAAGCTCCCATGATTGAATCATATTTTGAATAAATGGGTCACGAGGCATGATTCTTCTTTCGTAAGCGACGTGCGGCTCCAAGTTCATTCGTGTTTCCTTTATTCTGAAATTCTGTTGCTTCGCATGGTCTGTCAACTCACTTCATGCATTTGTCATTGTCAAATGAGCTTCTATCACTCGAATAGCAATGTTCATCATCTTCTTTCTGTCTCGAGCCATGTACGAGGGCCTATAGGTAATTTTTGACGCCTATAGTTATCCCCTCCAAAGTGTTTCAGTCTCGTTTCTTTTGTAGATGAGCCTGAAAAACTTTGGATATGATTGGTCCAACCATAAGCATTGACCGGTGTTAACCTAGGGTTTCGGATCGCCCGACGTTGACTTTTCATTACAACGCGTTGACTAGCGTTGACCTAGGGTTCTACGTTAATCGGTGTTGACCTAGGGTTTCGGATCACCTGACATTGACTTTTCATTACAACGCGTTAACTGGTGTTGACCTAGGGTTATGCATTGACCGGCGTTGACCTAGGGTTTCAGATTGCCCGACATTAACTTTTTTATCGCAATGCGTTAACTGGTGTGGACCTAGGGTTACGCGTTAACTGACATTGACCTAGGATTTCGGATCGCCCGACGTTAACTTTTTTATCGCAACGCGTTGACTGGCGTTGACCTAGAGTTACACGTTGACCGATGTTGACCTAGGGTTTCGAATCGTCCGACATTAACTTTTTATTACAACGCGTTGACTGGTATTGGCCTAGGGTTACGTGTTGACCGGCAATGACCTAGGGTTTCGGATCGCCCGACGTTGACGTTTTCATCACAACACGTTGACTAGTGTTGACCTAGGGTTACGTGTTGACCGAGGTTGACCTAGGGTTTCGGATCGCATGATATTTACTTTTTTCATCGCAACACGTTGACTAGCGTTGACCTAGGGTTACGCATTGACCGGCGTTAGCCTAGGGTTTTGGATCGCCCGGCGTTGACTTTTTATTATAAGGCGTTGACTGGTGTTGACCTAGGGTTACACGTTGACCGGCATTAACCTAGGGTTTCGGATCACCCGACATTGACTTTTCATTGCAACATGTTGACTGGCATTGACCTAGGGTTATGCGTTGACCGGTATTGACCTAGGGTTACACTTTGACCGGCATTAACCTAGGGTTTCGGATCGCCCATCATTGACTTTTTATTGCAACGTGTTGACTGGCATTGACCTAGGGTTACGCGTTGACCACCGTTGACCTAGGGTTTCGGATCGCCCGATGTTGACTTTTTCATCACAACGCGTTGACTGACATTGACCTAAGGTTACGCGTTGATTGGTGTTAGCCTAGGGTTTTAGATCGCCCGCGTTGACTTTTTCATCGTAACGTGTTGACCTAGGGTTACGCGTTGACCAGCGTTAACCTAGGGTTTGGATCGCCCGGCGTTGACTTTTTCATCGTAACGCTTTAACTGGCATTGACCTAGGGTTATGCGTTGACTGGCGTTAACCTAGGGTTTTGGATCGCCTGACGTTGAATTTTTCATCATAACGCGTTGACTGGTGTTGACCTAGGATTACGCATTGACCGGCGTTAACCTAGGGTTTCAGATCGCTCGGCATTGACTTTTTATCGCAACGCGCTGACTGGCGTTGACCTAGGGTTACGCGTTGACCGGCGTTAACCTAGGATTTCGGATCGCCCGGTGTTGACTTTTTCATCGCAACATGTTGATTGGAGTTGACCTAGGATTATGCGTTGACCGGTGTTAACCTTTTCCTCACAACGTGTTGACTGGCGTTGACCTAGGGTTATGTGTTGACCGACGTCAACCTAGGGTTTTGGGTCGCCTGGCATTGACTTTTTCATCGCAACGCGTTGACTGGCGTTGACCTAAGGTTTTGCGTTGACCGACATTAACCTTTTTATTGCAACGCGTTGACTGGCGTTGACCTAGGGTTACGCATTGACCGGCATTGATTGGCGTTAACCTAGGGTTTCGGATCGCCCGGCGTTGACTTTTTCATCATAACGCGTTGACTGGTATTGGCCTAGGGTTACGCGTTGACCGGTGTCAACCTTTTCATCACAACCCGTTGACTAGCGTTGACCTAGGGTTATGCATTGACCGGCGTTGACTTTTTCATCGCAACACGTTGACTGTCGTTGAGCTAGGGTTATGCGTTGACCGTCGTTGACCTAGGATTTTGGATCACCCGGTGTTGTTTTGTATTGATTTTCATCATAATAACCAATCACCGACAAAATTATGCAAAATAGGATCGTGAAAAACACCTGGGGACTCAACCTAGGCCAAGACACTCATGGGTGTTTCAGCCTTAGCCAAGACACCTCTAGGTGTCTTGGCCAAGGCCGAGACACCCTTGGGTGTTTTGGCCCATTGGCCGAGACACTACCCCCTTTTTCTCTCTTGTTTTGTTTCCTTTTTTTTGTACTTTCATTTTCCTCTTAAACTCCCAAATTTCAAAAAGAGTCCTTTTCCCCCTCAACTTCTTCTTCCTCCTCTTATTCAAACTCCATTGTTTCTTCTCTTCAAGAACTCTCAACCCATCAAAATTCTTTCCTTTAAAAAAATCTCAACTCTTCAAAATAAATTCAGATTTCCTCTCCTCCTCGGTCAAAGTTCTTCTTCTCCCAAGGCTAGGGTTCATCCATCTTCAAGCTCAAGACTTGATTTGGGTAAGCTTCCCCTCAAGAACCCCTCTTTTTTTTCTTGCATTCTTAATTAAGAATCCATAGGTTTTACAAGAAAGATTGAAACTTTACTCTTGTAGTGTGGGTATGTAATGCAAAGATTAAATCTTGATGATGGGTTTTGAAAGTGGCCGAAATTTTGGGGGGTTTTATGCAAGAACAAGGCCAAAATTTTGGAGGACTTTTGTGTAAAATATGGGTAAAATTTTGAGGGGCTTTTATGCAAAAGTGGACTGAAATTTTGGGACTTGGATTGTATACCCATTTGGCCACAACTTTGAGGGGTGTTTCATGCAAAAAGACCACCAATTGTTGAGGGGTTTATTTGCAAAAGGTGGTCGAAATTGGTTGGGGGTCTTGTTTGCAAAGTGGCTGAAATTTTAGGGCAGAAATTTATAGAGTTTGAACTACATACCCATGACCAAAAGTTTGAGAGGTGTATGGGCAAATTGAGCCGAAATTTGTAGCGGGGTCTATTTGCAAAATTGGCCAAAATTTGTAGAGGTGTTTTGTAGGCTGTCTAAAAATTACAATAGATAGCTGATCCCCCATCAAATACCGATGATGGAAGTTACAATCTGACGACTTCCAGAAGGCTATAATTTGAAGACTTTCACATAGATCGATGAAGGTTACAATCTGACGACCTTCACAACAACCGATAAAAACTCTAAATCAACAGCCTTCACAATCATATCGGGAATTACAATCTAACAACTCTCATATTTTCGAGTAGCCAAGGCGAAGATCACTTAACAATGGTCTTTACAACGCTCTACAGAAAAAGTTATAAGTCATTAGCTCCTTCTAAAACGCGGAATTCACCTTCACGTTTCAGTTCATGAAACGAAAGTAACCCCCGCGTTTCCAAACCTCAGCAAACAAAACACGGGTGACCCTCGCATTTTTTAACATCCAGTGGGTGCCCAACTCCGCGTCTCCAGTCTAAAACGCGGAGTTAGGGTCCTGAACGCCAACTTGGGCGTTGTTTGACTCATTCAACATGAGCTGAACGGTTCCAAAACCGTTTCCTACAATTTGGGGGCGGTTACACCCCACTTAGGAGTAATTTAAGGGGCGGTTACACCCCCTTAATCCCCTATAAAAACGAGCAAACTCAACTGAGTTCAGGGCTCTGAAGGGCTGGCGGATTATCTTGGGATCCTTGAATATTTTCGGATCTAAAGAGCAGCAAAGGGCACCTCCTCTTTGATCTTTTGATCCTGGGGGCTTGGCAGCAAAGAAGATCCTTCATCCTTCGGCTGGAGCTTTGGAGATCGGCAACAGGAGCTTCTTCATCCTTGGCTTATAACCGACTTTCGGTTAAATTAACTCTACAATAGAGTTTCAAACCCGTTCAGAGTTATCAACACATTAAGAGTTTCAAACTTGCTTTGCAAGTTCTCCATAGCGTCAAATCGTGAGGAGAAGATATCGTTCCAGTGAATCAAGACGTGCAGATCGTCAACGGAGAGCAAACTCGACGTGAGCATTCGAGGGAGGCACTCTATCGCCACAGTGAAGAACCCATAATTAAACAAATGGGAGAATTCAGATCTATTCTCCTCTCTTTTGAAATCAGAAAATCCAATTGTAATCGAGATTAAGAGGGTTGTAATCATTCTTTTTCTAAGTAGTTAGAGAGAATAAATTAAATATGATTCTTTCATTATTTTTCTTATTACAAATTTTCCACCAAACAAGTTTATTTGCAAAATTGGCTGAAATTGTGAGATATTGAGGACGATGGTTTTCCTTCCTCGATCATGGCCAAATTCAAATGTGTTCATGGCTAAAAATTAAACTTGAACATGAGGGGTATTTTGGGTATTTCACCCAAAAGTTAATCATGAAGGTTTTAAATGCAATTTGAACCCATTGTTTGCATGCATAAAACTCATAGGTTTAATTAGACTTCAACTATAAATTCCTATCTGTTTATAGGACTTTAGTTAAAGTTCAAAACTTCCCTTTTAATTTTCGGGTACTTGGATTTATGATTGTACCTGATCCATTGATTTTCGTTGCAGGTTAACCATGTCTCCGCGCCGACCGTGATTCCATAGGAGTCTCTCCTCTTCTCAGCATAGCGAGAGGGAGGCTCCCGTAGCGTCCTCTTATGGGGGTGAGCTTTTATGCTTTCTATATCCTCGTTTGACCCCTTCACGGATCATTCGGGAAGAACCGACGTCCTCCTTCGCGGGGATTGAGGTTTCGGGATGACTCGTAGTTCTATCATGCCCTCGTTTGGCCCCTTCGTGGGTCGTTCGGGAAGAACCGACGTCCTCCTTCGCGGGGATCGAGGTTTCAAGATGATTTGTGGTTCTATCATGCCCTCGTTTGGCCCCTTCACGGGTTATTCGGGAAGAACTGACATCCTCCTTCGCGGGGATCGAGGTTTCAAATGATGTGTTTTGCCTAGCCAATTCACGTCTTTCGGCATATTGGGGCGATTTCATGTTGTATTACACTGCGTGGATCGGGGTACATTACCATGTTGCTTACGTGATGATGCATACCGTTCTTCCGTGTAGGACACTCGGAATCGTCTCACCAATCACTCAATGAATGACTCTATCTCGCTAGCTTGTGAGATGAATTCAATCATTGTATAATTCATGAATAATTTTCTTATTCCACGTTTTTGCTGCAGTTGAATTTCCCACAGACAGCTTTCCTCCTCACGCTACTAGCAGTTGCAGTGGAGAGAGTTTTACTTCTGTTGTTGATAGGCAGGCTATTGGTCCGACCCCTCAGTTTGATAAGAGTCGCTCCAAGGAGTTCTGTCGCTTGATACGAGATGGGGGCCGCCGTTCACTGTATCAGTTGATTACTGATGCCACCTTTACTGAAGACTTTATTTCCACTCAGGCTTTAGAGAAGCCTGGTTATTTATTTGGAGACCATGTCGAGGATCCGACTAAGCTGATTCTTGATGACAAGCACTGGTTGATTAATGATGAAGGACTCCTTCTATACATCCCTTCTATTCCCCGTCAGCATTCTCTTGTGCATTTGGAGACACAGGCTGTGCGGCGATAGATGTCCTGGAATCTTAAAGATGACCATGACCGAGTTCATTATGGATTTATTTCCCATCATAAAACCTCAGGTTCCGATGGATATAATTATATTCGCGGCCTTCGACCAGGGATTCTGGGCCTTGATACCGCACCACCAGACGAGGTGTCAGTAGTCGCCCCTACTGTGAGGAATCGTTTGGCCAAGCTTGGGAGGAAGTTACCTCCGACAGAGTTTAGGTGTTTCCATTAGGCCTATTTGCCACCCAAAAAGTGGTGGACTCGTATGACTAGTTATGTCTTGAGACATTAGGAGAGTGATCTGAGAAGTAGTGGGTTGTATGCGCCATACGAGCCACCATGTATGGATTCCCGATCAACAGTCGCCACTTTCTAGCGTTATTGGAGACATATATTCCTGATAGTAACACTTTCTTGACTTGTAATGGAGAGTTAGGGTTAGCTCTGCATGAGATGCACAAAGTTTCTGGTTTTCCGATGGGGGACTATCCATATCAAGGTACTTTTCCTCGAACCTACAGTTAGAGTGGCTGAAGAAAGATTCTCCCGGTATGTATGACACGTTTTGGGACCTTACATGTCATTATTATACATCCCTAATCAAAGTGAGTCCTCTGGCGAAGAGGAAGAGGCAGATTAGTTTGAAGCAGTTCGCTGATTATTTATTCCAGCATTTGGAGAGCAGTTCGGGCGAGGTTGTTTGTGAGTTGGCCCATTTGACACCTTCTGTCATCAATGAGTTAATGGAGAGGGCCGAAGCTCGTTCCTTTACTACCGCTGGTGCTGAGGGAGCTTTACCTGCGGGGATCAAGTTTCGAACGTTCCTTTGTCACGCTCAGAAATCCATTCGGCCCAGGACTCTGCTGGCGGGCTATCTCACCCTCTGATTGAAGAAGTGCGTCGTTCCATATTAGTTTTCTGACGCCTTGCCTATTGAGGTCCTCTTCCCTGTCGTCCAGCTAGCTCACGGGAAGGAGCTTTCTCTGCTTCCGGTGATGGTTGCCGGCATTCATTGTGGGCTTTGGTATTTGGTCGATGGTCTTACACATGTGGGTTCTGAACCATCCACCGAGCTTCTTTCTGTAAAGGTCGAGCTTCCGTATACATACCTGATGGCGTGGATCATTCTTCACTGTCCTAATTTGATGTCGGTGCCTAGTACTGTTGATACCTCTATTCCTTTTGTGCAGCTGTTAGAAAGGAGCAAGTGGTTTGGGAAGACATTCACTGATGTAGAGCGAGAGCTTCAAGTTCATAAGAGCTGGGAGTTCTTCAAGTGTTTGTTGGCCTTCTTGTTTTGATGATGTTTAACAAACAATTTACTTCTAATGTTGTTTGTCTAGTGTTTGTGCTTTCGTATTTATTCTAGACAAACAACGAGTTGGAGGATGGATGAAATTACGCTTCAACGATCATATCCAATGGAGGTTGGCGGAATTGTGGTATGAAGCAAGGCAATTCAAGTTCAGGATCCAAGTTCAAGCTTCATCCGCAAGATTACCAAGTCAAGCTATTGAAGATCAAGAACAAGCTTGGGTAATTTAGTTTAGGAGTTTATATTATGTGTGTTAGTACCTTAAGCTCAATATAATATACACACACACACATTTATTGGTTTCCATGTATATATATAGTTATATATATACATATATGTTTTGGTTTGATAGTTTTCAAGTTTTACTATGAAATAATTAAATATAATTAGAAAACATATTTTTGTTTCATACTTACATGCATATATATGATTTCATCAATATTAATCTTATTTAGTTTAATGAAATCATATTTTAGTGCATTATATGTGTATTTTGATAAAATACTATATTCATTGTTTATATACTTCATAACAATAGTTTATATCTTCCTTTAAGTCTATAAAATCATTTTGTAAAGTTTTAAAATATGGTTTAGCCAAAATATCAAAATTCATATGTTTACATTTTCATGTTTTGGACTATTTTGTAAAATAATGATATTTTACATTTGGGAGGTCCTTTTAGAAAAACGAGTTTTTGCAGCATATGTATTATCATGTCTACAATCATTTCCCAATGTTTTACATTTTTCTAAATTTATTTGATATTTTTAAATAGGGTTTTAAAATCAGCATTTTACTTTCAAACCTGAAATATTTTGTATTAGTTTGCGGTCGACCGCCACGATCGACCGTGCCTATGTCCTTTCCTGAGTGGGCAGTAGAAACTTTCGCGGTCGACCGCCACGGTCGACCGTCAGCTCGAAAATTCCCACGGTCGACCGTCACGGTCGACCGCGTAAGTCTCTAGAAGTTTTCTGAGTTTCAAAGCTGGCTCGCAGTCGACCGCGAGTTTTCCACGGTCAACCGCCGTATGCCCAACGACTCTTTTTGTACAAAATCGTATTCCTGATTTTCTGGGATTTTTGTTGTTTTGTTTGGGTTTTGGCTGTTGGTTTCTCTTCCTATATAAACCCCTCAAACCTTCTTCTACCAGCAACAAGAAGAGAAAGTTTTAAACAAGTTTAAGAGTGTTTTACAGTTTGTTTTAAGTTTGGTTTTTGTTTACAAAGGAGGAAGCTTACATTGCAAATTGAGGGATTCATTCTCAATTTTATTCATCCTCTCCTTTGAGTTTATAGAGAAGTGTTCTAACTCTTTTCTCTAGCAATTTTATTATTGATTTTTATATTCTTATTATTGCTAGTTTGCTATTTGAGTTAGATCTTAATTCACTCATTGTTTTCACACACACACTTGAGCTATTGTATTTACATACATTATATATTTGGGTTGGTGAGAGGTGTAACAATTGAGTGTGAGCTTTCATTGTGTTCTCATCCATATTAGAGAACAAATCATTTATTTTAATTGTGCTCATTGTGAGGATCACTTTGTAATACACTTGTACACCGAGAGAAGTGTGTGGTGAGAGTCGGGGATCGTCCCAAGAGGAGTGGCGTTGGTTGACCAACCTAGGGAGAGGTGGTATCCGAGCACTTGAGGGAGACACGTCTAGGTCCAACACTTGAGAGGGTGTAGAGTGTGATTGCAAGAGTGTTAATTATAAAGTTTTCGGTTAGCTAGAAAACCGAGTGTGAGTTGTGTAGAAGTTCAGGCTTCCAAACTGGATTGTGATAGTGGATTTCTCCCCGGGAGTGGGGAGCGGGGACGTAGGATGGAAGGTCCGAACTCCGTGATCATTTGAGTGTGTTTGAGTTTGTCATTGGCGCATTCGCTTATGAATTTATCTTATATCGCCAATTGTTTTTACTCTTATATTTTGCCCTATCACATTTGTAGTTTGTTTATATCACTCTTGTGTTAGTTTATATATCCTTACATATACTTGCATCATATAGGATATATCTCATTATTCATATTGCATATTCTTGCTCATAATTAGTTGTATATCTATCTTGCAAGAATATATTTATTAATAAGTTTTTATTAGCATTTAAATCGGATTAGATTAGCATAAGACCCTAATCACCCCCCCCCCCCTCTAGGGTCTAACAATTGGTATCAGAGCTTGGTACTCTTTGATTTAAGGTCTAATCGCCTTGAGTTAAAGATCCAAGTTATCTTATTTGTGCTAATCTAGTTATGATTATATTTGTCTTGCTTGTATATATTCACATATATATCATGAATATAAATGTATTTGGTTTAGGCTATAATCCAAATATTGCTCCAAAATATAGAAATTTCCCTTATGCTCAATGGTGCTCTAAATTTAAAATATTTGTTGAATCTAGAAATATTGACTTATAGGAAGTTATTGATTGTGCTTATATTATACCCACATTGGAAAAATCCAAGTGGAGCGATCATGATAATAAAATGTTTACAATGAACAAGCTTTTGTTAGAATTTTTGCTTAATACTTTTGACTCATCCTTTTTAACAAATTTGTTCATTTTGATAGTGCTTACAAACTTTGGAAATTTATTGAAGCACATCAAGGGGACTTGGAGGCAATCCGACAAGCTTTGGAGGATTCTTCTTCAAGTTCATGTGGAGCATCATGCACACGGCCACAAGAGAATAATTCTTGTGTAGTAAGCGATTCCGATTCCGATAATGATTTATCTATTGATGAACTCACTTGTGCATATGATAGATTAATGCATGCCTACACCAAGTTACAAAATAATTTTATTGGTCTTTAAAGCAAGCATGTAGAATTAAAATCCGATCATGAGTTGCTAGGTTCCAAATTTGATATCATTGCTAAAGAGAATGTTACACTTCAAGAAAATAATGATATATTGAATTTGGAAAATAAAAATTTAAGCTCATCTATTGCTAGTTTAACTCATGCAAATAAAGATGCCATGCTAGAAGTAGAATGCATTACAAATGAATTTGATAACCATACATGCTCTACTTCTATTATCAATAATGTCGTGCCTAATGTTAACTTGAATCTTGTCAAAAATCGCATATCATCTTTAGATTCAACATTAACTTCATGCATTGATAATCATAGGAAGCTTGTGGATATGTGTGCCAAAATCATCCACTCACTATGCACACATTTATAGCAAAGTCTACAAATGCACAAATTGCGGTCGTAAAGGCCATCTTGCTAGATTTTGCTATGATGCACACAAACATAAAAATGTCAATACTCCTTGTGCATCTCATCAAGTTTCTTCATCACATGTACACACACATGCACAAAAAGTACATCATAAGCATGCTCATGTGTATCAATGTGATCTTTATGGTCGTTTTGGTTACTTCGCAAAATATTGTTTTGATTTGAAAAAAAAAATCTCATTTGCCAAATGTGTCTAGTAGACCACATGTTTTTAAATGTAATGGTTGTGGTAGATTTGGCCATTTGGCGAAGTTTTGTTATGATTTGAAAAAATATTCAAACTTGCCAAATTTCTTAAGTAAACCACCTTTGTTTAATGATGTTTCTCATTTGTAATATAATTTAAAAGAAAAATCTTTATTTGCAAATGATTCTCGTGCACGCCCACTTGGTCAACACAAATCATTTAAACCTCTTCATTGCACCTATTGCAATCGGAAAGGTCATATGTATAATTTTTGTTTTGACCGTGCTAGTGCACCATATATGCCCAAATGGGTTCATAACCCTAGGGCTTTGAGCTTAAAAGATAGGGGTCATATCCCTAAATCTCTTGGTACCAAGAATTCTTGGGTACCAAAACAAATTTGATTTTTAAAACCAAGTATTTTAGTGTTTTTCTTTTTCATTTTCTTGGTTTTGAAAAATTATACTTTAAACTTTTGAACATGAAAAGAATTTTTTATTAATTAAATTCTTTTGTTTTCATGATTATTGGTTTTGTTTTGATGAGAGGTTTGTGTTTATATAACCCTCTGGGTTTATTGGGTGTTTATTCCCAAATCATGTTTACCGGGTGCTAAAAATATTTATAAGGGTTGATACTAGCTCAAGAGCTAGATATAGTTGACTCTCTTGATTTTTAAAAAACAATGATGGTTTGGTTTTATGTTTTTACGGATTTCATTTGATTTATGATTTCACTTGAGTGATTTGTTTTCATTTGAAAACTTTTTGCATGATTCTCATGTTCCTCTTCTTTTGTTTTCATAAATCTATTTTTTTTATATACATGATTTTTATGTTTATCTTTTGAGACATATTATTTCAATGATACATTTATATGTGTTCTCATTCTCTTGTAGTGTGTGGGTGATATTTAGCATATTCATCTATGCTTGCTCACATATGATTGCCTTAGCACTTCATTTCATACATTCTATGAGGCTTTTTGATAGGGGGAGCAATCCCTATATCTTTCTTGTTTTATACTCACCCATGCTTATTGATAGGGGGAGCTTTCGCTCTCTTCATTCTTGGTGTTTTCCTCTTTTTGATGTTGTCAAAGGGGGAGAAATATTGTGAGTATATTCTTTCTTGTTTATATGCATGATATATTATACTTTGTATATTCATTTCCTTTCATGCATATATCCTTTTTGTAAATTATTTGTCATCATCAAAAAGGGAGAGAATGTTGGCCTTCTTGTTTTGATGATGTTTAACAAACAATTTACTTCTAATGTTGTTTGTCTAGTGTTTGTGTTTTCGTATTTATTCTAGGCAAACAACGAGTTGGAGAATGAATGGAATTGTGTTTCAACGATCATATCCAATGGAGGTTGGCGGAATTGTGGTATGAAACAATGCAATTCAAGTTCAAGATCCAAGTTCAAGCTTTATCCGCAAGATTATCAAGTCAAGCTATTGAAGATCAAGATCAAGCTTGGGTAATTTAGTTTAGGATTTTATATTATGTGTGTTAGTACATTTAGCTCAATATAATACACACACACACACACATTTATTGGTTTCCATGTATATATATAGTTATATATATATACATATATGTTTTGGTTTGATAGTTTTCAAGTTTTACTATGAAACAATTAAATATAATTAGAAAAGATATTTTTGTTTCATACTTACATGCATATATATGATTTCATCAATATCAATCTTATTTAGTTCAATGAAATCATATTTTAGTGCATTATATGTGTATTTTGATAAAATACTATATTCATTGTTTATAAACTTCATAACAATAGTTTATATCTTCCTTTAAGTCTATAAAATCATTTTGTAAAGTTTCAAAATATGGTTTACCCAAAATGTTAAAATTCATATGTTTACATTTTCATGTTTTGGACTATTTTGTAAAATGATGATATTTTACATTTGGGAGGTTCTTTTTGAAAACGAGTTTTTATAGCATGTATATTATCATGTCTACAATCATTTTCTAAAGTTTTACATTTTTCTGAATTTATTTGATATTTTTAAACAAGGTTTTAAAATCAGCATTTCACTTTCAAACCTAAAATATTTTGTATCAGTTTGCGGTCGACCGCCACGGTCGACCGTGCCTATTTATTTTCCTGAGTGGGCAGCAAAAACTTTCGCGGTCGACCGCCACGGTCGACCGTCAGCTCGAAAATTCCCACGGTCGACCGCGTAAGTCTCTGGAAGTTTTCTGAGTTTCAAAGCTGGCTCGCAGTCGATCACGAGTTTTCCACGGTCGACCACCGTATGCCCAACGACTCTTTTTGTACAGAATCGTATTCCTGATTTTCTGGGTTTTTTGTTGTTTTGTTTGGGGTTTTGGCTGTTGGTTTCTCTTCCTATATAAACCCCTCAAACCCTCTTCTACCAGCAACAAGAAGAGAAAGTTTTTAACAAGTTTAAGAGTGTTTTACAGTTTGTTTTAAGTTTGGTTTTTGTTTACAAAGAAGGAAGTTTACATTGTAAATTGAGGGATTCATTCTCAATCTTATTCATCCTCTCCTTTGAGTTTATAGAGAAGTGTTCTAACTCTTTTCTCTAGCAATTTTATTATTGATTTTTATATTCTTATTATTGCTAGTTTGCTATTTGAGTTAGATCTTAATTCACTCATTGTTTTTACACACCCACTTGAGCTTATTGTATTTGCATACATTGTATATTTGGGTTGGTGAGAGTTGTAACAATTGAGTGTGAGCTTTCATTATGTTCTCATCCATATTAGAAAACAAATCATTTATTTTAATTGTGCTCATTGTGAGGATCACTTTGTGATACACTTGTACACCGAGAGAAGTGTGTGGTGAGAGTCGGGATCGTCCCAAGAGGAGTGGCGTCGGTTGACCAATCTAGAGAGAGGTGGTATCCGAGCACTTGAGGGAGACACATCTAGGTCCAACACTTGAGAGGGTGTAGAGTGTGATTGCAAGAGTGTTGATTGTAATGTTTTCGGTTAGCTAGAAAACCGAGTGTGAGGTGTGTAGAAGTTCCGGCTTCCAAACCAGATTGTGATAGTGGATTTCTCCCCGGGAGTGGGGAGCGGAGACGTAGGACGGAAGGTCCGAACTCCGTGATCATTTGATCCGTGATCATTTGAGTGTGTTTGAGTTTGTCATTGGCGCATTCTCTTATGCATTTATCTTATATCGCCAATTGTTTTTACTCTTATATTTTACCCTATCACATTTGTAGTTTGTTTATATCACTCTTGTGATAGTTTATATATCCTTACATATATTTGCATCATATAGGATATATCTCATTGTTCATATTGCATATTCTTGCTCATAATTAGTTGTATATCTATCTTGCAAGAATATCTTTGATAATAAGTTTTTATTGGCATTTAAATCGGATTAGATTAGTATAAGACCCTAATCACCCCCCCTCTAGGGTCTAACAGTGTTTTCCTCGCTTCTCGGGCCGCTATAATGACGTGTTGATTGATAAGGAGAAACTAAGGGCCGGTTGGACTTCTCTTAATGCTGGTTGCTTCCGTTGGTTGGTGAACATCCGCGTTGGATATCTCGTCCTTTGGGTGAAGGGTCGTTGCCATATAGAACCTTGTCTTCTGTGTCGTTTCGTTCGCCAGTTCGATTACGACCAACTATATGTTAGGAACCCGAGCCGAGGCTTGAGGATCGAGGGGGGCCTTATTGACGGCGTCCGAGCATGGCTTTGGACTATGATGGGATGCACTGGAGCCTATTTCGCTCTTCCTTCATCCAAATGCAAGCCATTACTTATTTTCCTCAGCTGCAAGTGGCTTCTTTCTGCCAACGAGCTTCTAGATGTGAAGAGCCTCTCAGAGTTGGAGGCTGAGCACTTGGTTCAAACTACTATCAAGACTGCTCGTAAGGCTGAGCTTTCGAAGAAGCAGGGGAAGAAACCTGCCAAACCCTCCCGTTCGAGTAGAGACAAGATGGAGGATGATGAAGAGCTCCTTCCTACTGATGATGAGGATGAAACTTCTGAGGAAGAATTTATGGATATGGATACTGACGGGGAAGAACCTGATACAGGTCTGTCAGACTCTTTCTTTTCAGAATTAATGGATCTGGTATTTTCTCGTTGGCATCAACGCTATACCCTTTCTAGATCTCAACTGGCTTTTCAAAAGCCGAAACGAAAGGTCTTATTTACTTATCCTAACAAGATGACTCTTGTCACTCCAGGTAGGATGGTTGACGAGCACAAGCCCCTTATTTTTTGTTATGTGAGATCACGACCCAGCGCCGAGGCTTCTGCACAGGTTGAGGTGCATACTAAGTCTATGCATGAGCGACCTGCTAGTTCTATCGGGGTTTGTCCTTTAAAGCGGAAGTAGACCGCTCATAAATCGCATATTGGTCAGCGGGCTCGCGGAGCAAAGTTACAAGGTACTACTGACGAAGAAGAAGGTAATGCTCTACTATCTTTACTACTTTAAAATATTGCTCTTTTGGATTCCCTGAATCTAATCATGTTCCGTGTTTCATGAAGCCATGGCGGAGGTGAACTTCTGCATGACTCTGTCTTCTCTGACCCTAGCCATTTAGATGGTTCGAGCTTCATGCAGCAAATGTGTGATGCCATTCATGATGAGCCTATGGATGTTGAAGCAAATAGAGATGCTGAGTAGGCTGATAGCATTGAGCCGACGATCCTATGCTCAGGTATATCTAACATCGGTAATATACTATTCGAGCAGCAGTTAAAGGAGTTAGACAATTCAGAATTTGTTCCTCCTTTAATCACTTCAGCGCTTCGTTCTCTTTTAGACAAATTGAAAAACACGGGTATGAATATTGGGGCAGAAGAGCCTTCTACCACTACCGCAGGTAAATCTGAGTTCCTTTCTCTTCCTCCCTTTTTACATATATCTAGCACTTAAACTCTTATGCAGGTATCATGCAAGAGAGGCCGGTCGAGGACGAGACTTTTTATGGTATGGGTCTTGGGGGATTCAGTGAACGCATGTATGTCTCAGCACCGAGTTTCTCGGGATCTGACACTAGCTTGCTAGTTGAGATGTTGGAGGAGCAGGCCATCAGAGAGGCTGCAGGACCATCCTTTGAGGGTGGTTCATCTACTGTATACATCTAATCTCTGATATTGTAATTTGTTGAAACTTCCATTAGACTGATAGGGAGTTCTAATCATAAGACCAGCCACCGGGACTGATACGGCTATAATTTCTAGCATCCCTAGTCTAGTTGAGGGTGATAGATATGAAGGTATGCATATAATCTCTGTCATTGTAATTATCTTTATTTGTTGAAACCTCTATTTGACTGATAGGGGATTCTAATCATAGGACTAGCCACTAGGACTGATACGGCTATGATTTCTGGCATCCCTAGTTTAGCTGAGGGTGATGGATTTGTAGGTATGCATTTAATCCCCTCTATCGTCATTCTTTTCTTTTGCCAAAATCTCTATTTGACTAATAAAGAATTGTAATCATAGGACTAGCCGTCATGACTGATACGACTACGATTCCTAACACTGATAATTTGCATGACGGTGGTGTCTCTTCTTCGGGCATTATAGAATTACCTAGAGGAGTTGATATACCGTCGACGACCACGCCTGCTACCATTTCTGAGTCTGCTGAGATTAGATTGACGAAGCCTATCATAGGACCCCAAACTAAAGGGACCTCTGTTGGTACTAGTACGCTCATAATTCACTCTGAATTTCCCTACTATATTCTAGAGTCTCTTACCCTTCTGCACCATTACTTGTAGGGTCTCCACTGTCTCCATATGAGCGTGTCCTAGCCCTTTTAGCCGATCCTGATCCTAGCAAAGACATTTTTCGAGTGGATCTTGGTTATTTCGTCAACTTTTTTGATGAAATGATCGAGAAACTTCTTCATCAGGGATATTGCTTCGATCAGTTCAGGTGTTCCCATGCTCGACACATGATGATGATTAGAGAGGAGGGATATCCTGAGCTAGCTGATTCTCTCACTGCTGACTTTGTTGTTCTTGAGTGTGAATTTCGAGAGTTAGAGGAGCTGAAGGCTAGTGGGGCTTCTTCCTTCGTATCTTCTCAGTTGGAGCATAGACTGACACAATGGCGTGACCTCAGATCTTCTATTGGTAGCGAGCTTCAGTCGCATGAGAGTTCTATCGCGCAGATAATGGCTAGTCTTGCAAGGAAGGATACGAATAGAGCCGAGTTACTCAGTTCTTTAGACTCTAACCGCGAGGAGGTAGCCAGG
This sequence comes from Asparagus kiusianus, assembly GCA_022839385.1. NCBI lineage: Eukaryota > Viridiplantae > Streptophyta > Magnoliopsida > Asparagales > Asparagaceae > Asparagus > Asparagus kiusianus. Next base: position 68,831 of record BQKN01000873.1, read on the forward strand.
TTAAAGAAGGCCCTGAAGTACGCGTAGGAGTATGGTGCTATCATTGCAGATGAGCTGGCTGGTTTAGAGAGGTCTCGCGGACAGATACTTGAGAGACTATGATCTACGCAGGAGAGATTGATGAAGCTAAAAGGTGAAGCCACGAAGATCTTGAGTAGTTCTGAAGATTCTGTCCGAGCTGATCTGCGGGCTGAGCTTGAGTAAGGTTATGCAGATAGGCTCTCTAGGTTGGAACTTCACATTCTCGGTCGCCAATTTTGTTCAGGCCAATGAGCTTTATCATTGTATGCTTTGACTTAATCTATTAATAAAGTCCCAGTATTTAATTTATTATACTCATCTTGTATCATGATGTTTCTTTGTTGATTGTGAACCCAGTGGACACAATGCTTATAGGATTTTTGGCAAATCCTCAACCTTCAACGGATTTGATGTACCGTTACCAATTACCATTTGAATCAGGCTAGCGTGCGGATTGTATAAATCCGTTTCACATATAACATTGTGCTAAAAGAATTAATTCTTTTAGTGCTACGATGTGGAATACATAGACTTTGTCTTTATCACGGTAATAGACTACCCGGCAACGCGTGTTAGGCGCTGACTCATCCTTACTTAGGATTCAGGATAAAAGTCCCCAGACTTGTATTCTGGTGTCTTTCCATTCGGTGAAAGACTAAACCGGTAATGTTGTTAGACGTAGACTTGGGATTTTTGGCAAATTCTCAGCCTTCAACGGATTTGATATGCCTTTACCGACTACCGTTTGAATCGGGCTAGCATGTGAATTATTAAAACCCATCTCACATGTGATGTTGCACTAAGAGAGCTAAGATTTTTAGACTTAGTGCTATGATTTTGAATACATAAACTTTGTCTTTGTCACGGGAATAGACTATCGGACAATGCATGTTAGGCATTGACTCATCCTTACTTAGGATTCAGGATAAAAGTCCCCAAACTCGTATTCTGGTGTCTTTTCATTCGGTGAAAGACTAAACCGGCAACGTGTGTTAGACGCAGACTTATTTCTCTTTTAGGGTTTGAGATAAAATCCCCCGCGCATGAAGTGCGCGGATTTGAAGTTGAGAAATATGTCTTCTCTAAGGGTAAAGACAAACCTAGAGCGGGAGAGGAAGAATTTTATATTCTATCTCCCAAAACTGAAGAGGAAGGATTTTATACCCTGTCTCTAGTCGTAGGGGAAACTCAAGGTGGGATCTCCACCTTAAGAATCCGAAAAGTTGAAACTAAGAGTGGGATCTCAACTCCGAGAATCGGGAAGATTCAAGCAACCCTAACTTTTATAGGATTGATTGCTTAAACCGAAAAGAGCTCTTCATTTATCAAAGTGAAATTCGGAGTTCAACCCTAACTTTTATAGGTTTGGCTGGGGTTTGAGGCAATCCTAACCTTTATAGGTTTGATTGCTCAATTGAAAGTGGACCTCTCATTCATGGAAGGAATCGAGAGGGGATTCTGGTTTTGGCCTTAACTTTTATAGGTTTGACCAAGAAAGCAGAGGGAGTGGAATACAAATAGCAGTGAAAATGCCGATTTGTACTAGCCACTCGACGGAGGATTTTGATGCCAAGTGATCAGTACTTAACACGCAAAGTTTAAATTACCAAAGATTGACGAAAAAGGTGTCGTGTTAGTGTTTTAACAACACGAGTGTTAAATGCACAAACACGGCAATGGTTTGAATGGATTTAATCGATAAGAATTTTGGTGGACTCACCGTCAATTGGCTTGATCAGTGAGGGACTTTGTGGTGAAAGATTATGAATTGTCAAACACCAGTGGGGGTTTTGTGAGGGAAGATTAATTTATCAAAGTGATTGAATCTCGTCTCAACGAAACTATTCACGAAAGTTGGTGAATTTAATCCCGAAAATGAGATAGATTCCATCATTGAGGACATTCAGAATCCAAACGGGGATTTCTTGCTTATGTCTTTTGTAACTACCGGGTTATCCCTAAGAATACCCCACATAGTATTCTTCCGGGAACTTCCCGTGTCATAAGTTACCCCAAATGTACTAAGGATAGTATTTTTTTAGGAATTTCCCATTTATAGGCATCATGAGCCGAGCGCCTTCCTTGGTAATAAGGCGATGTGCGCCATTCGAGTAGACTGTCCCTACTACGAACGGCCCCTCCCATTTGGGTTCAAATTTGCCTTTCTTCTTAGAATTAAGGATCATGGGTCATCGGACCACTAAGACCAAGTCTCCTTCTTTAAAACTCTGTTGCCAAACTTTTTTATCAAAAGCTCGGGAAATTCTAGCTTAGTAGAAATCAATGTGCTGCTGAGTTTCCAAGCACTTCTCGTCGAGCATCTCAAGTTCTTCGAGACGTTTCTGGTGCTGTACTTCGGTTGTCAACTCTGTTGTGAGAGAAATCCGAAGAGATAGAATTTAGATTTCTAACGGGAGAATGGCTTCACACCCGTATACTAAGAATTTGAAGAGTCCTGATTTGTACCTTTCTTTGAGGATTTGATAGCTCTTTTAGAAGAAGATCCATGCTTTAGAAAGCTTCTATGCTTGTGTCTGAAGATGGTCTTCCTAACTGAGCGGGAGGTTGCTGATGAAGTAGCTCTGTGAGAGAATCCAGGAGGAACAGATGAAGATGATTGAAAAGCCGGAGTCTGGTTGGGTTTTAGCGAGTATGACGTGACCAAAGAATATGAATTGGAACTATCCATTTCCCCGCCAATATAACTTTCCCAAGCTGACTTCTCAATATAGATGGTTCTGCCCTCCCAAATTTGTTTGACTAATTTTTAGGAGAAATCACTGAGAGAATCTGAGACAGAGTCTGAATCCATCTTGACGGGATCAGGCAGAGAATTAGCCTGACGACTCTCTTCCATATTAGTTTTGCGGGGATTTTGAAAATCCTCAATGATCGGCTGAGAATCGTTGGGAGTCTCCTGAATACCCTCCACCTTAAAAAGAATAAAAATTCTAATAAAAATTCTAATAAAGGACTTCTCTGCAATTTGCTCTCAACATTAATAAGAGTGTGTTTGGCTGCCACTCCAAAACCGGTCGGGATTGATTTAGGCCCTACTTTGAACTAATTCATTTATGTTTTGGACCAAGGAGAGATGATCCAAAACAAAATCAATGTGGATCCAGTTTTATCCAAGCATATTTTTTTCTAAAGTGGGACTAGGATCAAACTCGGTCTTATTTAAGAAGTTACCAAACACACCCTAAAACTTTAGTAGCACTAATTTTTTTTTTTTTTTTTGAATGAAAATAGGGCATACTGCCCTATCATATATAAAAACCAAAAAAATAGCTGTTTACAAAAGATATTGATTGTGATTAGGCCAGAGCCTCCGAGTTGGAGGATATAAGGCCAAATCACCAAAAGATGTCTCATACATATGATAAGACCAGACAACTTGCAGGGACCAAAAACAAAAACAAAAACAAAATGGGGAGCCAGGCTACTTCATGGCCCTGGAAGCTGGGACTAGAAAACCAAAAGTATGAACAGGTATGGGGAGATCTGCAGCAAAGAAGCCACTACCCGTGGGGACTTGGAAGGTCATTACTGTCAGCACTCGATTCTGCTATATCAGGTAGCCCCGAGCTGAGAATGAGCTTCTTCAACTTGCTGGTAGTCTTGGATGAGGAAGCACCTATCCAGAAAAGGAGAAAGTGAACCGCCTTGTTGATGATATGCTGAGGCGTGGAGGGCTGATTAGAGAAGATGAAGTCATTTCTAGCTTTCCAAATAACCCAGCAAACTGTAGGAAAGCTGCAGCCCCAGAGAAGTCTAATAGATGTGCGAATGGATTTGTCTGAACAAATAGAGAAACAATGGTTGATGCTTGTGGGGATGGAGACAATACCGATTTTAGAGAGCCATGGAACCCAGACTTGCTTAGTGAAGCTGCATGAGAGGAAGAGGTGGTCGTGGGTCTCGTGGTCATCACAGAAGGGGCAGATTAAGTCAGCTAGCCAACCTTGAGCTGATAGTCTGTCTTTAGTTTTCAATCTGTTAAGACTGAGAAGCCAAGAAAACAACTGAACTTTGCTAGGCAGGAGCTTATTCCATACTCAGCATTGTATGGGAAACGGTGACCTCCATCCATGATGAATCTGTACATGGATCTAACAGTGAAAGACTTGGAGGCTGAAAGTAGCACTATTGAATCACATCGATCTCCTCTGTCCTTTATTTCTCATAATTCTCAAGAGAATAGGAACCATCAGTGGTGTCCAAACGGGCCGGGTCCATGACCGGTTGGGTACGGGCCGGGTCCAGGACCGGTTGGGTACGGGCGAGGTCCGGGTTCTTGGGGTTCTTGGACACCGATAGGAACCATATCAGTTGCAGGAAATGAGATTGAAACATGTTAACTGCATGCCTTCACATTTTTTTCAAACATTTAGTTGTCTCACGATTAGACAAGGTTTTGTCATCTCCATCAGTATGGTTAGGATGTCAGCTTTCTCCCACGAGAAATAAACCCATCTCTTGTTTCAGCCAACTTAGCAAGACAAGAGTAAGCGTAATATATCTTGATAAGACAGATTGATTAAACTAATACTGCTGAAGTTAGGAAAGGGACAGCTAATATCCTCCTCTTATCCTTCGAAAATCATCTGCCCTAGGATTCAGTACTCTTTCATTTGTTAACTAATCAAATTGCCCTAACATATTTAACCCGTCGATTGATATTTAAGGGCTATATGCGAAATTTATATTTCCCAAAATGAGTAGTGTAACTTAAAACTAGTTAGATTAAAGTATGTTTATTCTTATCGAGACCAAATTGCGCTATCACATTTAGCCTGTCGATTGAAATTTGAGGGGCATATGTGAATTTTGAATTTCCCCAAATGAGTAACGTAACTTAAAACTAGTTACATTAGACCAAAAGGCTCTCTCACATTTAACCTATCCATTGAAATTTGAGGGCTATATAGTTAGACCATATAAGGGTTGGTTAAAATAATTTGTTTAGGGGCTAGATTTTGAATTAGTAAGAACTAGTTCAATTTGGATCTATCATTTGCCTAACTAAAAAACAGAGTCTTGGACCAAAGTTTGTACCATTTAAAACAAATTTTGTGAAGTTGCCAAATTATTTCACGATGTGTACGATAAATCCCATTATATCTGTTCATTTAATTCAAATTTTCTTTAGTGAAGGGGAAGGAAAAGTTAGTTTTCATGGTAATATCTTTTGGGAAAAAAGAATTACTGTGAATCTTATTGGCTTAGTTTTCTATTTGATTTATTAACTCAAAAGATTCTATTTCTTTCAAGTTTTGCCATTCAATCAGCTTGAAGATTGCCTAATGGACTGCAACAAGACAACGGGTTCCATATTCCCAGACCTTCTCTTATGTTATGGAAGACATGGGTCTCACTTCTTCATATATTAATTTATCAAAATATCAGCATCTAGAAATTTCCTTAATTCTCTAAATTCTTTATGAACTTTAAATTGAACTAATTGATACAATTAATTAAAGGATGGAGACTCTGTATCAGACTGAATTAGTGTCATATAGTTGGCCCCATTTACTGGTTTAAACCCACTTTCTTTGCTATCGCACTGCTACCCCACAGTTAGTCGGTGTATTATAATTCTATGGATTGCTTAAACTATTCGAACGCTACGTTTTTTCTTCTTCACCCTGGGTTCATAAATTGACATCAAACCTACTAAGTTTTAATTAAGGGCCAAAGTACAGCTCTTTTCTAATCTCACACGACTCTTGTTTGTGGTCACTAGAAATGCATCTGATTTCTCTAATCTTTTATTTAACAATGTGATAATGTCCTTCTTCATTTATCTTAAATGTTATGTTGATTTGTTTCTTTAATTGTTTTCATTCGGTGAGTTGTGAGGTTGCCAAAAAGTGCGTTCTTACTTTCCGTGACAAAGAATATTCTCCATCTTTTCTTGATCATTTCACGGTTAAGCTTTTTTTATACCCTGGAAATTATCTAGCCTAATAAGAGGGGTCAAGTATTGATTCGCTACCCGACTCTCAAAGCATCTATAAACACGACCCGAGTAAAGAATTAGCTGACCCGACTTGCGATTCAAATCCGAGTTGAAAGGCGCAGCCGACTCGGATCTTGTTAAGATGTCTGACTCCGAGATGAAAGGCGCCCTCCACTCAGCACAGTACGTCTCCAACAGCCATTTGGCTTGGCGAGCATTCCTCAAAAGTCACGCGGCATTAAATAAATATGTTGTTAGCGCCCATAATCCTTCGCCTACCTGCCATCGACATTTAACGCCGCATTAATCATAAGACTGTGTGCACCACAGCCTTCAAAGCTCCTTGTACACTCCATGAATCTCACAGTGCTTTCACCATGCAAAGTCGACTCGGCGAACCGATCGCCGGCACGTTGTAAAGTAGACCTAAAATGGTACTGTATGCCTTCGGCCAAGATTACCAACGCGTCTCCCATAATCCCTCTATAAATATAAATGATTTCTTCTACATTAACTACAAAAAGTCAACAAGATATACTTTGTTTTTCTTTTCACATTGACTACAAAAGTCACTAACTTGAGCATCAAATGGCACATCTGAGGAAACAATCTCCGGTGCCTCTAACTTCTGCTAGATATGCAGTGAAGCACAGGTTACGATACGCAACGGAAAGATAAACCATCAGGGGAGATCAAGGGACCTAAAAATGAATTCATCACTCCTAAAACACATTGAAATTTATGATGTAAATAGTTTGGCGCCCACCGTAGAACCTCTTCTTTTTCCTTTTGAGGAAATGATTGATATCCTGCTTTCAGATCTCAGGATTAGAAGCAGCCACCACCACTCTAACGCTACAGCAGCTGAGGAATTTCGTAAAAGAACGAATGGAGAATAAAGCTAAGAAAACATCAGGGTTGTTCAAAATTATAAAGCATCTTGGGGGATGCCTCCACAGAATATAATTAGATTATAAGAAACCCCTTGTAAATAAAAAAAACTGTATATTGTATACTAGTCTGTGTGCAACAAAAGTCTTTGGTGTCTTTTCAGAGTAAAACCAAGGCACTTACCAAGCTCTTGGTATCGTTCTCATGAGTAAAACGAAGGCACAAAGCTCTTGCCGCTCGATCTCCATCGATTCAGCAATGAAGACATAATCCCTTGGTGTCTTTTAAGAGTAAAACCAACGCACGTACCAAGCTATTGATATTTTTTGATAGAAAAACAAGGGATATACCCTATTCAATTAAAAAAAGTATATAATACATAAGTTTTTGGATACGAAGTGTATCCTGAATGTTAGATAACATTATATTTAGTTTCTTTCAACTAGGGATGTATGACCTTCTTCTCGCAGAGATCCATGAAGGTGAAAAGAGGACCTTGTCGTCATTCACCGTTAACATAGATATAAAAAAGAACCAAAGACAGCCATACATATAGTTAAGAGAAACTAAAATATTGATGTCTAACAAAAGATATAAGTACGAAAATTAAAAATATTTACAAGGATAGTCTCTCCAAAAAGCTCACTAAGCAAACTTTCAAATACTTCATCATGCACTTCTCCTAGGCATAGGATTGGTTTCCAACAATACCAAGACTTGTTGAGCTTCTTTTCCAGTTTTTGAACCTGACCATTCATATAAACCAAATATTGCTGCATTAATGATAGAATGATAATTGAAATTAGCACTCTCAAAAAGAAATTTATTCCTTGCAATCCAAATGCTCCAGGAAACTGATGAAAAAATGGTACGCCATATATATCCTTATGTACTTTGTAATATTTCCAAGATATGAATGAGTTCGTCTAGAGTAGAAGGCCATTGAAAAGTTTGGAAGAATTTTATGAAATGTTCCCATACTTGCTTCGATATTGAGCAGGAGAAGAAGAGATGATCCCTTGTTTCCAAATGAAGTGAACAAAAAGAGCAAATAGAGTCACCTTGCCAACCTTTTTTCACGATATTCTCTTTAGTGTGCAGTCTATTAAGACATAACAACCATGTAAAATATTGAACTTTACTAGGTCTAATTTGATTCCATGTTAGATCATAAAATAAAGACCTTACTCCTCTCGAAATAAGAAATTTGTATAAAGAGCTAACTGAAAAAACCCCACTTGTTGTTAGAGCCCATTTTGGTTGATCAGCCTTGTTGAAGATATTGTATGAACTTAATAGTTGCATGAGCTTTCCTCTGTCACGTTAAGAAATAGGTGATAAGCATCTTCTCAACATAGGTTGCCACAGCCAATGATTATTCTGATAGAAGCCTTGACTTCTAACTGAAGAATGAGAAGAATAGGAGAGATTATGAAGGGAAAAAAGATTGGCTAAAGAATTTTTACCTGTCCATTTTTCCTCCTAAAAGCTTATTTTTTTCCCCAGATCCAAGAGACCAGATGATGTGATGAAGGAAGTTTTCTTTAATACTCATATTATCATTCCAGAAAGTTGAGTTTAAAGTATTTGGACGTGAGGATTGAAGAGTGGTACCTCTGTTAATATATAAATGATGAAGAAAAGAGCCTACAAAAGACTCTCTATCTAAACATTTCCATAGCCATTTTGATAAGAGAGTGTAATTGAAAGCACTAATGTCTTGGACTCCCAAGCTTCCGTCTGATTTTCTTAAACATATCCTTTTCCAACTGACCAAGCACTTAAACCTTTTAGTTTTAACATTTCCTATCCATAAGAAGTTCTTCCTGATTTTGTCTATCTCTTTGATGAGCCACTTTGGTAATTTATAAAAAAGACATGAAATATAGGGGGATGGATGTAAGAACTGAATTCAAGAGTGCCAATCTTCCACCAAAAGACAGATAATTTTTCTTCCATGAAGCAATCCTTTTATGAAGATTGTCTAGCATTGGTTGCCAATCAGATTTTGATAACTTTCCATATTTAATAGGGAGACCAATATATTTGATGGGAAGAGAATCAACTTTGCAATTGAGAGCAGAGGTGTAAAACCCCGTATTTTTGTTATGAAGATATGTGAATTATTGGTGATAAGTAATTTTATCATGATAAATAGCTTGAGGTCATAGAGGTACCTAATAACGAGTTATTTAAGTTGATATGAGTGTTTTTATATAGAGTTTTGTGCATTGGTTTTGACAAATTAGCAAAATATGCACGAATCTGGAAAATGTTTGCTTAGTCGACTTATGAGTCGAACAATGAGTCGACTCACGGGCTAATTTCCAGATTCTTTTCAGTTGTGGGTTTGGATGAGTTTCTTTTGGGTTTTAACCGTATTATATATATCCTTTTACCCGAAACCAACCCCAAACCCATCAGATCTCAGAGAAACCCTAGCCCCCTCTCTCCCCTCAAACCCTAGCTTCGTGTTTGGTGATTTTTGGGGAACTTTCGGAGGATTTGCAGCGGGTTTTTGGCGTGGTGTAGCATAGGGGATCGATCTATGCGGATCCAGGAGTTGTTTAGCACATCTCAGGCGAGTAACATCTTGCCCAGCCCTACTCCCATTTTATTCGGATTTTATAAAGGTTTTATTTCGGTTTTATTGAGCCTAAATCATTATTTGTGTATAAAAGTAGATCTTTATGGTATATGATGCGAGAAATCAAGTTTTTAGTTTATAAAAAGATCACTAATGATTTTTAATAAAGAGATCTAGATCTGAAACCATTTTAATAAGAGATTAAAGTTCCGATTTATTTATCTTTAAAATGTTTAAATCTTGTGTATACATGTTTCGGATTTTTGGTGATGTTTTTACATATTTAAATGTCGATTTAAACTGCTTAGTATATGTTAGAACATGTATGTTTATGCTTGGGATATAATGATGTTGCAAATATACGTTATATGCAGAAAACTGAATATCTTCTGCTCAGTCGACCAATGAGTCGACTTATCAGCTGACTTATGAGTCGACTGATGAGTCGACCAATAAGCCGACTGATGGGAAAATTTATAGTTTTTCTTCTGTTTTGTCTGGTCGACCAATGAGTCGACTGATGATCCCAGTCGACTCATGAGTCTACTGATGAGGAAAATTCTAGTTTTTCCTTAGTTTGGATCTGTTTGGATTGTTTCTGTTTAACCGAAACTGTTTGGACATGTTTACTGTTATTGCGTGCTTCTATGTGAACGAGGAGTGGCCTCAAATATCTGATATTAGAAATTTATGTTTATTTTGTATCTCTATATGTGAGATGACTTACGAACATGAGTTTAGATTTGCACACCGAGACACATGTGAAATTTGTGGATATGCATCTTTTCATATATTGCATTTAGTCCATGTGTTGGGCAATTATTATGTGTAGTCCATGTGTTGGACATTTATCACATTCAGTCCATGTGTTGGACATTTATTTTTAGTCCATGTGTTAGGCAATTTACATATGCAGTCTATGTGTTGGACATCCACTACATCTAATTTTAATCCATGCTTTGGACACCTGTTAATACCTTGAGTATGACACTTATACTTACATAGGTTGGGCATGACACTTATGTGGGTTGTGACATGATATGGTATTTAAGTTCTGAGATGGGTTAGTATTCCTTATATTATTATTCTCGTATTAGATTTTGGGTTTGGTATTTAGGGATTTACAATTTAAGATACAAGGTATATACATGAGGGTTTTCTTGTTTGGATTTTTTCGTTCGACGTATCGTGTTGTAATTTCCTAAGTACTAAAACCCTCTCTTATTGTTAGGAGTTTACAATTTGAGCTACAAGGTATATACATGAGGGTTTTCTTGTTTGGATTATTTCGCTCGACGTACCTATGCTCGTATTATAATTTCCTAAATAGGATCAGTGATTTTATGTATATATGTATTAACTGTATTTTCTGTATACAACGAGCCATTTCCCTTGGGGTTGGTTGTGATGTTGCTCGCTAGCGCTTTGACGCTCGTTGTCCCTCCCCCTTTCAGATAACGAGCCAGGAGCCCGGAGAGTCGTAGGTTGATGGCGACGTACTTTAGCTTTAGCCGTTTATTTTAGTTATATTTTTCTTTTGAACTCCACTGTAGACTTTTGTTAGACATTTGAGAGTTTATTCTAGAAGTTGTAAAGGCTATGTGCCTTATTTCCTTTTTATTTAGACATTTGTATTTGAGACTTGTTGAGAAGTTCCAGTTTATTCATTTCAGACATTGACTTGTACTTCAGTATGTTAGATGATGAAATATTAATTGGATCTCTATTATTTCATCAGTTGACTCTTGTATTATCTTTTACTTGCTTTTGTACCTACACCTGTTATTTGACTCTACTAGAGAGATAGTAATTATGATGATGAAATATGTTATTGCACGATGTGGTGTATGGCAGGTTTGACATTCTTAGTTTCATCTTGGACTGCAGCCTTGTGTGAACCCAGGGGCGTCACAAGAGGCTAGGATAGTTCCTCTTTGAGAGTTTATACCAAAGTGAATCAGAGATGATTTTGAATAGTTTATTCCCAATCCTGAAATATCTTCGAAGATATATAAAATAGTTTTAAGAACTAAAATATCATTGAAGGAGCTTTTAACAAACAGTAGGGTGTCATCTGCAAATTATAAACTCCTTATATGATTTAAAGGTTCCTTAAGACCAAGAGAAGATAAAGTACCATCTTCCACGTTATTCCTAATCATACGACTGAGGACATCCACTGAGATATTGAAGAGCATAGGTGATAAAGGGTCACCTTGTTTAAGACCCCTCTTACAGTTAAAATATTTTATAGGAGAGCCATTAACTAGAACAACATAGCTATAAGAGGAGATGATATGATAAATCCATGAACACCATTTAGGTCCGAAGCCCCTTGCTTTCAATAGATCAATGAGAAAAAACCAATTAACAGAATCAAAGGCTTTGGCAAAATCAATTTTCAACATCGATACATTTTTTTTCCTCTTAGCACAAAAATGTATAACTTCATTATCTATTAGAATAGAATCTAATGTTGATTTCCCTGATTGGAAGGCAGGCTGAGTTTGAGAGACCAGAGTAGCCATGAGAGGGGATAGTCTGGAAGCTAGAATTTTAGTAAATATTTTGAAAAGATAGTTTATTAAACTAATTGGTCTGTAATCTTTCATCAGGGAGTTGTCTTTGAGTTTAGGAAAGAGAGTAATATACACCTTATTGACTCTGTGAAGAGAGGTTGGATCTTGATGGAATGAATTTATAATGTTGATAAGATCATTTTTATCACACTCCAAAATTTTTGATAAAAGATCATGGAAAACCTATCTGGGCCTAAAGCTTTGTTAGGGTTCATACTGAAGACAGCTATTCGAATTTTAGATTCTAAAAATGATGCTTCCAAGCCATTGATATTGTTCTAACAAGTAAAACCAAGGCACGAAGCTCTTGTCACTCGATCGTCATCGACTTGACAATAAAGACAAAAGCCATTAGTGTTTTTTTAGAGTAAAACTAAGGCACCGTACCAAGTACATGGTATCGTTCTCACATAACAAATCAAGGGATAAAGCTGCTTGATCTACATCGACTCGGCAATGAAGACAAAATCCCTTTGCATCTTATTAGAGTAAAATCAAAGTACGTACCAAGCCATTGGTATCGTTCTCACGAGTAAAACCAAGGCATAAAGTTCTTGCCGCTTGATCTCCATCAACTCGACAATGAAGACAAAAGCTCTTAGTGTCTTTTCAAAGTAAAAGTGAGAAGACATTATAGAAGCAAGGTGAAATTTTATGCACTTATAGTCGCAAAAATTTGAATTCTAGAGTTTCTGCAAAAGTAAGGAGAAGAAGGAAAAAAGCAATATATATAAGTGAAAGGAGCGACACGTGACAAGGAGTTGGTGGATGGCACAACTTACGAAAAACTACTAATGGTTCCTTAAAATCGAAGAGACGTCCCATTAGCTGAAGCGCCACTCTGTCAAAACTAACACACGATCGCTGCTGAGGTCAGGAGAATCAAATTACAATTTTTCCGCAGCAAAAGAGATTCAGATCCAAATAGAGGCGCTTCATTTTCTCTCGCACTTGGCTTCCTGAGTCTGAATGAAAATGGGCTAATGTTATACCCTGAAATTACCTAGCCTAATAAGAGAGGCTAAGTATTAATTCACTGGCTGACTCCTAAAGCATTTATAAAACACAAACTCAGTAATGAGTTAGCCGACCCGACTCGCGATTCGAATTCAAGTCGAAATGTGCAGTCGACTGGGATCCTATCAAGATTCCCGACTTCGAGACGAAAGGCATCCTCCACTCGGACCTGACACGGTACATCTCCAGTAGTCATTTGGCTTGACAAGCATTTCTCAAAAATCACACGGCATTTAATGAATATTCTGTTAGCGCCCACAATTTGCCGCATAGTCTCCATCAGCATTTAATGCAGTAACAATCATAATGACTCTACGCACCATAGCTTTCAAAGCTTCTCGTACACAGCATTAATCCCACAGTCTTTTCACTACGCAAAGTCAACTAAGCCAATCGATTGTCAGCACTTGTAAAGTAGACATGAAGCGATATGGCATGCCTCGGCCAAGATTACCAATGTGCCCTCCCTAATCCCTCTACAGATATAGATGATTTCTTCTAGACCAAGATAAGAGGACTTGACCGGAAAAAAGTCAGTAAGATATACTTTGTTTTTCTCTTCAAATTAACTAGTAGCATCGGAGAGCACGCAGGAAGAAATAACATCCGGTGCCTCTAACCTCTGTTATGTGTGTAGCAAAGCATAGGTTATGATCCACATCTAGAAAATCAGTGGACCCAAAAATCGAGTTCACCACTCCTAAAACACATTGAAATTTCTGACGTAAACAGTGATCTATTAGTTTTAAGCAGTATCACTCTTAACTATTATTGTAGATTTGAGGTGGACAATCATAGGTTCGGCGAGCGTATGGTGTAGATCGTATTGGATGGCTCATTGGTAGTTGTTTGGGCTCAGGAACAGTTGACAGGTTTGGCGGTCGACCGTGGCGGTCGACCGCGGTTGTGCACAGAACTGGCTGTGCGTTTGGATCTGGCGCGGTCGACCACCGTGGTCGACCGTAGAAGTTTCTGGAGTTTGGGGGCCTGTTCTGGAGTTGAGGCGGTCGACCGTGGCAGTCGATCGTGAGCCATAACGGTCGACCGCCGTAGCGGTTTTGGGCTGGATCTGTTTTCCAGACCCGTTTTGTTTGGGTTTTCTATAAATACCCAAACTCGATTTTAGGGTTTGTAAGCAAGGGGGTTTTGAGCAGATTGAATGGGTTTTCTTTGGGCTTCTATTCTAGGAGCATTTGGAGAGATCAAGAGTGAGTTGTTGTGAGTTTTGATGAGAGATTTGTAACCCTAGTTTGTTCCTCTTGATTTCTAATAGTGAAAACTCCCCCCTCCTTACCCCGTGGACGTAGGCCATTGCCGAACCACCGTAAAATCTAGTGTTGATTGTTTGTGCTATTGTTTTGGTTGTGGTTGTTTATCTCTTCGTGGCGATTGGTTTGGTTTCTCAATGCACAACAAGTGGTATCAGAGCTCCGGGCAACGCTTGGGCTTTTTAGAGGTGTAGATCAGTTGGGAAGTTCATCTAGAGCTTCGATTGGTGATAAAGGTGAGATCTTTGTGGTAAAATTTCTATCTTTCTTTAAGTTGGATCTATTTCTTGTTTGTTCCGTAATTGTTTGGGTGCTTTGAGATATATGGCCGGAAAAGATAAATGTGGGGAGGGTTCTTCTAGTGTGAAGGCCGTCCAAAGTTTGAATATATATTCTATGAAAATAAATGTGGAAAAGTTCGATGGCACAAATAATTTTGGACTTTTACGATGCGAAGTCATGGATGTGCTAAATGCGCAAAATTTGGAAGATACATTGGAGTTGGACGGGAAACCGGCCGACATTGATGATAAGGTTTGGAAAAAAATGAATAGAACGGCGTGTGGTGTGATTAGGTCTTGTCTCACTCAAGATCTAAAATATGATGTAATGAATGAGTCTTCGACTAAGAAGATTTGGGAGGTCCTAGAGGGCAAGTATTTGACGAAGAGCGTCGAAAATCGCTTGCATTTGAAGAGGAGGCTTTATCGCTTGCAATTGAAGAAGGGGACATCCATCAGTGATCACATGAACCACTACACGAAGCTACTTGCAGATTTGGCTAATGTAGATGTCATTGTTGAAGATGAGGACAAGGCATTGTTATTAATGAGTTCCTTACCCGACGAGGAATATGAGACTTTCATCCTCACTCTTATTAATGGGAAGGCATCTCTTTCATATAGTGAGGTCACCACGGCTCTTGTGAACTATCAACTTTGGAAGAAGGACAAGGAGACTTCTATTGAGCCGGTTGCGGGGGCATTGGTTGCAAGAGCTAGAAGTCCAAACTGTGGTAGGAGGTCGCAGTATAGAGGGGGACATCCTGCAGTTGGCAAGAATCAGTGTGCTTTTTAGAGAGGATGGACATTGGAAAGCCGAATGCTAAAATTACAAGCCGGGAAGAATAATGGGAAAGCTATTCAAGCTTCAGAGGTGAATGTTGCCAAGGCTAGTGGCGACATGTCAGATTCTGATTCTTCGGGCTATTCGTGCCCAGCTCTTCCGTCAGTTGGTGTTGCCGACTCCACTGAGTGGATGTTTGATTCGGGTGCTACTTACCACATATACCTTAGGAGGGATTGGTTCTCCAGCTTTCAGGAGTTGGAAAGAGGGGATGTTATTCTTATGGGTAATGATCACAGATGTCCTATTGGTGGTATTGGTACCGTTCGGATCCGGACGAGTGACGGGATGGTTCGGGAGTTGGTTGATGTGAGGTTCATTCCTCAACTGAGGAAGAACATCATTTCGCTTGGGGTATTGGAGGCAGCAGGCTATAGGGTGACCTTGGCGGATTATCGCTTGAAGGTCACATCGGGGTCCATAATTGTTATGAAGGGCGTCAGACGGAGTAACTTGTATTATTTGCTTGGGAGCATGGTAGTTGATAGGGAGCTGACGACTTCTTTGGCTAGACTGTGGCATTGGTTGGTGCTGGGGTATATGATTGGCTATGCCGTGCACAGATTGTTGAGGAGTGCTATGACCTGCAGAGTGAAGTCCTGCGAGCACATTGGGATGAACGAGAAGACCGAGGTGGAGTTGTGCACTTCTATCCACCGATCGAGGGGTATTATTGGAGGTGTTCAGTCAGGCATTGGGGGGCCTTCTATGGATGCATCATTGGGAGGTAATCGTTATTTTGTTTCCTATGTTGGGGATTGTACTAGGCATTTATGGGTTGTAACCAAGTCCCGTTGGTATGAAGCCCTAGTAGTCCGTAACAATTGGAGGAGGTGTATGAGCATAAAGGTTACCCGTCGTACTAGTTCTAGTAAGGGTCCTTTCTTGCATTGGTGTCGAGCTCATGGCAGTTGGAGACACATCAGAGGAGAGGAGACAGTGGGGTGACGTGATGAGATGGCGGATTTATTGGGCCGTTCTTTTCTGGAGGAGGATCGGTATTGGTTGTCGAGCAGTGGATTTGGTATTCGGGCTTCGACATGTTTGGGCTATCTTATAAGGTTGCCGACTGCTGCGTGTAGAGTTATTAGATCTGGTGGAGCTACTTCAGATTTTGGTCGGCGTCGGATATTTGGCTACCCAGCACTTGGTCACATCGTTGATGTGAGATTGGATCCGATTGCGCATTTGGGATTCGGGAGTTCATTCGGCTATCAGTTAGGAGGTTCTGAGTTTGGTCTGAGCAGGTATGTCACTTTGGACTCTCGGCAGGTAGAGAGTATTGATCAGATCAGAGGGATACTGCAGCGAGTGGAGGGTGATGTTACTCCACATTGGGTGGAGCTTACTCCACATACTCCAGGTCATTCTGCATTATTGGGATTTCCAGCTGAGGTGGCACAGCGTGGGAGTTATTTGGATACAGATGCGGATGACGAGTTGGTAGATCCGAGTGCAGCTGGTGAATATAGCTTGGATACGGCCATTATTTCACCTCAGGTGGAGGTGTTCGGATCGCTTCAGTTTGGGGTCGTTGATGATGCTATCAGCCGCAGTTTGGATTGAGGGCCTTTGGAGGCCATGGGGTGAACTACGTGAAGGCTTGATTCCTTGGGCAAGAGGATACGAAGACAGTCAGTTTTGATGCAGCCGATTTGGTGAGTAGACACAGTTGGTTTGGGGTGAGTGTTCGCACTCCCGTTTGGGTCTCGACGTGTTGTGGATGGGGTCCGTTGTCATGAGTCCGTTGCCATGGTGTACTGGATGAAACAAGTGAGGCAATTGGTTTGGTTGGTGTCGGCTCAGTTTTGGGAAAACGTTCGCCGAGGTGGAGAATTGTAGATTCGAGGTGGAGAATTGTAGATTCGAGGTGGAGAATCATAGGTTCGGTGAGCGTATAGTGTAGATCACATTGGATGGCTCATTGGCAGTTGTTTAGTCTCAGGAATTGTTGACAGGTTTGGCGGTCGACCGTGGCGGTCGACCGCGGCCGTGCACAGAACTGGCTGTGCGTTTGGATCTGGCGTGATCGACCGTCGCGGTCGACCGTAGAAGTTTCTGGAGTTTGGGGGCCTGTTCTGGAGTTGAGGCGGTCGACCGTGGCAGTCGACCGCGAGCCATCGCGGTCGACTGTCGCGGTCGACTGCCGTAGCGATTTTCGGCTGGGTCTGTTTTCCAGACCCGTTTCGTTTGGGTTTTCTATAAATACCCAAACTCGATTTTAGGGTTTGTAAGCAAGGGGGTTTTGAGCAGATTGAAGGGGTTTTCTTTGGGCTTTTATTCTAGGAGCATTTGGAGAGATCAAGAGTGAGTTGTTGTGGGTTTTGGTGAGAGATTTGCAACCCTAGTTTATTCCTCTTGATTTCTAATAGTAAAAATTCCCCCTTCCTTGCCCCGTGGACGTAGGCCATTGCCGAACCACGTAAAATCTGGTGTTGATTGTTTGTGCTATTGTTTTGATTATGGTTGTTTATCTCTTCGTGACAATTGGTTTGGTTTCTCAAGACACAACAATTATCACTCGACTAAATACTTTGACTGCCCTAGAAAGGCACACGTGCACGCAACTCTTTATTCAGATAATAAGAATGATTCACGCTTTCCGTGCCTATCTTTTATTGGTTGAGGATAGTCTACGAAAAGATACGTTCATCATTAGCTGAGAGCAACGATACCTAATCTATATATGCATGTTTTTGTCCTGTTGATTTGTTAAGGAACACAAATCGCACGTGAACCTTCTGGTGTCTTGGAGTAGTTATGCCTTGTCTTTTTCAATACCTTCATAGTTTAATTTCTAATTGAAAATTTGATTGGGAATACCACAGATTAAGAACTGAATGAGATCAATGTTTGGTTGCACTAAGAAAAGGGAAAATGGCCCCCATGGTGACCCAACAGTCTGATGTTGGGACCTCAGACTAAGAGGCCTAATGATCGATCAGTGTCTAATGTTATCCATATCGATCCCCAATGTTCATTCATGGTGTGGCATCACTCGTGCTGTTTACACAAATCTTGGAGAGATAATCTCTTTGTAATCGGTTTAGGGCCTGTTTGTTTGCACGGAAATAATTGTGAAGTATCTGAAGTAAAAGAAGTAGATGCTACTTCTGCTACTTCCAAGCAAAAAAGTGTGTTTGGTTCTCTGAAAAACTTACTTCCAATACTTCCCTAAATGCTTATGTGGCGTCTACGTGTCATCCTTACTTTCAAAATATTTTTCTAATCCCCAATACTCAGAAGTAGTTGAAATGCATATTATTTATGATATAAATAATTTTTTTTATTAATATTTTCTTTATTAGTTACTTCTAACAACTTTTCATTGATAAAATTACTTCCTAATAATATTTCCAAATGTTATCCAAACAAAAAAAGTAAATGAAGAGGAAGAAGTTCTACTTCCATTACTTCTAAAAATATATGAAACAAACAAAAAAATGCTATTTCCCCTACTTCCTACTTCATAGCTTTAAAAGTTACTTCTATAACCTACTTCTTACTTCTAATACTTCTATTATCAATGTTTGGCAAGTTTCACGCTAGAGCAGAAAAGGTTTTGGAATCTATATTCTGCTTGAGCTAATTAATGAGCCGTCTGAAAAGGATAAAAATAGTTTCTTTCCTCGAACAAAGAGTTCACTCTCAAGTGAAAGATGAAAAGTCTTGTACTCTCTCATTTTGTTCGTATATAATTGTAATTGTAGTTGCGCTTTCAATTTTTGCTAATAAATATTCAGATCGATGTTTTGAATGACAGATAAAGACGCTATTAACATCAGCTAATTTAGAAAATACGTACATTTGCTATGATATTACCTTCAAGGAGTATGCTAAAGACTATTGACATCCCCTAGCTAGATACGTACTCAAAAGTACATAAAAGAAAATGTTTCACTTTAACATTCTGAAGGGTTATTGTGTGTAGCCCCTTGTGTCGTTACTTTGAGCTTGCTACATCTGTAGTTTTATATTTGCAGATAGACCCTCCAGTGAATTTTTTGTTGGATTTAATCTAATTAAATCTATTTATGGGCACATATGATTAATCTGTATGTATTGCTATCCTTCAGGATAACCCACTGAAGTGATCAATTAATTTGGGTTAATAGGTATTTAAATAAATCATGGGGTTATATGTGCAGATATCAGGTTGTAATTGTAATTTAATGAGGGGCCAAATTACAAATGTACAACATCTATAAATAAGGGGTTATGGTCCCTAATCTAGGGTTACATTCTCTAATTCTCTTCACCCCCATCTAGAGAGAAATTTGGCTAGAGAAACCCTAAGATTAGAAGATCCAAAACTCATCTCAAGTTTCATCTATGGATTCAGGTATAAGCTTCCGCTCCTTTTTGATTATTGTTAATCTCTTCGAATTCGAATTAATCATGGCTTTATGATTTAGATCTCAAGCTTTAATTTAAGATCTAACAAGTGGTATCAGAGCCACCTTTGATTAATTCTTAGGGATTTATGTTTTAAAATTGAGTTTTTTTATCTTAAATCTCTAGTTTTGATTCGGAACTGTTCGGATGAACAGTTGTGTTTTTTATTTTTCGGGTGAACAGTAAAAATTCACCGTGAACAGTAAAATTTTTGGATTTTTTCCTTCGATTTTTCTTGGATCTGGATCAAGAAATTTCGATTCTGGATCTATTTTTTGAAATAAAATCGAGAACTTTTGGATCTATTTTGCCTTTTGGTCATCGGTCCCATGCTCCTCGCCGGCGCAGCGTCGCTGGCGGCCTCGCTCTCTACTTCGACGGCGACGGCGGCGTCAGGAAACCCTAGGGTTTCGACCTTTGGGTGCAGGAGCAATGGCGGCAGCGGTTTCAGTTTGAAACCCTAAGGGTTCGTGCGTGAAAACGTGGAGAAAATTAAGGAGGTGGTTACCTCAGATTTTGGCGAGGCTTGACAGCTTCAAACAAACTTCGCGTTCGTTCTCAGGTGAGCCACACGCTCAATTTAACCGAACTTCGCGTTCATTCTAAAGTGAGCACCGCGCTCAAATCAAACGAACCACGCGTTCGTTCTCAAGTGAGCATCGCGCTCAAATCAAACGAACCTCGCGTTCGTTCTAAGGTGAGCCTCGCGCTCAGTTGTAAGGTGAGCCTCGCGCTCAGTTCTCAGGTGAGCCTCGCGCTCAATTTAAGTCAAACCTCGCGTTCGTTTTCAGTCGAACCTTGCGTTCATTTTTCAAACGAACCTCGCGTTCGTTCTCAAGTTGAACCCTGCGTTCATCTTCAGTCGAACCTCGCGTTCATTTTTCAAAGGAACCTCACGTTCGTTCTCAAGTTGAACCATGTGTTCATCTTCAGTCGAACCTCGCGTTCATTTTTCAAACGAACCCAGGCCCGGCCCAAGAGGGGGTTAGGGGGGCCGACCGCACAGGGCCCCATTTCAAAGGGGGCCCCAAATTTTTAAAAATACCCATAGTATATTTCTTAATTCTTTCCAATAAGTCTTTTGTTTGTTT
>BQKN01000873.1:119766-165052 GCA_022839385.1 Asparagus kiusianus
TAATTCGATAAACGATTATTAAAGTGTACAATGATATCAACAATGAAGAAAGCAACGAATTTTCCCGCGAACAGTAGGTGAGGAGCTTTGAAAACCGATTGTGTAGTTGACCAAACTCCATTATCATTTCCTTGTGTTTGTGTTTGTTTTGGCATATTCTTTTATCGTCTCATTGTTTATATCACCTATTATCTCTTGTATATGCTTGCATAATCATTGTTATACATCATATTGCTAGGATATTGTTAGTAAGTTTTAATTTGGCATTAAAATAATTTAGTATTAAAATCGGATTAGATTAGCAAATACCATATTCACCCCCCCTAGGGTACTTTCAAAATATTCTACTTTCATAAAATTGATATGAGGAATGTTTATAAAAGTGTTTAAGCATTTATATTGCTTTTCATGCCAGTGAAAATTATGAGAGATACCTTTAGTGAAAAGTAAAGTGTTTTAAATGTTAAAAATTCTCAAATGTCCACTATGGAGTGAAGTGATATGTTTAAGCCTATCATATGGTATTGAATGTACCGACCACTGTTAAAGTGGCCTTTTTGACAAAAGTGAAGTGGCCTTCGGGCAACCTATGATAGTGTTAGGTGCATTCTGTCCCCGGGTTGGCTTATAGTGATTTGATGCGCATTCCTATGCTACTAGGCTATAATTTTCATAGCCTTAGTGTGATAACTAAGGAAGTTTTGCATGTGTGGATTTAGATGGATAATTATGATTTGAAAAGTATTTAGTGTTCATTTGTATTGTTTCATAATTTGTGAATATTCTTTTTGTAATATCACATCTATTCTTGGAAATTCCTCTTATTCAAAATATTATGTGTTTCTTAATCGTTTTTTTTACGATAGCTTATTTAAATTTTAGTATTGATAAATTTTTTAACTTGTCTAATCCGCTAATGAAAAATTTTCTGCTCACCGAGTGTAAACTCACCCGGTTGTTTTTCAATCTTTTTCAGATGAAAATTAGATAGTTCTATCTGTATCTCAGAGCTTTGGAACATGAGAATGATCTTTTAGGGTGTTTGAATGCTGAAAGTTAAAGTTATACGGGTCTTGCTACTATGCATATATAATAAGAGTTTTTTGACTCATTAGAGTGAACTTGTCATAATGTAGTTTTGCTTTGAGACGTCTCTATTTGTCAATAAAGTTTCTTTTAAAATAAAGTTTATTGTAATATGGAAATGCACCGCAAACTTAACATGTGCTTTGTGCACGCGTTGCCATTGTCATGCATCTCAAAATAAGCTATGCATTTTGAGGACGTTACAGCATCCGTAAGTAGCTCATTTGAACACGAGTAGATCAGACACTGGTCCAGAAAATCTAGTTCCCATGCTCACCCGTATCCAATCATTGATACACATCAAAACTCTGTTGATAACAATCCAACAACTTATACCTGCATCACGATTCCCTCTAATTTCGGATTCGGATCCCAGGGCCGGCTGAAGGCATAGGCCACTAAGGCATATGCCTAGGGCCCCCATTTTATTGGGGCCCCAAAAAATATATTTTATATATATAATTATTAATTTATTTTTGAAATATAAGAAGTTGACTATTGTAAGGATTCTAAATTATCAATTATCTTTAATTGATCATTTATTGCTATAATTTTATATAATTATCTTTATCTTTGGAAAAGAACACTAATAAAGTTTAATTGTAACTTGTTATATTTTATTTCTATAATTAATTAGATTGTAACAGTAAAAAAAAGAGAAAAGCACATATTAAATACTCATTCTTATTTATGCATAGTTTACGCGTTTTTTCTCTTGCTAACTTCCTTTATTTTCTTCTCATTCACTCATCTTTCATATTTGTTTAATCTTTGATACTCAACATACATAATTGCAATTCTAATCCAGAAGACCCCAAAATAAAACGTAAGCTTGTTGGTTTTTATTTATTTTAATTAATTTACATTCATTCTCCTCTCACACACACACACATATATATAGCTCACATATATGTTCTGTATTTTGTGTTTTTATTTTTTTTTCTTTTATTTTATATATTTTTATTAATAAAATCTTATTTACGTTCAACAATGTCTCAAGAGATTAAATAATTTGATAATTTTATCAATTGAATATTAAAGCTTGAATATAAAATTTAATTAGTAACTTTGCATCTCAAAAAGCTAGAAAATTAAATTTTATATAAAATTTATTTTTTAAAAACTAATATTTAATTTTTTTAATTTTAAGGCCCTAAATATTTTTCTCTGCCTAGAGCCCAAAAATGCTTGAGACGGCCCTGTCGGATCCTCACTCAAACTCTCACCCTCTTACCAATTTCACCAGCCCTTTAAATTAGGCTTAAGTGCACTTAAATACCCTATAGTTTTTATATACCCTCACTTGTTTTCGGCAGCACTTAAATACCATAAATTTTTTAAACTTTCATTTATATACCTTCATATATTTTTGGCAACACTTCCATATCTTAACGTTTTAAATACATGTACTTAAATCCCTAACGTTTTTAACACAAATACTTAAATACCCTAAAGTTTTTAAAACTTACATAACTAAGGGTATTTTAAGTGCACATTTTAAAAACTTCAGGGTATTTAAGTGCATATTTTAAAACTTTAGAGTATATAAGGGCCAATTTGGTATTGATGGAGCTTTTAATAAGTTGCTCATAAAGCAGCTTATAGAAGCAACTTATATAAGTTGTTAAAAATAGATGGTTAGTAATCAAATATCAAAATATGCTTAAGAAACAATTAATGTGCTTGGTAGAACTGTGCTTAATGATCATTGTTAAAAGATAAAAGGTATATATATGGTATGTAAACTAAAAACAAGCAGATTGTGCTTTTAAAAGAAGCACCCTTCTAAAAACAAAAGCAGTTTCAATAAGCATGCCAAAAAAGACCCCTTTTAAAAACAGAAACGGTTTCAATAAGCATGCCAAAAACGTTTTCACTAAACACTATTATTAGATGCTTATTAATAAATAAGCAGAATCACCCTAACAAAAGCAACGCCAAATTGGCGGCTAGTGCTGCCAAAACAAATGCGGGCGTATAATTGCAAGTTTTTAAAACTTTAGGGTGCACAAGTGCTACCATAAACAAAAGTGAGGCTATGTAAATGCCAAGTAGGGGAAACTATAGGGTATTTAAGTGCAAGTAAAACTTCAAATTACAAGTCACTTCTCCAACTAATCCAGCACACTGTACCCTCTCTAATTGATAAAAACTTACCGCGTGCCCACAACTACAACATGAAGCCTCCATTAATAACATCCAAACTACTCTCTATACTGATATAAACTTAGCATGTACCTACAACGACAACATAAAGCATCCATTAATAACCTCCAAACTACTCGATCTCTATACTATCTAGAAGAGAGAGAACCAAGAAGAGGGAGCCATGGATTTAACCTTGGCTGTAGCTCTCCTCATTTCAGCAGCCATTATCCTCTTCCTCTTCTCTCTTCTCTCCATTCTCTATCTTAAATCCCACACGTGCAAAAATCCTATTGATATCGAACAACCTCTCGATAACCCTCCTGCAAAAACCAACTCAATCATCAAACTGAAATCATCAGAGGTTGATGCCTTGACCTCAACCTTCAACCCTTCGACGATAATCGGCGAGGGAGGTTTCAGCACCGTCCACCTCGTCCCCTTTAAAAGCTACTCCTTCGTCGCCGTCAAAGTCCTCAATGTGCACCGTGCATTCCATCAAGAACTCGACATCATCCTCCGCCTAAACCACCCCAGCATCGTCAAGCTCATCGCCTACTCCGACGAAAAAGACCAAAACATTCTCGTCTTCGAATACATCCCCAACGGAACTCTCCACGACCGCATTCTCAACTGCGTCATCCCTCTCCCTTGGTCAAAACGAATTACTATTCTTTACAACGTAGCATTGGCTTTAGATTACCTGCACGAAGGCTGTGGCCTTCAAATTATCCACGGGGACATCAAATCGTCGAACATTCTGTTGGATGAAAACCTCGAACCGAAGGTTTGCGATTTCGGGTCGGCTAAAATGGGGTTCTCGGCTGCGATCACTCGATCAGAGAAGCAGATGATGGGTTCTTTGGGGTATGTTGATCCGCATTATTTGAGAACAGGGTCGATGTCAAAGAAGAGCGAGGTGTACAGCTTCGGGGTTTTGATTATGGAGCTGATTACAGGAATGGAGGCTTTTGATCCTGAGAAGGAGCGGCTTCTGACGACGGTTATGGCTCCGGTTATGGGAGCGGAGGGAGAAGAGATTAGGATCAAGAGGATCAAGATGAAGAAGTTTGTTGATCCAAAGTTAGGACATGAGTATGATGTTGATGAGGTTTTAGCGATGACCCTGCTCGCGGCAAGGTGCGTTGCAGAGCAGCCGGCGCTCCGGCCGTCGATGGCTGAGGTTGTTAAGATCATGAAGGAGAATGTGGGCATTGTTTCATCTAAAGAGAGGGTTGGTGAGTAAAAAAAAACTATTCATGCTGGTTTGTGTAAATTTTGTACGTACCACTGTGATTATCTTGAATGAAGATAAAAAGTAGTATAAATTACACAGCATATGGAAGTACATATGGACACCACAAGAGAGAAATGTAGGTGTATTTATGATAATGAGTTGGGGGGAAAAAGTTATTGTTTGAATGAAGACATACTCATTAATCTAATCAATGTATAGGTGAGTTAAGAAGGGATGGGGATGGGGATGGTGAGGGGTTGTAGTCTTGATATTTGGTAGGCTTCCTGTTTTCTCTACTCCTAATCTGTTGAAATTAGCCTCAATTGTCTTAGAGGTTGCCCAGTTGCGACCTCTCAACTTCATTTGAAAGGCCTAATATTAGGTCATTGACCGAGCTAGAGCAACAATTTTCTTATATAATGAAATCTCTCTCTCTCCCCCCTAAAAAAAGGAAGATCAAATCCTATCATGATCAATGGGAGTTGAGATTTCACAATAACACGCAGCGTGCTAGCTCTAAATACTTTTCTAAGCAACACTAGCTCTAATTACATTGATGTAATTGGGGTGACATTTGAAAAATGTTAATGCAAATTGTTGGAAGAAACAATAAAACAGAGAAATGAAAAAAAAAATTAACTGATGTGGGAGCATCTTTCTAATACAGTTGGAGGTACGTGCAGCTCCAGCTAATACAAACCAAAAATCCAAGTATATTGTGATGAGAGCTACATGCGAGTCGTACATAAAAAATCCAAATGTCCTCCTATTGCGGCCAAAAAAGGTCTCTTTTTTACTTCATTCTCCCAGTCGGAGCTCCCTACCCGCAACTCCAAATGCAGCAAATCAAACATTTGCAATTTTATTTTCTGTGATTAAAACTACATTTAGCTCAGACCACAACAAATTAAGCCCTTCTCTTTTTTAAGAGAAAATTGACTGATCCACTCAATAAAGCCAAATCACTGCATTTGTTAATTAATTAATTAATGTTAACAGACCGAACAATAAGTGAGGAGGGTATGCTCTGCTGTAGGACTGTTTAATTTGCTGCAACTTTAAGTACAATATAAGTGCCAATTATTTGGTTCGACTTAAAACTTTTGCAATTTAAACCTTTAATTTCTGGTCTTTGCTTTGGATATCATGTTATTTTACAGTCTATGTTGTGGAACTGAAACCATGTTTACAGCTTGTTGCAACTGCGACTTACTTTTAAATCCATGGAAGTAGCTGTCTGCTGTTGGAGACATTTTGCAACTATACTTGCGACTGTATTTATTAGGTGCATTTTAACACACAGCTGCAACTGATTCAGAACATCTCAACTCGAGGCAACTGCGCGACTTTCGTCGAAATCTGCGTAAACTATCGGCCGCAACGAGTCATATTTCTGACTACCATTGTTGCTGAAATTTATTAGCTGCGCCGAAATAAACGATCGCAGCTGATTCAAGGTACCTCAATTAGATACAACTACAGTCGCATGCAATTTTTTGATCCTAGGTGAAACAACTCGCGTGGCAAGATTAGGCCTTTTCTCTTGCTCACCAGATTTTTCAGTGACATGCTTGTAACTCCTTTTCAGAGAAGTCACTTTCAAATTAAAACTTCTAGCGGCCTTTCTTTGGGGAAATAATGAAGGCTTTGAGAGAGAGAGAGTGTGTGTACGCGCGCGCGTGCGCGCGTGTGTGGAGAAAACTAGCTAGCTTCTAGCAGAGGAAGCGTGCGGAATGCATGTGAACACATGGAATTAGATTTGAGTGATGTTTGAAAGCAGGATTAATATTCCACCAACTTAGCTTAACATTGGGACCAAGCCTCTAAACTGAGTCCCTCGTTTTCCTCGTATCATGTGAGTGCAACTCGAAGTTGCAATTTCATGAGGCTTATTGGTCACTCCTCTTTTTTTCTCCCCCTTTTGAACTACTATTAAAGTTTCCTTTTTAGGCTATTTTATTCTTCTCCTTTGCTGAAAATTAGAAAATTCGTCCTGACCGACCTTCTCGAGTTTTACCTGGAAATTAGCAGGCTATTTTCCAAATAATTGCTTTCAATATGATACGGCGTTGTTATGAATTAAAACAGGGATTAAGAAAACTGGAGGCTTTTGCTCCAAATCTAAGAAAACTTAAAGTATCAAAAGCAATGCAGGCAACTTAATCATAATAGATGCAACTGGCAGCACATACCATGAAGAGAATAATCCACTTCTCTTAAGCTAGCTCTAGAACATAAAGAAAAATAGCCATATGAAGAAAAACAGTATGGTGCTGTAAGAAATTCATTTCAGTTTCAAGATATCAGTAAATTCAAAAGCCCAACAAACATCACAGAGTACATACACAAGCTACTCTTAGCTGGAATAGAGATGCAAATATATAAATCACAACTGTCTGTGGTAGACTATTATTGCATGCACAGAGATACACACAGTAATGTGGATGCAACAAACTACAAATAATGCATATACACCTAACTAAAGCAGGAAAAAATGCAAACATGCGATTTACTACAATAATTGCAGTCAATACGCTTGACACGCTTAAGCATACACGCACAATCGACTGAAAATGACAAACGATAACAGATGAATAATATCTCCCCATGTCATTTCCTTGAGAAAACTCCCCGGGTCATTTCCTATATCTACTTATCGGAAAACCCTGCGAGAAGAGAAGAAATACATGCAGTTTCTTGATAATCATGCTATACTCTTGCAACCTCATCACCGGTTTCTTGCATTGTTACATCATCAGAGACTCTAAGGTTGCTAAGTAAAGCATCACGACCCATCAGAACAATCCGGAAAAAGTCATCCACTTGCTTCGAGAGATCATCTAACCCAAGTGATAGCAACTTTGCTGCCTCGGCCAATTCTGAAACAGAATCATGCCACGTTTCTTCTTCCTTCTCATCAACAGTGTTGCTCAAAGCACGCAGTCTTTTCACACAGTTTTCAACAGCTCCCAGTTCTCTCAACACAGTTGCCTTTTCTCTGGATATGTGGCTAATATTTTCCTTTAAAACATCAGCTTGCAAGTCATTGAAGGCTTCAGCCCACAAGTACTTATTTGGCACAACCAATGTTATCAATGGTTTCGAGCAACCAGAAAGAACCGATGTCAAGACACTGCACACAAATACAGTCACAACCTTAACTCCATATAAGGCCCGCATCAGTACTTTCCCTTTGTCCGAGTTTTTGATTTTTGATGAATAGACAGTTCCAGCAAGACCCTGTAAGATTGAAAAACAATCTTCTAGCTTGGGGCTTCTTGACTCAATCTGCTGCATCCATTCAGAAAGAGTGGTCTCAGTCTTCTTGACCTGCTGGGAAGAATCCCTTGATGAGTTTAAAGCATGCAAGAGATATTGTAGCAACACCTGGCCTTGATCCAATCGGGAGAGCTCCAAGCTAAATGCAGTGCAAATATCAAGCAATTTTATACTGCTGTCCAAGTATATGTCTATCCACTTCTCTTGCCAGTGTGAAACAGGGAGCTCAAGATCAGTAATCAAACTTTTTATGTTATTATGGGTCTCGGACAAAAAGCTCATTGCATGCCTCAACCATGATAAGCTACAAATATCTGAGATATCTTTAGGCTTGAGTTTCCTCAAACTTTCAGCCAATGTCTGCTCGAAAGAAGTACGTAGCGCAACAAGCTCTGGGGACAGGTAGGATCTCTTAGGGAAGATCATCCGAAAAGGATTTCCAAAAGGTAAAAAGGTTCGATGCCCATCATGTGGCTGACTCATTTTGACTCAGATTCAGGCCCTGAAACAATTAAAAAATAACTTCTCTTAAAAATAATACAAAACTGTAAGTTAGTATTTAAAGACAGTCAGGACGCAACAATTCGGTGTCTCTCTTCAAAATAAGTTAAGAGAAGACAAAAAGTCTAGTTCCTCAAGGTATTTCATTTGGATTACTCAAGTACAAATAGAAGAAAAGAAGTCCAGTTACAGTCCACATCCCACCGGCAACAGGATAATGCTAATTTATATTGAAGATATTAACGCAAAAGTATCGTCCAGAAGGTAACAATAGAAACAGATAATGGAAATAACTTTGTGGTTCTACTGTAATAACAAGGTCAGAAGAGTAAAAAAAAATAAACATTAGCAAATAATTATCACTGCTCAAAGGTAGTAATAAAAAAAATTGCAAGTTAAGTGATGGAACTTGCTAGTTAAAACATAAAGATATGGCAATAAGTTTTATAAACATGATGAGAAAGAACTATGTAAGAGATTCGGTAAGTGACTAAATATGGATTCAAGAAATATTGAGTTCTACCAACTTTAAAAACACCAAAAATAAACTGAAGACAGAGGTCATTGGTTGATAGAGCAGCTTATTTTCTCTTATTCTACATCTCGTCTGGATGAGATTATGACCACTAGTATATTCCAGTCTGCTTGAGTCTTGTGATACTTCAAATACCTTCTGATGGTTAATAAACTACCATAATTATTTTAATTGCTGCTGACTATCAATGTTGAGCAAGTTACATCTTGCACTTCACTGATACCAAATGTGCTTTCCACAGGTTTATGTGCCAACTTATGTCCTCATGTGTGTAGGACAAAGATAGCATTCACTGTATGGAAATCAAAGAACAAGAAACTTATTAAAACAAAAGAATCGGAGGGAAAGTGTTTATTCTTAAGTAAAAAGTTCACTCTCAAAATCATTGACTCTCCTTACGATTCTCCTGCAGAGAGGACCCTTCTCTCTACAGGTTGAAGTTATATAAATAATCAATGAGTTGACGAATACATGTTTAACCCACTTCTCCAACAAAACTAAAGTAACTTTTAAGTAACTTTAGATATGTAGATCACTGGATAATCAAATTAAGTCTTTTAACAGCCATTTGGTGCTTGGAGGGTGCAAGTGTCCCAAGCGTGCTGTTGAAGTGCAAAGTGCCTCCATTTGTCAAGATTCATATTCGTGGTAGTTAAGGATAGGTTTTTCAACAAGTATACAGTGTTACCAATGCGCAAGGCACAATGTGGGGCGCAAAGTCTCTTTATGCGTACATGCGCGAGGCGTGCCCGAGTGAAGCAAGGCGCACACAACACACATAATTTTCAAGATAGTTATCAAGCACAAAAGAGCATGTTTATATATTTTCACATAATATGTCAAGATAAACAATATCTACTATTAAATCACAAAATAAGGTCTTAATTTCTTATGCTCATACATCCAACAAAGAGCAAAGTTCATAAATTTTCAAATCATGAGTCAAATCAAGACTAATATTGAAGTGAACTTATGGTCCTCAATCGGGCTACTAGAAAGGCTTGTCGATTTTAGTTTGCTTTTAGGGTATGAGTTATCGGGTACAAAGGCCTGATTGAAATGTTAAAGAACAAAACTATAAGTTGTTATGCCTAGCATGCGCCTATATGAAGCGCGGGTCACTTGCGAAAAGGCGTTGTTGCATCAGATGTGGGGCGCTTCCCCATTGCCCCGCATTGTAGGGCGCATGAGGCACAGTGATGCGCACACCTTTAAAAACACTGCAGGTATATTAAGTGTTCTCTACATAATGCGGGAAAGGTTTTTCAACAAGTATATTGAGTGTTCTCTACAGTCAGCGGGAAAAAATTATTAATTAAACATATATATTTTCTCTCAGATGCCAATTCACTAGAAAGATTAAAAGGAAGAAACTGACATCTTTGAGTCAAGGGTTGGCTCCTTATTACCATCATTGCTTCAAAGTCAATGTACTTGAAGGAGAAAAATGATTACGAAGGTATTTGACGTTCCTAAGGAAACCTTTAGCATGGCTATCTTCTAGTAAGTTTAGAAATAAAAGAAGCAGAAGAAAATTTCAGAATATAACTTCCTTGGGTTCTGTTGGCACATAGACGTAATTCTTCTGTGAATTTCTGGAAAGAACCCTTTCAAAGATAAAGGAAGGTGGACATGATGTGGCTGACGAAGCTTAATGGAAAATAAATTATTAGCTCGTCCCACGCATTGTCAGGCCTCCTTCTGGGTCCTCTTTTCAGTCGAGCTATTTCAATATCTTAATGAAACACGAAGTGTCGGGGTTTCTTTTGCGGCTTTCCCTCATTATCTATCCCTCAAAATTTTGGAAACAGTAACTTGTTTGCTCTTTTAAGTCGATTCCTTGACTACAGGTGGAGCCACCTGCAAAAGGATTTACCCTTTTCACCCTCAAGACCGATAGATGTGAAATGTTCTATCATGAAGTTGGTAGTTGTCTTCTCTTGGTCCTAGGATGTATTGTACATCTTCTTTTGGTTCATAAATACAATCCCAGTTTTGATTTTATGCTTCAGCATCTATTTCGCTCCTCCAAATTGCACAAAAAAATACTATCTCAATAGTATGCATACTTAAAGGAATGGAAAATGTAAGAGGCAAGGACATGGAAATGCCAGTACAAACAACTCACTGACACAACAATTCTCAAATAGGACCTATGAAATAATACAATGATATGGAACAAAGTGTAGTTACTAACCCATGCTTGACATTAAGCTAACAATAGAAGCATCCAGCTAAACTCGGAGTCACAGATAAGTTTTAACTTATTCCGAAGCAAATGAAAAGATATTTGATTTATTTCTCAACGAGTAAAAACCACAACCTACACTAAAACTTTTGATGCTTTTGATATCGAATGTTTTACTTACAAATGCAGATGGGTATGGAATCTAAACATAAATAAGTATAAACTATCGTAGTATAGATTATGGCACATAAAACTAGCAAAAAACTTAGAGAGTAAAATATCTGTATTAAACTTTAAATACAGTCGATGTGAACTTAACAAAAACTACCTCCCTAATTATTTGCGAGAGGTTTTACAGATGACAAAGATGGTGTGTCCTAAAGACATGGAATCTATCATCCTTTGTCTTAGTCTGTTAGATGCCCATACTATGATATATGTCATCATCATAATCTCCTTAACATGGATTTGAAAGTCAACTCCTTTTGTTTTGATTGCAAATAAGATTTGCATCTCAAAGTGTTCTTCTGCTATACCCAAAAAACCTTCTTCTGCTTTTTAAGGATCAATTTAACATGTACTTCATATTATATACTACATTGTTCACTTATTAATAATGAGTCATCTCAATCAGTAATCAATGGTTGCCGCATTGCTCTTTGAGATGTTTTGAACAAAATAAAGGACATCCACTAGAATAAATGTTGTAGATTCTCCAATTTTAAGTTGCAAATGATGCTCCAAATAATAGTAGCTTCTTCCTATATGTCTACTGTATTGTATTGAAAGCTTTTATCCTGTGTATTAGCCAATCACCAGGCTTCATGTACAATCTTGATAAATCGATGCTTGTTCCATTAGGTGGAACATAAATAAGCAACATGAATAATTTACATCGGTAAGTTGATTCTGTTCATAGAATTTTTACTATTACTAGCAAACAAAGAGGAGAAATGCATACTGGGGAAAGTAAAGGAGATTATTCATTTGATCATCCCACAGACAGAATTATTGTCTCTTGAACCTTTTCTAAAGAAGTCTGAAAGGACTCTGTCTAAGTTTGTATTAAAGTATCAACTTTAGCTTCAAATCTAAGATGTTTTCAGTTTTAACTTCACATGATGCTTTCCTTTTGTATTTTGTTATATGTTTTGCTTGTCATAATTTATATTACAACATATCTTACAACTCTTGGAATTCATGTTCACTTTTTTTTTCTTTTTAGATTTTAAGAAGTTAAGAAAAGATATTGGGTTCTATTGCCTTGCATAAGGCTAAAGAGGTGTTGAGTTTTATTGTCTTCTACAAAAGTTAAAGAGATGTTTGAGTTTTTACATGTTTAAATTGTTTTTTAAATGTACAGTTTTGTCTTCTTCCATAAAGTTAAAGAGATTTTACATGTTTGAATTGTTTTGTAAATGCAACATCCAACAGAATGCATTATGGTGACTCAAATACCATATTGAAATCACCAAAACCCTAAGATTATCATGGGAACTGGGAGTTTATTGTTTTATACTCTAATGATATCAGTACTCTCGTGCTAGGTAGGGCACAAAAGAGAAGGAGCGAGAGGAAGAAAGAGAGACTGGATTATAGACTATAGACAATTAACATTCATAGCTTCATACCTCATGAATTGTGAAAGAACATGGGAGTCGTTATAGGGACAACACATTAACCAAAAAAACAAAAGTTCTTTCACTAAGGAATGGTGTTTCATCAAAGTGTGTTTCATCGCAAAAATAATATATTATATTAGAATTCAGGCAGGTTCATACTTCAGAGATCTCGTGATCAATGAAATTCAAAGGGAAAGGCTTATGCTCTCATGGAAGAAATTCTCAAAATAGACACATTTCAAAATTTAATTCTAAAAATCGACCCAATCAACTTTTATTTACTAAAACCGACTTAGTTTCTGGCCATGTCAACATAGTGGTTAGAAACTTGATCAGTTTAAAAAAATCAAACTTCTAAATTAGTCGGGGTTAGCAACCCCGATTAATTAGAAGTTTTTCCAATACGAGCGGATTTAGCTCAGCCAAACCCCCGACCAAAGTGATCGGGGTTGGGAACCCCGACCATTTGGTCGAGGTTCCCAAACCCGTTCATTTGGCTTCTCCTTCTGTAATTCTGTGTGAGCTGAAGAAAGATTCTTCTTTAAGTCGCCCAGGCACTCTACCAGAAACTTGGCTCTTAAAGCTATCAAGAAAAGAAAGGCTAGCATGCTTTTTTGAAGGGAGGGTGTTTTCTGCACAAAAAAAGAGCTCAAAGTGGTAGCTAGCTAGTACCGCATGTCTTGGGGAAGCCAAAGTAATGAGTGGTGCCGAAGAAGCAGCGGGGATCGGCGCAGTAGACCGGGAGCAGTGCAGAGGAGCAAGACCAGGCTCTCACCAAAGCCTTGTTGTCGAGAATCCTGAGGTCGTTTTTGAACCACACCGTCGCTTCTTCTCGCCGGCATTGGCTGCGATGATGAGGAGGAAGAGGAGTACTTGAGGAAGGCGCTGTCAGTAGCGAAGGCGATCTCCTCGGGGCTTAGGCCTAGGACAACCGACTATAGTGGTGGGGCCCTCTAGTGTTGTTGGGAGCTCATGATGGTGATGGCTGCTACCAGGCGACGGCGACGGAGATTGACCGGGGTTGGCAATCTACATGGTTGCTAAATAAACGGGGTTGGCAACCCGACCATTTTGGTCGTGGTTCCCAACCCCGATCACTTTTGCTTGGGGTTTGCCTACACTCAATCCGCTCGTAATGGAAAAGCTTGACAACCCCGACTAATTAGAAGTTTAATTTTTTAACCCGACCCAGTTTTTTTCCATGATGCTGACGTGGCCAGAAACTGAGTCGGTTTCAGTAAATAAAAGTTGATTGGGTCGATTTTTAGAATTAAGTTTTGAAATAGGTCTATTATGAAAATTTCTTCTGCTCTCATGTAATCCATCTTTTGGTGATTCTCTCTCTGAAACCTCTCATGGATAGAGACAAGTACTGATCAAAGCACATCTATCGTTATATCTTCCATGTTTATGCTACAATACTGCAGACACTTGTTACCTGATGAAAAGGTTAAAAGTCATCCTTATACAGCCCTCAAAACCCTCAGCGGTGTTCTAAACGTAGATAAAATCCAAAAGTTGCAGTAAGATTTGTATTCTTTCCTCCTTGAAGAAGCAACTCGTTATCTCCCTCGACGGTAAGTCCACTGATGAGTCTAGATTCATAGTAATACTTTATCAAATAATTATTCTCGTCATGAAATAATTAAACTAGGTCAGCCGGCACCGAAAGAAAGTGTATAACGAATTATTAGATCATATAGACTCTGCTTAGCAAAAAAAAACTTTCTTTTTAATCAAAAATTAATTAATAAACATTTATTTTAAAAAAATCATTGCTTATTTATCAGTTTAACAGCCATCTTGGGAGATTTTTCGTTGTGATGTAATTTTGTTATTAGTTTGTGGACTTCTTGTTCCAATTAATTTCTTAATTATGAACCATGACAAAAGGAGGAATTAAAGAAAAACAAAATTTTCCAGCTAACGGAGTAGCTTTGAGGAAACTGCAGAGCATGATTCAACTGCCAAACAATACCAAACAAAAACCCAAATAATTGGGCGAGTTGAAGAAACTGCAGAGCATGATTCGACTGCCACACAAGCTATAACATTCCAGCAAACTTGAATGAATAATTGATGATGAAGACAAATTCAATAAGCAAAAATGGAGAAAAAAATCATTTAGAATAAAAATTAGAAACCCTAAAGAAAGATCCACACTAAAATAAAAGGGAGCAGGGCAGAGAAAATTTCGGTACCTTGGATTGATATCGAATTTTATTGCTAAGAGAGATGAGGAGAAAGGATTTTTTTTTTTTTTTTTTTTTTTGCCCCTTCTTTATTTTCCTCTGTGTATATAAATATTTATTTATTCTAATCTTGGGCGTAAAATTTCCCTTTTTTTAATGGCAGCTGGATTTAAATGGCTGGATGCAATTTGCCATCGCATGGTGGGGCCCAAGAGTCCGAGACTTTGGATACGCTTGGGAACCTTTGTCCTTTCGTTTTATTATTATTTTATTTACTGAGCAACCCTTCCGTTTGGCCTTTGGCTAATCAGTGTTCGTTCGCATGGAAACCTCGGATGAGGGGGTTTGTTTCGAGTAGGAAAGAATGGAAATATCTTTTCTAAGACCAATATACTCTAAAAAAGTTTAACATTTTTTGAAACGGAAAAATGTTAAAAGACCCCAAAAGCAGACTTCATGTGACGAGGTCCATTGTATTTTCCTCCATATGGATAAGCCCTAAAAAGCAGCGTTTAATATTTCCAAGCCTCTCCACGTCAGCGGTATACAAAAGAGCAATTGTATTTTAAAAAAACCCGAGTTTGCCATTTTCCTTTGTCCTCAGACGCTTCGTCCACAAATGCTATATCAAGTCATGTCCCATTAAATGCAAACTGTTGTAAGAAATTAAGGGAAATTTTCCCTTTTTTCCTCTATCATAAGCAATAACTATTTAGTTCTACATTATTTTTTCCTCAGATGAAAATTCTCTCCATTACTCTCTATATTACTCCTCTTTGTCCTAAATTCGATCCATTACTCTTACCTCCACTTCATAATGGCTGAAAAGGACATCATCTGCATTGTCGCTTCGGGGGATAGAGCAATATTCATGAAGATTAACTCTTCAACCACCATTCTGGATCTAAAATTTGATGTGTCAGAGAGGTTAGATCTTCCATATGATTCACTAAGTTTGTCATACAAGGATGAAACAAATGGAAGCTTCAAATTCTCCATTGAGAACGAAGATGATCTGTCATCTATGGTGGAGCATTACCATAACAGAGGATTAAAGGAGGTTCACACTCAAGCTTTCAAAGAAACAGAGGATTCTTCAAAAGTCCACAACAACAAGCAAGTTCGACAAGACATGTAGGGGCAAGGATTTTTTTTATGTTAAGACCAATATTGACGACGTTAATTGTAAAATCAGTTAATGTTAGTTCATGCTAGTTCCATGTTTGGTTTAATTGGATTTTAGCTCTGATTTGAGCGTATGTTAGCTCTAATCGATTTCATGTCAGTTCTAACCGCTGTGAATTCTAGTTACAGCTCTATGCAAGGTCAAATTTGTTAGTTCCAAATGATATCTTGTTAGTTCTAACCTATTTCTTGTTAATTCTATTTCCACTTTCATTTTAGGTCAAGTATGTTAGTTCTAATCAATTCCATGCTAGTTCTAAACGTTCTATTGTTAGTTCTAATCGATTTATTATTAGTTCTCATTCTACGTGAATGTATTAAATAAGTATGTTAGTTCTAATAGATTTATTGTTAGCTATAATCTATTAATTGTTAGTTCCAATCGACTTATTGTTAGTTCTAATCGATTTACTATTAGTTCTAGTTCAAATTTTGGGTTAGGTCTAATATGTTAGTTCTAAACGATTTCATGTTAGTTCTAATTAAAATCTTGTTAGTTCAATTGTATTCCATGCCAGTTCTAACACAAACAGTTGTAGTTTTTGTATTTTTCTAATTTGTGTTATTTGTTGATGTTTCTATTGTTTAGTTTATGATTATTTGTTTATGTTCTTTATATTTGCAGCGCTTCCAGCAGTATGAACTCAAAAAGTATATAGTGTGGCTCACCATTGTTGACGCCCACATGTGTTTCAGATAGGATTCACAATAATAATCCTTCCGGAGATAATGTTCTGATGATTGATGACATGATTAGCAGATCAGAGAGGATTCCTGCTTGATGGCACACTGCTTTAACCGATGAGGAAAACGGTTTGAGAGTGTGAAGGAATTAAGATTGGTTTTGCTATACTATTCCATGGCCAAAAAAATTGAGTAATTATTTGCTAAGAATGAACTGAAGCGTATTCGAGTCGTTTGTCTGTTCAAGGAAGCCCAAAATTACCCGTGGATGTTATTTGTCTCTCCAACACAGAATGAGAACAGACTTGAAATCAAAACCTTCGTGGATAACCACATTTGTGGGCAGCATAGCAATAATGCAGATTAATCTAGGGCCTCTCGACAATTCCTTACGACCCAAGTACTACCGACGTTAAAGGTCCGATCGAATTTACGACATATCAACGTACAAAAGGAGTTTCTAAGTTCGTATGGACTTAGGGTCGATTATAGTAAGATTTGATGGGGTAAAAAAAGAGCATAAGAGCAACTATATGGTGATGCTCATGAGTCCTACGATAAATTACGATGGTAAAAGAAAATAATATCTACAATATACACACTAATTTCATTTATGTTATGTTGTATATATTAATTTGAAAAATGTTGATCCTAACACCTAATCTTTAATGGTCTAGGTATGTAGAGGAGGTTAATAAGACAAACTCAGGTAGCTACATTCATGTTGAACAACATGAGGGGAGGTTTTCAAAGCTATTCATCTGCTATGTCGCCTGCATAAATGATTTTTTGAACGGTTGTAGACCACTTATATTTTTGGATGGTACCTTTCTAAAAGATCGATTCAAAGGTATACTCCTCAGTGCCATGGGATATGATGGAAATCAGAGGATATTTCCATTAGCCTATTGCATTTACGATCAGGAAAATACCGTCAACTGGAATTGGTTCTTACAAGGTTAGTTCTAACATGGGTCATGTTAGTTCTATTACAGTTCATACTAGTCTAATTCCGATTAGGGTCTTATGCTAATCTAATTTTGATTTTATGCCAATTAAATTATATTGATTAATTTGTTCTTGCAAGAGATATATGAGATAGATATGAACAAGAATGTAAAAAATAATTATAAATTAAATATACGCTAAGCAAACTCAAACACACGATATGTTCACGGAGTTCGGTCAACCACTTGACCTACGTCTCTGCTCCTCACCTCGATGAGATCTCCACTATCGACACATCCGGTTTGAAAGCCGGAACTTCTCTACACACTCGGTTTTCTAGTTAACCGACAACTCTACAAAACACTCACAATGTACATATACAAACTATAACCTCAAGTGTCGGTCCTCACGTATCACCTCCCTCAAGTGTTCAGGATTACTACCTCTCACTAGAATTTACAACCGACGACACTCCTCTCGGTATCGATTACGTCCTCACCACACACTCCTCTCGGTGTGCATACAAAGTGAATCTCATAATAAAGCTCACAAATGCAATAGTTCATTCTCTACAATTGATGAGAACACAATTAAGCTCACTCTCACCCGATTATACTCCACTACCCAATATATTGTATGAAGATATTATAAGCTCAACAAAGGTATGTGTGATAAAAGCGAATAATAAATTTACAACTCAATTAATATAGCTAAGATATGAATGTGAATAATGAATCAATAAGCTATATAAAAAATAAGTTTAGAAAACTTCTCAATAAACAAGAAGGACCGTAGAATGATG
The DNA here is from genome assembly GCA_022839385.1 of Asparagus kiusianus. Lineage (NCBI taxonomy): Eukaryota > Viridiplantae > Streptophyta > Magnoliopsida > Asparagales > Asparagaceae > Asparagus > Asparagus kiusianus. Next base: position 138,171 of record BQKN01000873.1, read on the forward strand.
ATGAGGATGATAACCTCAATTGGAATTGAATGTCTCTTCTTGTTGTAAAAACTCCTCTTTTGAAACAAACCACAAACAAGCTTAAAACCCTTGTTAAACTCTTTATAAGACTCAATTTAAACAAAATTCTTGGTTCTTAGAATGATAGAGGCAATAGGGTATTTATACCCACTCAAGACATCAGCCAAAACCCCATTGAAAAGACCAAAATACCCTCATAACATCAGGTCAAAACTAGCCATTATAACTCAACGCTCAGATCGGCGGTCGACCGTGAAACATTGACGGTCGACCGCGAAACAGTGAAAACAAGCAAACAGAACAAGAAAGTAGGCGGTCGACCTCGAGAGAGCTGATGCTCTCTGGACTTGCTATGGTCGACCGCTACAGTCGACCGCAAGTCTTTCAGAGGCCAATCTTGGTCTCTGGACTGCAGACGATCGACCACCGCGGTCGACCGCAAACTGACACGGATATTATTTAGGTTTTGAACCTGTTTTGCTGACTTTTGAAAATATGTTAAAATAGCAAATGATATCCAAAAATAACAAAACTTTGGAGAAAGCTTAAAAACATGTAAGTGAACATGTTTTAAAAAGAAATTTTGGAAATACAATTTTTATTTGTGGAAAATCACTGTTTTTGAAAAGTGTTCATAAAACATGTTTTTCATGAAAACAAAAATTGAACTATGACGTATGAAATTGTGTTTACATTTCATGAATACTTTATATATGTATTATGAAGCATGAAAGAGATGTAAACATGAAACAAAAAACTATTGTTACAATGTTTTGATAAAAACCATTTATAGGAGAAAAATCAAACATGTGTTGTGTTTACATATTAAGCTTAAAACATAATCATACAATATATGTAAACAAACCTACTCTTATACTGAGGTGATTGCGCACACAAGAACTTGAATCTTTAACTCTTGATGTAAATATTTTTTCACCATGTGTTGATGTTCTATAAAGTAAAACAAACCACACACACTAGAAAACAAATTAGCTATAAATTGTTTGGCAAATCATTAACAAAACCAAAGGGCTAACACTAACAAGAGGTGGGCTAGAACTGGCTGTATATAAGCTAGAACTATCGTTTGATGGGTTAGAACTAACGTAGCAATTAGGGTAAATAGTTGTGAAGGGGAAAACACGGGCTGGAGGTAGAGCTGATAAGGGGTGGGATAGAACTGGCTGTATACAAGCTAAAACTAGCGTTGGAACGATTAGAACTAAGGTAGCAACTAGAACCAACACTTATGAAGGGAAAAACGTGGGCTGGAGGTAGAGCTAACAATGGGTGGGCTAGAACTGATTGTATACAAGCTAAAACTAGTATTGGAACAGTTAGAACTAGCAACTAGGGCGAACACTTATGAAGAAAAAAATACTAGCTGGATGTAAAGCTAACAATGGGTGGGTTAGAACTGGCTGTATACAAGCTTGTATACAGTTGGATGGGTTAGAACTAACGTAGAAACTAGGGAGAACACTTGTGAAGGGAAAAAAAACATTTGCTGGAGGTAGAGCTAAGAAAGGGTGGGTTAGAACTGACTGCATACAAGCTAGAACTAACGTTAGAGTAGTTAGAACTAATATAGCAACTAGGGTGAACACTTGTGAAGGGAAAAAATACTTGCTGGAGGTAGAGCTAACAAGGAGTGGGTTAGAACTGGCTGAATACAAGCTAGAACTACCGTAGGATGGGTTAGAACTAACGTAGCAACTAGGGCGAATACTTGTGAAGGGAAAAACACTTGCTGGAGGTAGAGCTAACAATGGATGGGCTAGAACTAGCTGTATACAAGCTAGAACTAACGTTGAATAGGTTAGAACTAATGTAGCAACTAGAGCGAATGCTTGTAACAAAGAGCTAACTTGAGTGCAACTAGAACTAACATAATAGCAATTAGAAATAATATATCATTAGGTAGAACTATTATCAAATATAACTAACAACGATTTATAAAAATATCACCGTATGTGAAAGATAATTTGTAACGCATTGTTTCCTTCCACTACAACAACAAAATTGGACAGAACTAACTTCATGCGGTGTTGCGGATATGAAAGATTCTGGATCCTCATTTGTTGCTACCCTCGCTTGAGCGGAAGAGGTCTGATGAATCTTTATCCTTATCATTTCTCTTACGCTTTGAGGGTGCGGGATTTCTACATGTGGAAAATGGAGAGCTAGACTTCGATGATCCACTTTACGAGCTGGAAGGTTTACCTGGATGAGGAGCATTGGCGGTGGGGAGAGCCGCCGGCAAATTGGAACCCTCAATCCCTTGGTTCTGGAGAAAGAGTTGCCACTGGTCTCTATCCACAGTCATGTGCCTACCGTCCCAGCTAACCTCCTGTAACTCTGGATCGGAACTAATAGGTTGCGCAGACTATGGCCCTAAGTTAAGGCGAGTGGATCCCTGAGCCCTCTCCAAACCCCTCCGGCATTAGACCTGCGTGACGACATTGTTAGGTCCTTTGTTTTGATGATGATTTACAACACTATTATTAGTGCTAATTGTCTATTGAGCTATATTGTAGGTCACATATCATTAGCACCTTTCATGGAGGATTGGATGGAAAATGAGCTATACCGACAACATCTAAGGAGGTGGAGGCAAAGTGATGAAGCAAAGCTTTCAAGAGCACTATATGCATGAGAAGCTTCATCAACTCAAGAGCAAAAATCAAGACTCAAGCCATGTACTCATATGTGAGGGATATTTGCTATTTTGTTTTCTCTTTAGTATTTAATGTAGGCAAGTAGTTAGTTGATTACATTTGAAGCTCATGGGATAACACAGTTGCACACTTTCAAAACTCGTATTTTGGTACCTTTGCTAAAACAGTAATTTTCATAAATATGAGGACCTTTTTGCAAAATTCTTTTTTAAACAAGTTTGTTGAAATGTTTATAAACTGTTTACAAAGTTTCACAATTTTTGAAATTTATTTACTATTTTTAACAGAGCTTTGAAACTCAATTTCAGAATCATTTCAGGCTGATAACCTATTATCAGTTGACTGATGAAATCAGTCGACTAATGTATCGACCGATGAAAGTGTCTGGAATCATCCAAAAGTTTTTGTTCTATTTTGGTCGACTGATCAATCGACTGACGAGTTGTCAGCTAACTGTAAGTGATCGTCAGTCGACCGATGAGCTGGTATTTGAATACAACGCTTAGCTCATCAGTCGACTGATGCTTCCCGTCAGTCGACTGATAAGCACAGTAATAGCTAGTTTTTTATAGAATCTGCTTCTCGATTTCTGTGGGATTTCTGCTGATTCTTTGAGGTTTTTGGTGTTGTATTCTCTTCCTATAAATACCCAACAACCCCAACTACTTCAGTAATAGAGTTTTTATTGCAAATCTCTTGTGTTTAAGTTTGTGCTTTAAAAGAGCTTCAACTTTCAATCATGTTATTCACTGTTTCAAAGTTCACATCCTAAGCTTCAGTGCAATCTCTCTTCTTGCCATAGGGTTACGGTAAAGAGAGAGTTTTTCTTTCAATTGCTTCTGTTGTGAGCTTGATCTCGTGGAGATCGACTGTGTGGTTGTGAGATCTCAGTAAAGATCGTTTCTTAGAAGAAGTTCCGACTTCCATACCGGGTATGTAGTGGATTTCTCCTTGAGAGTGGGGAGTCGGGACATAGGTCAGCGAACCTAACCTTGTGAACATATCGTGTGTCATCAATTGGCTAACTATCTCTATCCCTACTCTCTTTTATTATCATTACATTTCATATTTGTGTGTGATTTATTGAAAATATTTTATTTGCATATTATTGGTCTATAAACCCTATTCACCCCCCCCTCCCCTCTAGGACCTAACCTTGTGATCTATTTTTGCCTTTTTTTTTTCTTTACTCTACCATTGTCATATCTACATTTTTTTACTTGATCCTAAAATGTCAAGCCATGCTTAAGCACACACTGGTACCAAGAGGAGTGTAGAGGTGATAGATCGGGATCGTCCCAAGAGGAGTGGGGTAGGTGGTAATGCCTAGAGGTAGGTCGTAATTCCTAACACTTGAGGGAGACATGGGTAAGCCAACACTTGAGGTGCATTTGTGTGGGTTTTTAGCATGCATAGTTGTCTTTATTTTACCCCATTTTTTATGGTGACAAAGAGGGAGAGAAATTTCCTCATTTGTGCACATAATAAAGGGAAGCCTTATAGATAGGCGGAGCAACTATCTATAAGTCAATTAGTCATTTTTACTTGCTCTTGCATAATGGTCGTTTATCATCATCAAAAAGGGGGAGATTGTTAGGTCCTTTGTTTTGATGATGATTTACAAATACCATTATTAGTGCTAATCGTCTATTAAGCTATATTGTAGATTACATATCATTAGCACCTTTCATGGAGGATTGGATGGAAAATGAGCTATACCGATTATATCTAAGGAGGTGGAGGCAAAGTGATGAAGCAAAGCTTTCAAGAGCATTATAGGCATGAGAAGCTTCATCAACTCAAGAGCAAATATTGTACTCATATGTGAGGGATATTTGCTATTTTATTTTCTCTCTAGTACTTAATGTAGGCAAGTAGTTAGTTGATTACATTTGAAGCTCATGGGATAACACACTTGCACACTTTCAAAACTCGTATTTTGGTACCTTTGCTAAAACAATGATTTTCATAAATATGAGGACCTTTTTTGCAAAATTCCTTTTCAAACAAGTTTGTTAAAATGTTTATAAACTGTCTACAAAGTTTTACAATTTTTAGAATTTATTTACTATTTTTAATAGAGCTTTGAAACTCAATTTCAAAATCATTTCAGGCTGATAACCTGTTATCAGTCGACTGATGTGTCAACCGATGAAAGTATCTGGAATCATCAAAAGTTTTTGTTCTATTTTGATTGACTAATCAGTCGACTTACGAGTTGTCAGTCAACTGAAAGTGATCGTGAGTCGACCGATGAGCTGGTATTTGAATACAACGCTCAGCTCATCAGTCGACTGATGCTTCCCGTCAGTCGACTGATAAGCACAGTAACAGCTAGTTTCTTTACAGAATCTGCTTCTCAATTTTTGTGGGATTTTTGCTGATTCTTTGGGGTTTTGTTTGTTGTATTCTCTTCCTATAAATACCTAATAACCCCAACTACTCCAGTACTAGAGTTTTTATTGCAAATCTCTTGTGTTTAAGTATGTGTTTTAAAAGAGCTTCAACTTTCAATCTTGTTCTTCACTGTTTCAAAGTTCACATCCCAAGCTTTAGTACAATCTCTCTTCTTGCCATAGGGTTACTGTAAAGAGAGAGATTTTTTTGAATTACTTCTGTTGTAAGATTGATCTCGTGGAGATCGACTGTGTAGTTGTGAGATCTCAGTGGAGATCGTTATGTAGAAGAAGTTTCGGCTTCCAAACCGGGTGTGTAGTGGATTTCTCCTCGAGAGTGGGGAGCGGGGACGTAGATCAGTGGACCGAACCTCATGAACATACCGCGTGTCATCAATTGGCTAACTATCTCTATTCCTGCTCTCTTTTATTGTTATTACATTTTATATTTGTGTGTGATTTATTAAAAAATCTTTTATTTGCATATTATTGGTCTATAAACCCTATTCACCCCCCCCCCCCCCCTCTTGGGCCTTTCAGACGTAGCCTTCTTTTATGTTGCCGTCCACTAGAGATGTGTAACGGAACCTAAGCCTCGTAGGGATGTCAGATAAATCCCCAATCTTTAGGAGCAATTTACAGTCTTCGAAGTTAGTATTGGTTATGACGTCCCTAGAGCACATAATGCATTCCCCTATACCATCAAGGAGAGATTGTAGGAATTCATAATTCCAGAGGTGGTATGAGACATTAAAGAGGCAGATCCATACTAGAAAAGGTTGGGGCAACGTTGATGACCTATGATCTTCTCTCCAATGGAGGAATATTCCCCTAAAGGTGCCCATATCTACTAGACCGAGCTCTATGGCTTGGGCAAGAAGGACGTCCGATGGAAACCGCATCATGAAGCTATGGCCTATCGTATTTTTTATTTGATGGGGCCATAACCTTAGATTGAAGCGATAAGCCAGCATGGCTTTGAGCTCCTGAACGGATGGACGGCCTGCATCAAGATTGAAGATGGCAAAAGCAGATAGGTGCTTGATGGCGCTGGCAGTATTGGGAGGGACGGTAAGTAACCATAAAGGGGCACAAGCAGTAATATCGTCATGATAATCTCAAGAGAGGTACCTTGACCCATGGCAATGTACATAGGCGCCATCCTTATCCATCTGTGATGTTAACTAACAAAGATTGAAGACGCTGGATTTTGGAGTTTGTTTGGGAACGAGGGGTTTAGAGAGTCGTCGATGCTGGTGGAAGAAGTTGATGGGTTGTGAAGGAATGGCAGTGACGTGAGTATCGATGAAAATATTATTGAACTATATTAACTACGAATATATGATGTGAACATTGTTAGGGTGATAGGATATGTCTTGAAAAGGAGCAAATAAACGGTGTGACTGGGGGTGAAGGGATACTTCTTTCTTGGGAAGACGCGCTCTAGAGCCAATAAGAAACGAGCTAGAACTAAAATGTTTTATACTAGAGCTAACACTTATAAAGTTAGAATTAACGCAAAGCTATAGTTAACAAGAATCGGGATAGAACTAACGCTTGTAGGGGTCAAAAATTGCCTATAGTTCCCGAATACAGCTCGGGACAAAAAGAAGGTGATGAACACCATTATCTAAGTCTAAGAGGATTATCCAACGCCGATGAACACATGAAGTAAAACTGCGAACCGAATAGCCTGTGCACTCACCGGCCATCACCAAGTGGCCCGCACGCTCATCGGCCACCAAATCGGCGAACCAAGTGGCCCGCGTGCTCACCGGCCGCCACCAAGTGCTCCGCACGCTCATCGGCCACCAAATCAGTGAACCAAGTGGCCCGCGTGCTCATCGGCCACCACCAAGTGGCCCGCACGTTCATCGGCCACCAAAACAGTGTACAGATCAACAAAACAATGAAATACGTGCAACGACGGAACGAGTCAAACCCGAGAAAACCAAGAAAGCCTCTGGCGGCCGGATCGCGTCAAAACGATCCGGTCGGGCCAGTGGCTCGACGGTGGCTCGGCCTGGCCGAGCCACCATTTGGTGGCCCGGCTAGGCCGAGCCACCAGGTGACGCTTTGGCCAGATTTGATCCTGTTTCGGTTTTGACGGTTTTTCTTGGGATTTGTTTGCTCCTGAGCATCCTAACTGATCTGATACTATGGTTATTCAGTTCTTAACTGAAGATAAGGAGGAATCCCTGGTTCTTATCCAAATACCCGCTTCCGAAGCTTATAAATACGAGCTCGGGTGCTCATTTCTCGAGGGCTGGACATCAAGAGGGCGAAATGACCGAATTGGAGTGTGGAGCCACGAATTTACAGTAAGGGTTAGCAGATCTTGGCGATCTCCTGTGCACAAAGAGTGGAGTTCGAGATATTCTAGACTCGTCCCTTATTCCTCCGGATTTAAGCTTGGTCTTAAATCTCGAGAAGAGCCGTGATCTCACTTAGTCGAGATCATCGCTGTAGTGATTACTTCCTTCGTGAAGTAAGAGCTTTGATCAACTTAATCTGTCAACCGGATCTGATCCGTGGTGGTCTACGGATATTAACGTCCCCGGCACAGGTAAAGTTCTCACGCAAGTGCCGGGTAATAAACATCTGCTACGCTGTTTGACAAGAATCGTATATTTTGTATTTTCATTATATAAGGAGATCTTATAAAAAGATCAACTTTTGTATTTGAGTTTATTATAAACGATTAAAGTTGTAATAGATTCATCACAATGAAAACATCGATTTTTGACCTAAACAAGCTGGCAACCACAGTGGGAGCCAACAGCTTCGCTGTCGAAGCTATCGTGCCACAATCAAGGATTCAGATCCCGGTTGAAGAAGTGGTCGAGTACAAATTCGACCAACTGAAGTTCGAGGAGTATCTGTCGTCCTCCTCCTCCTCCAGATCCTCTACCCCTCGCAAGCGCAGGAAGATCAAGGCCCGCGTTGCCGTTAAAATCTCACCTTGTAAAGCTCGTCCGGCCTCTAACAAGACCGGATCTACAGATCTAGACCCTTCCTCCGTCAAGGAGTCAATCGCAGAAGGCATGCCAACCTTATCAAAGAGGGCACGCTAAAGATAGCGCCAACGACTTGCGCGCCGATTTGCTAAGGCTTTGAAACCTGTTGACGGGATTGGCTATGAGACGGATCTAAAACGCAGAGGCACCGAGTGCCCCAGCAGCAAATAAATGACCTCTCCTCTAAACCAACAGCGAATGAGTGGATCCAAGTCAAACGGACCCGCTCAACCCTCGAGGAGCATATTCAGAAGCATCGCGCCTTGATTGCGCACGCACGAATTCTCATACAAGAAGCGCAGAAGTTGAAGCAAAAAGAGATGATCAAGAGGCCACAGAAACTATACCAAGTCTGGAAACCAAAGTCCGAAACGACGTCGATAAAAAGTCAAACAGCGCCCGGAACTGCCAGAATGCGCGAACCACCATCTGGTGGCTCGGCCAAAACCGAGCCACCAATTGGTGGCTTGGCCAAAACCGAGCCACCAAATGGTGGTTCACACCGGTTCACACCCAGTTTGGTTCAGTTCGCATGCGGTCCGGTTCGGTTCGCACACGATTCACCTCCTGTAGTCCCATTTAAGCCTCTGACAGCCCATGTTTCTGTCCCGATGAATTCCACACTTTCGGTGAAGCCTCACAACCACGGAGACTTGTCCTGTTTCAAGATGAGAATGATGGTTTGCCTGGGTCCTTTTACAAGGATCGAGGCAAAGTTCCGATCAAAGAATGCTTAGGTCCGGTGACTGAACCTCGAACAACCACTCAAGCTGGGGGTCGCACACACTCTCGCAACAATTCAGAGCCTTCCTATAATAGGAAAACCCCTGCACTTGACCACCTCGGACAACGAATTAAAGTCCAAGAGCCCGTCAAGAGTTCGCGCTCCCAAAAGCGTAGCTCCAAATACGTGACTCTTAAGAACGCCAATAAGGCAGCAAGCTCTCAGAAGGAAATGTGTTCGTCAAACGACGACGTTATACCTGAAAAGTCATGCCAACACGCGATAGGTTGCTCCGATCATATGACCGACGGGTTGTACTATCGGGCTGGGGGTACGAACAAGTCTCAGAAGAGAAGTACTCGAGAAACAGAATCTCACTGCCCATGCGTTAAACTAATCAGGGCAGTATTATCGGCGTGTAGCTGCCCCAAGACCATTCTACAGAGGGTCTCGGTATTTGAGAGGATCTCTAACGGAGCGACTAAGCCCAAGCCAAGATGTTTCCACAAGAAACAATCTGCCATTCAAGGTGACAAACCTCCGAAAGTTACAATAAATATGGCTGATAAGGGAAAGTCAACTCGACCTTCTAGCTCCGACCCCCTCGTATCACATCGTCTGACTCGGCTACGCGCAGGGACCACTAGATGCAGGGACTACCAAAGAATGCAGAGAGGGTTATCCTCGGATGATGAAGCATCAGATGCTAACTCTACAGTCGCTTCTGATAATACGGTATCTAGCCCAGGGTAATCCCGCGAAGTGTTTATGATTAACACCGAGGAAGCAACTAAAATGGTTGAGGATGCTTTAGCCAAGCAGAAGCAAGCATTTAATTCAAAATGGAAATGGCTATGTTGCGGATGAGGGAAGAGCATGACCAACAGATCCGAGCCTTGTCGAATCAGCTAGGTGAATCCAGTCGTCGTAACAATGTTAGCCAAACAGCTAGCGATTCAGACGTGGATGAATACATCAATACTGATGACCGTTGACCAGAACGCTGGGGTGGTCCTACAAAAAACAACGATGCTGAGGGTGGTCCCACCGAAAACGATAACACTAGGGGTGGCCCCATTGTTCCTCTTAAGAATCGTCCAAAGCCCGATACGAGCGAGGATGAGAAGATGAAAGATCTCGAGAGCAAAATCAACGCTCTGATGTCTGCTCGAGAGGTGAAAAGGACCGGCATTCCATATCCCGATCCAAGAGAGTGGGATTCAATAGCATACCCGACGAAGTTCAACTTGATTAACTTCACGCCATTTGACAGGAAGGGTTAGCCCACTCAACACCTGATCTACTTAAAATCCCACTTGGGTATGATCTCCGGCAATGAAGCCTTGATGGTTTGGTCATTCATTGGCACCCTTCGTGGGCCCGCCTTTGATTGGTACCGCTGTCTTAAGTCTGCAAGCATCAACGGCTAGGACGACCTGGAGAATCTGTTCCTCGCTCACTTCTTTGATGATGACGCCGAGGTGTTAATCAGAACACTCTTCGATGAGAAACAAGAAGAAGACGAGATAGTCGACGACTTCGTCAAACGCTTCCGGAATAAGGCAATGAACTGCCAAGATCCGATCACGGAGGACTTCATCCTCCAAACCTATCACAACAACCTCTTCTTAGACGTGTTGGAAGTTATGGGAGTAGTGTCATCCAATACCTAAAAAGAGTTGAAGATGCGCGGAGAGTGTGCCGAACGCCTTCTCCGAAGGAAGAAAACCGAGAGAAGCCAACCAACGACTAACTCTCCGAACTCAAGCTTCGTCTCCTGTGGTAAAGGGAAAACACCTGCAACAGTCGTTGACGCTAATCAGACGTCACAACAGCAATCCTGAAGACAGCAGAAGAGTTCGGGTCTGAGACTCCAAAAAGAGTACTCCTTCAAGGACGAGGATGTTCCAGCCATTTTCGAGTCCCTTCTTGAAAATAATAAGATCAAGTTACCACCCATCTCGAATCAGGAGGAAGCTGACAATACTACGGATCCAAAGTACTGTGCGTATTACAGGAGGGTCCTTCATCCCACTAAGGGTTGCTTTACTCTTAAAAATAGCATCCAACCCCTAGTTGAAGCCGGCGTCATAACGTTCAATTAGGTCGAATAAACAACTCCGACAAGTATAAGAGTATAAACTGCTCCTTCACACTCCGAAGAGTATACGAGTATAAACTACTCCTCGATACTCCAATAGGTATATGAGTCTAAACTGTTTCCTACCGTTAACGGGAAGTTTCTGGAGAATTTTTATACGTAATATTCTTAAGGATAACCCGGTCATGTAACTGAGTACAAAGTCAGACCCAGTTCCACAAAGGAAGCTGGGGGTGGATGATTCATGTGACGGGAAGTTCCCGGAAGAATGCTATATGTAATTTTCTTAGGGATAACCCAATCATTACAAATAAAGTGATAAACACTAAACCCCCACTATGATTTCTGAACACTCTTTTGTTGACGATTCACAGTCTATCACAACCAAAATCCCCTCTTGATTCCTTCCATAAACGAGAGGTCCACAAATTAAACGATCAAACTTTTAAACAGTTAGGGTCGTCTCAAATTCTCATCTCGATCAAATCTTTAAACAGTTAGGATCGTCTTAAATTCTCAACTTGGTCAAACCTTTAAACAGTTAGGACCACAACCAAAATCCACTCTCGATTCCTTCCATGAACGAGAGGTCCACAAATTGAACGATCAAACCTTTAAACAGTTAGGATCATCTCAAATTCCCATCTTGGTCAAACTTTTAAACAGTTAGGACCACAACCAAAATCCCCTCTCAATTTCTTCCATGAACGAGAGGTCCACAAATTGAACGATTAAACCTTTAAACAGTTAGGATCGTCTCAAATTCCCATCTTGGTCAAACCTTTAAACAGTTAGGACCACAACTAAAATCCCCTCTCGATTCCTTCCATGAACGAGAGGTCCACAAATTAAATGATCAAACCTTTAAACAGTTAGGGTCGTCTCGAATTTCCATCTTGATCAAACATTTAAACAGTTAGGACCAAGACCGGAATATTCTTTCGATAAACGAAAGACTTCCACCTATTCCTTTTCGACCAAACCTATAAAAGTTAGTGCCGAAATCGGAATTTCACCTCAATAAATGAGGAACTCTTGTCTTGGATTAAGCAACCAATCCTATAAAAGTTAGGGTTGCTTGAATCTTTCCGATTCTCAGAGTGGAGATCCCACTCCTAGTTTCACTTTTCTAGATTCTTAGGGTGGAGATCCCACTTCGAATTTCCTTGGCAACTGGAGATAGAATATAAAATTCTTCCTCTTCAGTTTTAGGAGATAGAATATAAAATTCTTCCTCTTTGGTTTTAGGAGATAGAATATAATATTCTTCCTCTCCCATTTTAGGTTCGTCTTTGCCCCAAGAGAATGCAACATCCTTCAACTCCAAAATTCGTGCGTCACACGCACGGGAAAATTTATCCCGAATCTTAAATAGGGATAAATCAGCGCCTAACACGCGTTGTCAGTTAGTTCTTAACCGTAAAAAGAGCAAAAGCCTACATATTCGACATTGTGGTAGGCCGTTATTAATAACGCTAAAATCCGCGCCTTACACGCACGTGGAATTTTATCCTGAATCCTGAGTAGGAATAAGTTAACGCCTAACACGCGTTACCGGTATAGTCTTCCATCGATTGAAGAAGACACCAGAGTCCAAGTCTAGGGCATTTTATCCCGAAGCCTAAGTAGGGATAAGTCAGCGCTTAACCCGTGTTGTTGGGTGGTTCGTTCCCGTAAAAAAAACGACCGAGTCTACATATTCAGTATCGTAGCAACAAAAATCCATGCCTTTTATACATGGGGAATTTTATCCTGAATCCTAAGCAGGGATAAGTCAATGCCTAACACGTGTTGTCAGTTTAGTCTTTTACCGATTGAAGAAGATACCAGAATACCAATCTGGGGCATTTTATCCCGAAGCCTGAGTAGGGATGAGTCAGCGCTTAATCCGCGTTGCTAGGTAGTCGATTCCCATAAGAAAGACGAAGTCTACGTATTCAATATCGTAGAACTAAGAGAGTTGACTCTCTTAGCACAACGTCACATGCGGAACAGACTTAAACAATCCGCATGCAAGTCCGATTCAAACGTTAATCGGTAAAGGCACGTCAAACCTATTGAAGGCTGAGGGTTTGCCAAAAACCTTAAAGTCTACGCCTAACACGCGTCGTTGTTTAGTCTTTTCACGTGAGAAAGACGAAGTCTACGTATTCAATATCGTAGCACTAAAAGGGTTAACTCTTTTAGCATAACGTTACATGCGGAACGAACTTAAACAATCTGCATGCTAGCCCGACTTAAACGGTAATTGGTAAAGGCTAATCAAACCCATTGATGGCTGAGAATTTGCCAAAAATTCTATAAACGCGAGTCATTGATGCATCAGCTTCATTAGTTGGTCTCATGACTTGAGCATCCAACAACTTCAGAATAAAAGCCATACATGCAGATAAATCAACTTTAATAGTTGGTCCTACAACCCCAACATTTTGGACCGCCACGCTCCAATATCTTAAGAGCTTAAACTGTATAGACTCTAGCAAACGTACGAGTATAAACTGTGTTAACGCCGAACAACGCGTTACAGTAAAGGCCGATGCTAGTCGACACATCGACAATTTCGCCAAAATAAGGCAAAGGATGACTCCAGGGAGTTCAATCGCATTCAGATATGAATTTCTGATAAAGATGATCAGTTCAAAGTCAACTCAACGATAAGAGCTAAATTCGAAAACTGACACATCAACTTCAAGCCAAGATTTCGACAACGGTCAGACGATAAACATAGCACCGGAAGAACTTCATCTATTCGACAAAATACTGAATAGACTGAAGGCTAAAGAAGTCAAGAATTAAAACAGTTCATAGGTCATACTACGGGATTGAGGAAAGGGCCTATCTTATCCAAAGTATTCCAGACTCACCTATAAAAGAATGAGTCTGAAATTCTTTGGACGGGCTATCTATAGGCGTCAAAAATTGCTTATAGGTCCCCGAATACAGCTCGGGACAGAAAGAAGGTGATGAATGCCATTATCTAAGTCTAAGAGAATTATCCAATGCCGATGAACACATGAAGCAAAACGGCGAACCGAATAGCCTGTGCACTCACCGGCCACCACCAAGTGGCCCGCACACTCATCGGCTACCAAATCGGCGAACCAAGTAGCCCGCGTGCTCACCAGCCGCCACCAAGTGGCCCGCACGCTCATCGGCCACCAAATCAACAAACCAAGTGGTCCGCGTGCTCACTGGCCACCACCAAGTGGCCCGCATGCTCATCGGCCACCAAAATAGCATACAGATCAACGAAACGATGAAATACGCGCAACGACGGAACGAGTCAAACCCGAGAAAACCAAGAAAGCCTCTGGTGGTCGGATCGCATCAAAACGATCCGGTCGGGCCAGTGGCTCGGCCTGGCCGAGCCATCATTTGGTGGCCCGACCAGGCCGAGCCACCGGGTGACGCTTCGGCCAGATTTGATCCTGTTTCGGTTTTGAGGGTTTTTCTTAGGATTTGTTTGCTCCTGAGCGTCCTAACTGATCTGATACTATGGTTATTCAGTTCTCAACTGAAGATAAGGAGGAATCCCTCGTTCTTATCCAAATACCCGCTTCCGAAGCTTATAAATACGAGCTCGGGTGCTCATTTCTTGAGGGCTAGACATCAAGAGGGCGAAACGCTGCCGAATTGGAGAGTGGAGCCATGAATTTATAGTAAGAGTTAGCAGATCTTGGTGATCTCCTGTGCACAAAGAGTGGAGTTTGAGATATCTGAGACTCGTCCCCTATTCCTCCGGATTTAAGCCTTGTCTTAAATCTCGAGAAGAGCCGTGATCTCGCTTGGTCGAGATTATCACTGTAGCGATTACTTTCTTCATGAAGTAAGAGCTTTGATCAACTTAATCTGTCAACTGGATCTGATCCGCGGCGGTCCACGGATATTAACGTCTCCGGCACAGGCAAAGTTCCCATGCAAGCAGCGGGTGATAAACATCCGTTGCGCTGTTTGACAAGAGTCGTATCTTTTGTATTTTCATTGTATAAGGAGATCTTATAAAAAGATTAACTTTTTATTTGAGTTTATTGTAAACGATTAAAATTATAATAGATTCAATCACAATGAAAATAATGATTTTTGATCCAAACAACGCTGTATTGCTTAGCACTAATACTTAATCCAGAAGAACTAACATGAGGTTAGAACTAACAAGAAACGAGATAGAACCTACAAAAACGAACGTAATACACTTAAACTAACGCTCAATTAGACCTAACAAAAAAGAGCTAGAACAGTCGCAACTGCAATTAGAACTAACAAGGGCTCTTTTAGACCAACAGGATGTTAGAGCTAGCAATACCTCTAATAATGTATATTTTCAATTAAATATACATATATTATTATATTTTTATAAACATTAAATCATTGTATTTGTATAAACATGTTATTCATCACTATACGCTGACCCGTCTGCATGTCATTGCTCACAACCAGCTAACAATAATTGTGCGGCAACTCTCGCTCGCATAGCTTCAGGGATATTGTCCGGAGGATTAACCCGCAATATCGAGTGACCTTCAATCATTGCTTAGATGTAGAGGTAGACGAACACATCACAGTCATAGCTGCAACATAGAATGCTATATTAGACATTTTCGCTAGAGATAGAACTATAACACGATTTAGACGAAGGAACTAACCTCCCTCTTTGTTGCTCGCATCTGATGGCCTTATATTTAAATACTCTGGATATATTTGGCCTAACAAAATCAGCTTGCTGTTCATTAAAATAGTTTATGATTTTATTAACAGGCTCTATCCAAGCTTCATGGCCAGTAGAACTATAGTGTTTGATGATATTTTCTTTCAGATCAACTTCAACCAAATGCCAATGGTCTTTCCAAACCTACGGGATCAACAAATGCTCTATGCTGACGGCGATGTATTTTTCAATATATAGCAAAAATAGCTCGTAATGTGATGGGTCGATGGCATAGAGTGAGTGCTGCCAAGAGTAGCACGTAATGTTCAGTATTATGCATGAAGGATGATAGTACCAAGATGAAATACATTAGGACTAACATGTTATAAGCTAGAATTAACACGACGTCAGTTAGAACTAACATGGATACCTGCAAAACTAACATGACACAATTTAGAACTAACATTACCTTGTTAGGGCTAACGTGATGCAAACTAGAACTAACATGGCTCATGCAGAACTTACATGGCTATAACTAGAACTAACATGCATTTTAGTCAAAACTAACACGATAATTTAGAACTACCATGTACTTACAAGAAAGAACGCTGAGACGACTCCAAATTTTTTTGTCATATGCCTCTTGCTAGAGCGTGTCCAATAATGCTTCTTCCATCTGTAACACCAATAAAACATTAAAATTTAATATATAAACAAGACATTATACATTATTAAGCATATATAATCTAACATTGTCATTCGGCCACCACGAAGTAAATACAACAGCTCTTCTCTGTTCAAAGTGCTATTGGCTGTTTTAATAACATCATACCTCCTGAAAATCAGAACTAACATGGATTAGGACTAACATATAATGAATTATCATATAAATAGCCAATTTGAGAGCAAAACTAGGTTAGATAATTATTTTCAGCTGCGGTGAGTCTAGCTGATACTATAGATGGTATCCTAAAATTATGTACCTCTGCTATCTATTATACATATGCTAAACAATGCAGGGTCTGGAATATCTTTATTTAGCTCGCCCAATAGAACTTCCTCCTCAGTTGTCATTAGCTTCAAACTCAACGCATCCCAAGTGGGATATTGTTTACCGGTATAAAAATGGGTAACTTTGTCAATTGTATGTACATCATTAGGACTTGCAAGTATATCTATAGTAACTTTTTGTTTTTTCTTTGCCTTTCCCTTTCCCTCTGTGTATGGGGTCTGACACCATTGAGACCGCTTGCTTGCCCTTCGCAACGTTGGCTTATTCCTCGGTATGGCTGCTACAACTTTCTCTGTTTGCACATCACTTGACAGAGCTTCTAAGATTTTGTCCACCTGATGTGAAATATTAACAATGGCCTCAGCCCTACTATCTACATTCTCACCTTCTCTTCCAACATGCTCCTTTTCCCTATACACAATCTCCTCTTTTTGTATATTCTCCTCAACCCTACTATCTACATTCTTCCCTTCTCTACCAACATGCTCCTCTTCCCTATGTACAATCTCCTCCTCTTTCTGTACAATGGTCTTAACCCTGCTATCTACATTCCCTCCTTCTCTGCCAACAAGCTCCTCTTCCTTCTCTGATTTCTCCTCCCCCTTCTCTAGATTCTCCACTTCCCTATCTCTATTTTCCTCCTCCTTATCTACATTATCATCAACCTTATTATCTACAATAACCTCTTCTCTATCTACATTCTCCTTAGCTTTATTCTCGGTGGATTCCACTTCACTATTCTTCTGGGGGCCGACATCCTCCCCCTCTTCCCCTTCTATTGTAGCTTCCCCCTCAGCTATATTCCCAACATCATCTCCTTTTTCCATTGAACCAACATCCTCCACAGCTTTGACTTCCATTGTGGTGACCTCCAAATCAACTTCACATCCATGAATAGCAACATCATCAACAGACTCCTCAGCATCATCCTCAGTCATCTTATATTCAGCTTCTTGCATGATGGAGTCTTCCTTATGTAATCTACTTTATTTGGATGGTTGTTCCTCCTCATCAAGCCGTGGCTTCGACTTTATTTGTTTACAATTTTCTATTTGATATTTGCCTTCAGCACCATCGGGTCTATAACCTCATCATATCTTCCAAGTTCTTTAATTATTCTGTTTAGCCTATTGATCTCAATCATAAATTTTTTACAATATGTACTCTTGCTCTGCTTTGTGGCAAAGAGTAGTCATTTGAGGAATTTAGCAGAATTTCTCCAAAAGGTAAGTTGATGCTCAATGGGTAGATCCTTCACATCCTCTTCATCTTCAAAAGCAATGTCAATATGTTTTGACATGATCTGAAATTATTAAGCGATTATATTATAATAAAATAGGATTAGATATACATGGATATTGTTTACATTTAGCTATAGACAACTTAGGCTTAACATGATACTTACATAGCCTATTGAGAAGTTCTTCATTTCCTCCACATTCACCTTCCTCTTTAACTTAGGTACATGACACGCTCCTTCACCCCCTTGAATGGCGGGAAGTGCATGTACATTTGAAGGAGCATGCCAAACTTCTACAATAGGCCTATGAACTATAGTTATTGAAGTTGACTTAGCCTTTGATGCAATGGTCCTCACCCTCATAGATGGGACTTTCACCTCCTCTGATGCCCAGTTTGTCATTGGAGGTCTGGAGCTATCGACGTAGGCATATTTCTTTATGCCCGTCATCTCGTAGTACCAAAGCTGAAGCAAATACATTAAGCATTTAAATCAGAACTAATAAGGCATAAATTACAGCTAACAAACAGATATTAACCGACCTTTAGAACTAGCAAATAGATACTCTGTTAGAACTATCATGATGCCAACTAGAACTAACATGCCTCCTATTAGAACTAACATGAGATGCAATAGGACTAACATGACGTGCAAACATGAGATATAACTAACCAACCTTTATTAGAACTAACGTGACCCAATTCTGAACTAACATGGCGCCATTTAAGGCTTAGCAGCATGACCTAAATAAGGACTAACATGAATACGGCTAGAACTACATGAGCACAACTAGATCTAATATGGTGAAAATAGAACTAACATAGCAAAAACTAGAACTAACATGGCATAAGTTAGAACTCATATTGCATGAATCAGAGCTAGAATGAACCAAAGTGAGTAAACATGGTACTTACACACAATAGTGTCATGTAACCTGGGACATATGTGACCCCTGGCTTCTTCTTGCCCTCCAAAGTAACTCCAATGCTCCTGATAATTTTTGAATAAAAGAATTGAGCTCATGCTACCACTTTGACCCTCTCAATGCTATCCAGATATCTGAGTATAGGTCTAAGGATACCCTCCCCGCTTCTAGGGCACCATATCATAGAGCATTAGTATAGAATTTATAGCAGAACAAAGTCTTGGATATCCTGTTTTTCTATGGATTCCACGAGTCTTTCCAGTTGCCCTTCAAGGTATCTTCGATGGGTGATTATTCCTTTTTTTAACTTATTCCCATCTTCAGTCAGTTTTGAAAGGATCGGTGAAGTATTGTAACAAGATTCTGTTTCTTGAGCCCTGGTTGATACGTAGGACTTTCCCATAAGCTGGAAAGTAAGTATGATTATGGACCTATTGTAAATCAAATTTAACATTTTTCATGCCCTCAGTCTTTGAATCAGGGATAGAAAATGTATCATTAGCTCTATCATAATAACTCAGCAACAGTTCAAGTGTGGGGCTGTCAGGCACAGGAACCCCAAATAAAATGTAATGCTGAAATATAGATCCGCGATATGAATCCCTGTGACACTGACGTATCGTCAGAGCAATACGCTTTATAAATTCCCAATAAGCCTCGATATTGGTGGTTAGACTTATTGATTCAACCGCATCAGTATCAGCAAGCATTTTCCTAGAAAAAAACCAAATTTCAAGTTCAATTAGAACTAACGTGAACTGAATTAGACCTAACACTAACCGGCATCTAATAGAACTAACGCCGGCTGTTATAGAACTAATATTTAACTTAATCTAGAACTAACATGGACTCAAACTAGAACTAACATTGCTTAAGATCAGCTGAAATTAGGGCATATTACGTCCAGACCCCAAACAGTAGATAACCTAGCACTTACTTCTTTTTTTTGGAGGGTACGCTGGTACAGCCAGCCCTTACCGTTCTTCTTTGTCGGTCTCGTGATTCTATTGATTCAACTGCATGAGTATCAGCAAGCCTTTTCCTATAAGAAAACAAATTTCAAATTTAATTAGACCTAACATGAACTGAATTAGACCTAACACTAACCGACATCTAATAGAACTAACATCGACTGTTATAGAACTAATATCGGACTCAATCTAGAACTAACATGGACTCAAACTAGAACTAACATTGCCTAAGATCAGCTAAAATTAGGGTACATTACGTCAAGATCCCAAATAGTGGATAACCTAGCACTTACTATTTTTTTAGGAGGATACGATGGTACGGCCAGCCCTTGTCGTTCTTTTTTGCCGGTCTCGCCCTTCTACTGCCTGTCTTTGCATGATCAAGAGGGTTTGAGTGCCTTCTTCCGCGCTGCCAACCCTAGATGAACCGACTTTTCCTTTAAGTCGTCGCGATGAGCGATTTCATAGTCGTTAACGGATTCTACTTCCCTAGATGACATTTTTCCAGCAAAAAACCTAGCACTGTAAAAAACACCAACGAGAGAATTGGAAGTTCGAGACTTTCGATGGCTCCTAAGCGGTGGAAGAGAGAGAGATAGAGGCGGGGTTCTTGAATAGGGAGCGGGCGCAGTAAATGAGTACAATCCCATCAAAGGGGCAAGTTCCTAACTTCCCACGGGTTTTTTTGAAAATTGATACTTTCGGGCCTCGTCACAAATACTATAGGTATTTGGGGTTTATCCACATGGGAGAAAATATAAGGGGCCTCGTCACATGAAGTTTCTACTTTTGAGGCCTCGACACATCTTTCCCTTTTTAAAATAAGAGAGTTCTTTACCTGTGTTGTTAACCATAATTTTATATTTATATATATTATTTACATATAAAAGAGGATTGTGGTAGTAAAACTTTTGATTACCCTTTTTATACCTCTGATATTTAATTATTCTAACTTTAATTAATTTGATAAGTCACAACTTTAGCTCATGTTGATGCATGACACATATTTATGTACTTTAAGAGAGCATTTCAATTCCTTAATAATGCCTAAACCATTTGTCTTCTTTATGTAGTTAGTGGCCCTATTGAAGCGTCCCTTTGTTATCTCTGTACGTTATTTCCAAAAATGTAAGATAATTAATACTCATTAGTGTTTTATCTTTTTTCATATCACTTCTTTACACTTTCTCAGTTCAAAAGCATGAAGAAGGTCATTCTAACTCTTTAATAATCATCAACCAATTAGGCATGAAGCCCTCAGAGAATGAAATTAATCTACGTGGAAATTTTGAAAATATAGGTCTTTAGATGAGCATTAATGTAGTTTAAGTATTTTCATTTGGTTTTACCTTTTTCTCTCTTGTGTGCGATTAACTGGAAAGTTGTTCGATGATCACACTTGCCAGGATGCTTCATGTGTTGCCTACATATGGGAACAATAAGCTCCAGGTTTTGTCTATTCTCTTATTCAAGTTTATGGTTCTAGGGATTTCACTTTCATGCCTAATTCCTCCCCTGTAAGTCTGTAATGTTAGATCTAAAACTTGAGATCTTAAAACCATATAGCCATGATTAATTCAAATAGATTAAACAATAATCAAAAGAGCGGAAGCTTATACCTGAATCCATAGTAGAAATCTTGATTTGGGTTTTGGATCTTCTAACCTTAGGGTTTCTCTAAATCTGAATTTCTCTAGCTAGATGGGGTGTAGAGAATTAGAGAATGTTGTTACCCTAGGTTAGGGACCATAACCCCTTATTTATAGATGTTGTACTTTTGCAATTTGGCCCCTCAACAAATCACAATTACAACCTGATATCTGTACATATAACTCCATGACTTATTTAAATACCAATTAACCTAACTTAATAGATCACTTTAGTGGGTTATCCTGAAAGATAGCAATACACAATGATTAATCATATGTGCCCATAATTAGATTTATTAGATTAAATCCAACAATCTCCCACTTGGGCACCATATGATTCCTTAAATTGTGTATAACCTTATGAGCTCAAAATTGCTATCACTGAAAAGGTATTTCCGAACAATCTCGTCCATTGACTATATCAATATAGGATCAAAGCGGCCTTCATCATATTTATCGTGACTGGACCCATCAATGGTCACATATACCAATACAATCAAACGACATAGATCAATCATGGATGTGCAGCATGAAAATTACATGCAATGTGATCAGTACATGTCTATTTTCAACTGGTCCTCCTTAATGAGGTCAAAACCAAACATAATGTAACAGAGTGTCTTAACTGAATACTTTATTCTGATCAGACAATACAATTAAACATAAAGCACCACAATTACAAACTCCCACTAAATCATAATATCCTCAAATATTACCACACCCATATGAGCAGTATGCTCATGAAAGACCTTAGGTGGCAATCCCTTAGTAAGAGGATCAGCTATCATGGAGTTTGTCCTAATGTGCTCTATGGATATCTGTCCACTCTGTACCCTTTCTTTCACAACCAGGAACTTAATATCAATATGTTTTGACTTAATTGAGCTCCTGTTGTTATTTGAATACATTACTGCAGATTTATTGTCACAAAATAACCTTAGTGGTCTTTCAATATTTTCCAAAATGCGCAGTCCCGTGACAAAATTTCGCAGCCATATTCCCTGACTGGATGCCTCATAGCAAGCTACAAATTCTGCTGCCATAGTTGAGGAAGCTACTAGTGTCTGTTTGACACTTTTCCATGATATAGCTCCTCCTGCTAACATATAAATGTAGCCTGATGTAGACTTTCTGCTATCTTGGCATCCAGCAAAATCAGAATCCGAATACCCAATGACCTCCAAATTTTCTGATTTTCTGTATGTGAGCATGTAATCTTTTGTTTTCTGAAGATATCTCATAACCCTTTTGACTGCTATCCAATGATCCATACCAGGGTTGCTTAAGTATCTGCCTAACATCCCAACAATGTACGCAATATCCGGACGCGTACATACCTGAGCATACATTAGACTTCCTACAGCCGAAGCATAAGGAATCTTCTGCATTTCCTGAATTTCAAGGTTACCTTTAGGGCACTGATTGAGACTAAACTTGTCTCCTTTAGCAACCGGGGTATCTCCTGGTCTGCAGTCTTGCATGCCAAACCTTTTAAGTACCTTATCGATATAGGTCTTTTGTGATAATCCAAGAATACCCCGAGAGCGATCTCGATGTATCTGGATCCCTAATATAAAAGAGGCGTCCCCAAGATCTTTCATCTCAAAATTCTTTGATAGAAATCTCTTGGTTTCGTGCAACATGCCTATATCATTAGTGGCAAGCAATATGTCATCGACATACAGAACCAGAAAGATATACTTACTCCCACTGAACTTGTGATATACACAGTCATCAACAATGTTCATCTCAAAACCGAACGAGATAATTATTTGTTGAAACTTGTGATACCATTGACGAGGAGCTTGCTTGAGTCCATAGATGGATTTCCTTAATTTGCATACCATATTCTTTGGGTCTCCCGACACAAAGTTTTCTGGTTGCACCATATAGATCATCTCATCAATGTCACCATTGAGAAATGCAGTCTTAACATCCATCTGATGTAACTCAAGATCATAATGAGCAACAAGTGCCATGATTATTCTGAATGAGTCTTTCGATGAAACCGGAGAGAAAGTCTCTGTATAATCAATACCTTCCTTTTGAGTATAGCCTTTAGCCACAAGACGTGTCTTATACCTCTCCACATTACCGTTTGCATCCCGCTTGGTTTTAAAAATCCATTTACAACCAATTGGTTTTGCACCTTCTGGTAACGGGACAAGTTCCCAGACCTTATTGTCTTACATAGACTTGTACTCTTCATTCATGGCATCAATCCACTATTGAGAGTTAGAACTTTTCATGGCCTGAAGGAAGTTGATTGGATTATCTACCAACATTCCACTACTTTCCTCATGTTCCTGGAGAAATACAACATAATCATCCGAAATAGCATTTCTCCTTTCTCTCATGGATCTCCTTAATGGCACTGGTTCTTGAGGTTGTTGAGTTTGTTCTTCTGGAATAGGGAGTTGATCAACATTGACATCTTGAGGTTCCGGATTTACTTCTTGAACAACAACAGGTATAGGAACCTGAATATTGTCAAAAGTAACTGTATGGATTGGATCTGAAGCCAATTCCTCCTCAAAAGCAATGTCTCTAACCTTATTTCTCCCCCCAAACTCAACATCCTCAAAGAATGTTGCTGTTCCTGTCTCAAAAATATTCCTTATAGTGGGATCATAAAACTTAAAGCCCCTAGAGCGTTCAGAGTACCCAATAAAGTAGCTGCTAACTGTTTTGGAGTCCAATTTCTTTTCATTTGGCCTATAAGGCCTTGCCTCAGCTGGACATCCCCAAATATGTAAATGCTTAAACTGGGCTTTCGACCAGTCCAAAGCTCATAAGGTGTTTTAGCAACTGCTTTACTTGGTACTCTATTCAGAATGTAAGCTGCTATCTTAAGTGCTTCTCCCCAGAGTGACTCTGGTAAAAAAGAATGAGCAATCATACTTCTTACCATATCCTTAAGAGTCCTGTTTCGTCTTTCAGCTACACCATTCATGCTAGGTGAACCCGGCATGGTGTACTGTGGGACGATACCGCATTCCTCTAGGTATCTAGCAAATGGTCATGGACGTTGTTCACCTGAACCATCATATCTGCCGTAGTACTCACCACCACGATCAGATCTAACGGTTTTAATTCTTCGGTTGAGTTGATTCTCAACTTCAGTTTTATAGGTTTTGAACATATCCAGAGACTCAGATTTTTCATGAATGAGATATAGGTGCCCATAACGTGAGTAATCGTCTATGAATGATATAAAATATTGTTGACCATTCCAGGATTCCGTAGGGAATGGCCCACAAATATCCGTATGTATCAATTCTAAGACATCCGATGATCTGTTGGCACCTAATCTCTTAACCTTGGTCTGTTTTCCCTTGATACATTCAACACATATGTTGAAGTCTGAAAAATCAAGGGAATCCAAAATGCCATCAGACACAAGACGCTCAACTCTACCTTTTGAGATATGACCCAAGCGCTTATGCCATAACGACGCCGAATTTTCCTTATTTAATTTACGCTTAGTACCACGCGATTCCGCATGCAAAGTTTCATTATAAGAAGCAATTGTATCAAGCAAATATAGGTTGTCAAAAATACTTAAATAACCGGTTCCCACAACATTTGAATTAAAAGATAAACTGAATTGATTGTTTCCAAATGAACAAGAATAACCTGATTTGTCCAATACAGAAACTGAAATCAAATTCCGTCTAAAAGACGGTACTACAAAAGTATCTTTTAAATCCAAATAAGAACCAGTTCCTAATAGCAACCTAAAATGCCCAATTGCTTCCACATCTACTGACTGACCGTCGCCCACAAAGATGTGTCTTTCAACATCACTTGGCTTTCGGTAGCTCAGACAACCCTGCATAGAAACACTTATGTGAGTAGTAGCACCAGAGTCTAACCACCAAGTGTTTCTAGGTACTAAAGCTAAATTAACCTCAGAACAGACCAAAGAAAGGAACGTACCCTTATTATCACGCCAAGCGTGATATTTTGTACAGTCCTTCTTCATATGTCCAGGTTTCTTACAGAAGAAACAACCCTGATTATCCTTATGTTGTTTCTTCTCAACTGGACCCTTAGCAGCTTCCTTATCATTCTTCCTTTTCTTGCCCTTATCCTTAGAGGCATAGGCCAAATGAGCACTTTCTGTCTTATCTTGCTTCAACCTGTCTTCTTCTTGCACACAGTATGAAATGAGCTCATTTAGAGTTCATTTCTCCTTTTGACAGTTATAACTGACTTTAAATTGATTAAACTGTGTAGGAAGAGACAACAGAACCAGATGCACTAATAACTCATCACAAAGATCGAGTTTAAGTGCCTTAAGTTTTGAAGCAATATGAGACATTTCCATAATGTACTCCCTTATATTTCCTTTGCCCTTATACTTCATCGAAATCAAGCGAGCTAAAAGCGTGCTTGTTTCTACCTTATCGTTTTTCGCAAAACGCTTTTCAATTTCGGCAAGGAAATCTTTAGCCTTAGTAATCCCTTCGGATTCTATGCCTCTGAAGGCTTCCGGAACGCCGCGCTTAATGATCATAAGACTCATGCGATTTGAACGCTCCCACTTCTCATGCTCCTTTTTTGCATCAGGAGTGCTATCCGCATTGAGAGGTTGGGGTTGTTCAGTTCTTAATGCATAGTCAAGATCCATGCAGCCAAGAACAATTAATATGTTCTCTTTCCAAACCTTGAAGTTTGACCCATTTAGCATGGGAATTGAGTTGATGTTAGCAAAAATTGTTGCAGCAGATGCATTAGCTGAAATAAAACAAAAGATGCTCACATCAATAACCATATTTAGTAATCAATAAAATTCAAGTAATGACAAATCCCCATCCAAGATATCGGGCACAACATTAATATCAAGTCTTTGGACAGTAATATTAACTTGTAAGTGATACCTTATTGCAATGATCAAACATTGACAATAACTCATGTCAAATAATGAAACTATCTTTGGATCGATTCATTATTCACATGTAAACCTTATAATTGTCACACGCTTATCATCGCAGATGTGTATACAGTCTAAATAAATATTAACCTTCCTTTGGGCCGATTAAATATTTACACGAAGGCATACACACAAACATCTCACATTCCTCATGAACAATCTCCACAAGAGAGGTTACTTTGGCAACTTCTTGCTTCAATTAAACAATTGGAGTGAGAGACAACCTTAATACCTTAGTGTCATTATATTTGAATCAAATAATTGATTATGAACCAAATTAGATTTAAATTAAAAAAAATTTAATTTAAATCAACTGAATTTCCAAAAAACTTAATTTGTGGTCTCACAGCTTAATTAGGGCCCATAACTTAATTGAATAAATTAAGTATACCAAAGTGGACCCATGAAAAGCTGAGGCTTAACCATAGTGAACCCGAGGTTCGTCTGAAGCACGAACGCGAGGTTCAACCTGAGCCTGAACGCAAAGTTCAACTTGAGAACGAACGCAAAGTTCGTCTGAAAAATGAACGCAGGGTTCAACTTGAGAACGAACGCAGAGTTCGTCTG
>BQKN01000873.1:170710-184774 GCA_022839385.1 Asparagus kiusianus
ATATATATATATATATGAAAAATGTAAATGGCAATTGATTCGATTTGGATAGGAAAGGAAGATTGAAGAGCCGATTGAGCTATTCAGAAGTTAAGAGTTGGGCATTCCTATCAAAGATCATGAAGGTCTTGTACAATTAAAGTCAGGATTGGAAAGAAAACTTATCTATATAAGACTACTATTTATCTTCTTCAAAGGTGTTAAAAAATTAAGTGATGAACAATGGCAAATTAAAAGAGCAACTAGAACCATTAGAGATTTTAGTGAGTGAATTAAAGTGGAAAGGCATACAACTATTATTATCATGATATTATATAATTTTATATAGCTAAATTTAGAACATAGAACAAATATATCCACGTGCAATGCATGTATACTATACCAGTTTATAAAAAGATCGTTTCTTATAACCTTAAAAATACTCAACTCTATGAAAATGTCATTTCAGACCATTTTGATTTCGAAACGGGTGGAAAAGATGGAAAATAATAATTTATGAATATTATACTTTTTTTAAAAGTGAGAGTTTTGGATAAAAGTTTCCTTGGGCACTTTTATTCCTAAAGCTTTTCATATTTCTTCTCATCCTAATTAAATTTAATTATTTAAATAAAGAATCTCAATTAAATGCACATGCGTCGCATGTGGTGGTCCTTATCTTGATGTACGTATATATGCTATTTTATAAAATTAAAATTAAAATAACAATTTCATAAGCCCATCACAAGATGAACCGATATGTGAATCAAGGAAAGAATGACTTAAATTGCATTGCGTACTCACTTGTGAAACTTAATAGAGATATAACTACATTTTCCTTTGGAAAAAAAATTAAATAATCATATTAATAAGTCAATGATAATTAACTATCGCTTACTTTTTATATGGTTATTTATTATTTGCAAATGAGGTATAAATCGCTTTCTTACCCATTATACTTTTTATGAAATTGATTTTTGTACCCGTTTGATCTCAATTTCTCATCGTTTATCGTCTGAGTTTGATCTAGTTTTATTGATTTTTCAAAGCATAGCTTTTAAGAGCAGTGCTTGTGGTTAATTTAGCGGCATCGAGAGCTAGAACAATAAGATTCTTGATCAAGGATTAAAATGTTGTACCAGAAAAAATGAGTTCAGTGAGAATTTGAAGAAGGGATTAAAGATAATAATTAGTGCCACATCTATTTCACCACATATGTTGACAAGGAGGTTGTGGTAAGTTAAGTAAACTTTTTTATTCATTTTGGAATCTAAAGAAAATAATTGATTTGATATCTAAAGAATCAATCTTCTAATTTCATTTAAAGAGCATGTGCGTTGCACGCGGCGTATTTGGTTTAAGAAGTTATTAGTAAATAATATATTCTACATTATTGAATCTTAAATATGTACTTACGATATAATATTTACTTATTGTATATTTATTCTCAATAAATCACGCACAAAAGTCACAAAAGTTACAAAGATCGCTAAATAAAAAATTAATATTAAATGACTAGTATCTTGTTGGAATAGCAAAAATTATTATTATATGCAAAATTACAAAAGCTATAATAGCAAGATGGAATCCTAACCGATATCAAAATATTGTTTAAATATCTCAATTCATGGGAATTGTGTAGGTTAATTCTTTAATCCAAATTAAAGAATCTCAATCAATCAACAAATTAATCTGAATTTTATATAATAAATAAAAAATTTATGCAATTCAATCAAATACACCATATATAGGTTTGTGTACGCTGATTCACTCAATGAGCAGAAGATAGATAGCCAATATATTTTATTAGTTAATCTTTATAGCCTAAAGTTGATAGGAACAAAGAATTTATTGGTGATAAATCAAAAAGAAGACAAATAAAGTTTTATAACACAACATAATTATTAACAAAAGAAGATAAAATAAGCTTAATAGAGGTAAGGAAAGAAATGGATAAGAAACATTAAAAGTATTGGATAAGTTGATAGCACCTTTGAACTTAAAGCGCATATGAACGGAGTATTTAGTTAAGAATTAAACCATAAATAATCCAATGAACAAGATATCACAACTTATGAACTATATTCAAAAGAAAAAGCACAACTTATGATAAATAGCACAAAAAGCTCTTTACAACATTGTGCAAGGAGAAAAAATTCTTTAAATAGCTTTGCATAAACTACAAAAATAAGATCGTACATTCTTTCTTAGTATTAAAAGATCAACAAAATTCTTACCTAATCCATAGTATAAAAAAAGCACACATTAATAATCTTTGGTTCCTAAATTAGACTTATACATACTCTTAAATATCAAGACTTCCATCTCCTCAAAAAAAAAACCCTAGGATTGCCATAGGAGATTTTTCTTGTCTCTACAAGCCGACCCACCCTTTTTAAAGGTTTTTGGTGATGTTTTTGTCTAATGAGTTTATAAATTTGTCTCATGTTTCAATCCAATCAGGGCCGGTTTTGAGATTTTGGGGGCCATGTGCGAAAAGTAAACACAGACCCTTCTCTATATACAAAATATCAATAATTTTCAATTTGAATCCCTAAAATGCTAGGAAAAAATATTACTGATCAGACATTAAAATATTACCTGATTTTTTTTTACATCTGGATAGTCTTTATCATACTTTTCAAGTGCTATTGTCCATTCTTCATCTCTTCGGTCACCTGAATAAAATGTTACTGATTAGATAAATGCATGTAATCCCATCTTAATAAAGCTTTCCAATAGAACAAATAGTCCACAATAAGAAATACTTGCATATTATGTTTCTTTTGTATCCGTGCTTACCTTCATAAGAGACATCGAAGCCTTTAGCATCAAAAAAGTATCATCGAAAAATTGTCCTCCTTGTATTTTTAGCTGCTAAATCATTAATTAAGACTTTAACATCAATTTTATCTATAAAATCATTTTCAATGGATATCAAAGCTAGCCCATTTAGTCTTTCTTGTGACATGGTCGATCTCAGATAAGATTTTAATAATTTTAATTTTGAAAAACTTCTTTCTGCAGATGCGACTGTAACAGGTATAGTCAATAATATTCTATAAGCAATACATGCATTAGGAAAACAATTTCGTATTTGTAAGAAATTCAGTATATCAATAGCCATCTTTGTTTCTTTTGGCAAAATATTTCGTAAGATTTTTAGTTCTCCAAATAAATCTTTCCCATCAAGATCAGAAAATATTTTATATTTTAGAACAATTTCAAAATTATCACAATATGCTTTCAAATTATTATCATCTAATGAATTTAACTTTTCTGAACCAAACAAAAATCCAAAAATATCTTCATATGCTTTATATTGCTCAAACCTTTTCTTTAGTGAACCAATAGCTTGATCTACAATATACAAAAAATAATTGATTCTAAAAGATTCTTCAGATGATTGTGTTGTATCCTCATTAACATTCTCATCAAATTGTTTTTTTCTACGGATTTGACGTTTTACTTGAAATACAGAATCAATTTCCATTTCAGTTGCAATTTCTTTAGCAATTGTCATAGCTTATGTGAGCCCAACTTCTCTATAATCCTCAAAAAACCTAATCAATCCTTTTACTTGATCTATAGCAATATCTATAAGCATGTCTTTAGATTGTAAAAATTTTCTAATTAAGTTAACAGCAAACAATATATCATACCAAATAATCATACTTAATAAAAATTTAAAAATTCCAATTCCATGTGTTGCTAAAGAATCTGTTTCACTTCTTATTTTAGAGACATTATCAGTTTCTGCTAACTGAAGTAGTGCTTCTCTTATTTCAAGCGTTTGGAATCTAATTGCTTTAACGCTTTTAATATGGCTTTCCCAGCGTGTAGTCGACAATGGCTTCACAGTTAAACCTTTTACATTATTTATCAAAATTTGCCATCGCTTTGTTGAGTGAGAAAATAATGTATAAATACGTTGTATCACTCCAAAAAGTCTTTTGCTTTACCACAACAATTTGTCATATCACAAAGTGTTAAATTAAGACTATGACAACCACAAGGTGTGTATAATGCTCTAGGATTTATATCAAGTAATTTTCTTTGTACACCTTGGTGTCTCCCTTTCATATTAGACCTATTATCATACCCTTGACCTCGTACATTATCAATATCAAGATTAAGAGCTTTTAGCATATTTTACAATTCTTCAAAAAGTCCTTGTCCAGATGTATCATTTACTTTTAAAATTCTACAAAAAAATCTTCTATTTTTATCGGGCTTGTAGAAATATCGACACATCGTAATATTAAAGTCATTTATTCTTGGTGACTTGCATCCGGAGTACAATCAAGTATTACTAAAAAATATTTAGCTTATTTAATTTTTTGAACTATTTCACATTTGAATGCTATGACCAAGATAATGATAATGAATTTCATCATAGTTAATATGTCGAACATGTTCTTGCATTACCGGATCCCATTCTGCAATCATTTCAGTTAGGCCTAAAATAATTCCATTATTATTTTGATAAATTCTCTCATTTGTTCCTCGAAATGCCAAGTTATGTTTAGCAAGATATTTAACAACAGAAATTATTCTTTGTAATACTTTCTTCCAATGTTCCTTCTCTTTATTAATTTGCTCTTGAATATTTTTATCGATTGTTTTATTTTTCTTTAATCTTATGCGTAAATCAAGCCAAGTACTCATGTTAATGATGTGTTCGTTAGTTGTTTCATGTTCTTTAAGCCTAGCATTAAGATGTTGCCAATCATTAAATCCTTCATTTATTAAAAAACTTTTCTTAAAATTATTTTTAAATAATTTACAACAAAAACAGAATACTTTATCGATATCCTTTAAATAAACTAACCATTCCCTATCGTATTTCTCTCCATTTGATAAATGCCTAGTGTAAAATGCCAAAGAAAAACATCTTCCTAATTTATCTTTACGACCTTTTTCGACTAATAGATCTCTTATAGGGCCGTTTTCAAGTAATATATCTCTAGATTTTGTGTCCAAATTATCCCAAGTTCTTGGATCATAAATATTCAAATTCATGAGCATGGACTGATTAGGTTGTTCATTGCCTAAAATATTTTCATTTTCATTTTTATTTTCATTGTCAATATCATTTTCATTCTAATTCTGATTCTCATTTTTACTTTCATTTTCATTTTTATTCTGATTCTCATTTTCATTTTCATTTTTATTCTGATTCTCATTTTTATTTTCATTTTCATTGTCAATATCATTTTCATTCTGATTCTGATTCTCATTTTTTACTTTCATTTTTATTTTCATTCTGATTCTCATTTTCATTTTCATTTTTATTTTCATTCTGATTCTCATTATCATTATCATTTTCATTTTTACTTTGATCATCAACATTTTCATTATCATATTCATTCAAGCCCAAATCATTAATGTTATCATTTTCATTTGAATTTTCAACTAAATCTTGTGTTTCTCTAACAATGAATTTATCAAGCGCCTCCACTTTGAGTTTGGACAAATTGTTCAATTTTTTTTCTTGCGTTTATCATATCCAGAAGGATACTTTCTTGGAGGCTTTTCTATAATAAAACAATAAATACTACAATCAAATTGAAAGAAGCCGAAAGATTCGGAACAATACAACCTGATCGAGACTTCTTCGACGACGTGTCTCCAACTCTCCTTGATCCCTGAAGTTTAAGAGCCAAAAAGTTTATTAGGAACCAGTTTAACAAATCCTACAATAACAAAAAGAATGGGCGAAACAAGAGTTACTTCTGGTCATCTCAGTTAAGTTTAACGATTCAGAAATAACCACCTATTAATCACTCCCGACCGAGACTTCCAGTCATGACAACAAACATCAAACTAATAATTCTAGCAAAATAGCACATATATGTTGTGTTCACAAGTACAGTGTGCAAATTAATTTACAAACTTACAGTATACACATTAAAAATCTATTTGCACTCAAGAAAGTGAAAAACATATTCTTTATTAATTATCAGAAATGTGGTTGTACACTCATCAATAGCAATTTGATCCTGCACTACCGAAATTAGGGATTTTTTTACAAACTGAAAATTACAATATTGATGCAAATTTTGAAAGAAAGAAAAAACAAAAAATTGCTTTAAGTTATAAAGTTAGAAAATTGTACATACCACCTCCAATCTGGAGAGTTGCCTGATGATCCTCGAGGGTTCGGTGGCGGCGATCGTGGGCAGCAGCGAGCGAAGTTCGGCGGGTGACGAGCGGCGAGGTCTGTCGATCGTGGGCAGCGAGCGATCGTGATTCGTGGGCAGCAAGGTTTGGTGGCGATCGTGGGCAGCAAGCGAGGCGTCTCGCGGTCGCCGAGCTCTGAAGGTGGCGAGGCGAGGCGAGCGGCGAGGTCTGGTGACGGCGATCACGGGGTCTGTGGCGGAAGAGAGGAGGAGACGGTCCAGATGGAGGAGAGGGGGTCGGTGGATTTTGGGGGCTGAGCTTTTGGGATTGAGGGTTGAAGCCTTGAAGGGATTTTAGGGTTTTTGAATATGAATGAACGGCCGAGATTCAATTGAGAAGTAGAATGAACGGTAGATATTATAGGTGAAGGGATATTTTGGGGCCCCTAATTTTTGGGGGCCCTGTGCGGTCGCTCATTTTGTACAGCCCCAAAGTCGGGCCTGAATCCAACCCAACTTTTTCTGGGCTCCCTTGTGAGGTCTTTACATAAGGACTTTTTGGGGGCCTTTTAACAACCTCCTACAGGGGAAATGATTGTGCAATGGATGAAGAAGGGTTGAATATGTGGCAAAACTTTTCGCTGGTGGAGGAGGAAGAAGAAGGGATTAGTCTTGATCAACCTGTCAAGGAGATGATGAAAGCCAAAAGTTCTTCTTGCCTCATTGGTAAATTACTATCCCATAAGAACTTCAATGTTGAAGCTCTCAGGCATAAAATGAATCTAGTGTGGAAACCAGCACGAGGGATGGAGGTTAAAGGCGTTGGCAAGCTATTGTTCCATTTAAATTCGATGGAGGACAAAATTAGGGTTTTGAATGGGTGTCCTTGGTTCTTTGATAAACACCTATTACTTATTCAGGATTATGTTGGGGATGTGCAACCATCAGGGATGACATTGAAAACGGCCCCATTTTGTATTCAAATTCATGACCTCCCTCTTAATCGAATGGACAACAAAACTGGAGGATTAATCAGTAACAAGATTGGCTCTTGCATCGAGGTGGATATGAATACGAACGGAATTGGATGGGGTTGTTTCCTTTGAGTTAGGATTGCTATCAACATCTCAAAGCCAATCAAGTGTGGGATGAAGTTTAAGAGAGAGGATGACATGTTGTCATGGTTCCGATACGGGTGTCTACAAAATTTTTGTTATTTGTGTGGGAGGCTTGATCATGGGGAGAGGAAGTGTAAGCTATTGTAAAAATAAAACAAAAGGTATAAATCTGAAATTTAAAGGTTAGAAAAATCAGGCCTGAACGGGTGCAGTCGTGAATACACTGTCTTAGAAGATAGAGAACATGTCTATCGCCCTGGAGCAATCGATCATCTCCCCCCTAGTGGTAAAAGCCCCCGGAAAGCGGTCAGCCTTTGAACTCAGGCGAGAATAGCAGAGCTTCTGCTTAGACGAAGATGGTTGCCCGAAAATAATTAACACAATCACAAATTTTGAGAGAAAAGCTTTGAAAATTTTAATGAAAACGCTGCTCGTTTTTTTTGTGTTTTCCGAGGAGGAGAGCTCTTGAATTTATAGGGGCTAGAGGTGAGTATCTGTTACACCTCTTCCGCATCTATTATGCCCTATCCGCGTAACTCCTCGTGCCTCATTCTTCGCATCCGTTACGAATGGGTCAATCGAAAGAAACTGTCAAAAAATAAAAGCCTGTGAAGCAAAAAGAAGTGTGCGTGTGCAGCGTGGCATGCGTGTCGTGGCGTGGTGAGGCGAGGCGAGGCGTGGCGTGCGTGTGTGTGTGTGGAGCAACAGCCCAAACAATACTAGGCCCAAAACACTAACTCAAAGCCTATTGAGATGTAAATCATTATAAACTTCTTGAACTTCTTCTCATTTTCTGATGTGGGACTATTCACAAAGGTAAAATTACCTTTTTATGAAACCAAATGTCCAACAGTCCTCCCAAAAGGCAATATTGATTGAAAACAAAAAACAAAAATAAATTAATAAATCATAAAAGGATATAGGTTGGACAACCTTTCGTATCGTGAATTCGGGAGAGGTAGCTTCCGGCTTTGAACCTTTCCTTAGTGAGTTTGTCGCCACCTGAGGGACATAATGGACTAGGCCTTGAATTAGGCCCCTTGAATCAGGTATTAAAAAAACACACACACAATACGTCTTCATCTATTGAGCAAAACGGGTTGCGTGTTAAAGGCCATGCTCACAATAAACCGACTCATGAGAGTTTTTAGGGGTTAGCCCAAACCCCCCCCCCCCCACCTTACCGCAATCATCACGGTTCCTCTCACATAGGTAAGTCCTCAAAGGGTACTATAGCTATTTATTTAATACCCCTTACGATGAATCCAGAACCACACTCCTGGATAATCCCTTAATCAAAGGGTAAGCAAGATTTTTCTCAGACTTTATAAAGTCCAAGATCACAACTTTTCCTATCAGGCGTTGTATAGATTTATATCTTATTTGAATATGTCTTTTGAGTTTTTTTATTTACATGCACTTGCTTTAGAAGCTCTATGGTAGATCTAGAATCAGAATGAATGGAAATTAGAGGAAAGGGTTTAGGGACCAAAGGAAGTTCAGAAAGTAGATCTTTTAACCATTCTACTTCTGTTCAAGTGGTATCAAGGGCAATCAGCTCAGATTCCATGATGCTCCTGGCAATTACTGTTTGCTTACATGATTTCCAGGATACAGCAGCACCACCAAAAGAAATATATATCCAGATGTGGACTTTACACTGTTGGAATCTATGACCCAATTGGCGTCACTATACCCTTTAATAGCATCAAGGTATCCAGTGTAAGTCAAGCAATAGTCAATTGTCCCTTTAAAGTATTTGAATACTCTCTCTAGGGCAGACCAATGATCTAGGTTAGGGTTACTGGTATACCGACTCAGTCTTCCTACAGCATAAGCTATATTGGGTCTGGTTCGGTTTGATATGTATAGAAGAGATCCAATCATCTGAGAATATTTCAGTTGGGATACAGGTTCACATTCATTCTTCTTCAAGGATATAGAAGAATCATAAGGTGTGGAAACATGTTTAGAGTTATGATAGTTGAATTTGATCAGCATTTTCTCAATATTGTGAGAAAGACTCAAAGATATTCCTCTAGTGTCTCTAGAGATTTTTATTCTAAGTATCATATCAGCAAGACCTAAGTCTTTCATGTCAAACTTCTTGGAAAGACAATCCTTGACTTTAAAAATTAGTTCAAGAGTTGTTCCAAAGATAAGAATATCATCAACATAGAGATAGAGGATGACATAGTTATTTTTTATCACTTTTGAATAAACACATTTGTCATGTTCATTCACTGTGAAACCATAATGAGTAATGATTCTGATAAATTTTTGGTGCTATTGTTTAGGAGCTTGTTTAAGACCATACAAAAATTTAACAAGTTTACAGACTTTGTTTTCCTGACCCTTGGCAATAAAGCCTTCAGGTTGGTGCATGTAGATCTCTTCATCTAAATCACCATTCATGAAGGTAGTCTTGATATCCATCTAATGTATGATCAACTTATGGATAGCAACAAAGGATAGTAATACTCGGATAGTTGAGATTCGGGCTATAGGAGAATATGTATCAAAATAATCAATGCCTTTTTGTTGAGTATAGTCTTTAGCTACTAATCTAGCTTTAAATTTATCTATGGAACCATCAGCTCTAAGTTTTTTCTTGAATATCCACTCATAACCAACAGGTTTATAACCTGGACGTAAGTCGGTGAGTATCCACGTATGGTTTTCCATGATAGATTTAATCTTATTATCAATGGCTTCTTTCCAGAAAGGAGATTCAAGTAAATCCATTACTTCTTCAAATGAGCTAGGATCACCTTCAACCAAAAAGGTAAAGAAGTCTTCTCCAAAGTCCTTTTGAATTCTACCTCTTTTGCTTCTTCGAGTTTCAATATCAAAAGGTTGAGAAGAACTAGAAGATGATAGATCAGAAGGAAGAAATAAACTAGGATTTTCTGAGATTTTGGATTTGAAAGGAAAAATATTTTCAAAAAAAGACTGCATCTCTAGCTTCAATAATAGTGTTGTGGGATATGTTACTAATTTCAGAGCTAATGATTAGAAATCTATTAACATTGCTATCTAGTGCATATCCAATAAAAACAACATCAATAGTTTTGGAACCAATTTTTCTCTTCTTAGGTTCAGGAATAGCTACCTTAGCCAAGCAACCCCAAACCCGGAAGAATTTCAGATTAGGAGATCTCTCCTTTCAATATTCATAAGGAGTTGTATCAGAATATTTCTGGGAAATCTTATTAAGAATGAAACAAACAGAGAGAATGACTTCACCCCAGAGATTTTCAGGTGCTCCTGAACTGAGTAACATACAGTTTACCATGTCCATTAGGGTTCTGTTCTTTCGTTCAACTACCCCGTTAGACTGTGGTGTATAGAGAGCAGTAACCTCATAAATAATATCGTGTTCTTGGTAATATTCAGTCATATCATTTGAGGTATACTCCTCCTCCCCCTTCCCGTCTATCAGATCTTAGAATCTTGATCTTCCTATCAAGTTGGTTCTCAGATTTAGTTTTATACACCTTAAACCTATCTAAGACTTCATCTTTAGTTCTGAGAAGATATGTGTAACAATATCTGGAGTGATCATCTATAAAGGTCATAAAATATCTCCTACCTCCTCGAGTGAGAACTCGGTTCGAGTCACACACATCACTATGAATTAACTCGAGGGGTTCAGAGTTTCTAGTTATAGACTTGAAGGTTTTTTAGTGTGTTTTCCTTGAACACAAATCTCACACTTGGATGAGATGTCAAAAGAGGATTTAGGAATAAGATTCAATTTGATCATTTTTTGTAAAGTTTGAAAATTGACAGGTCCAAGTCGTCCATGCCATACATCACAAGATTTAACAATTTGTGCAACAGAAGACTCAGAAATTTCATTAGAACTGGAATTGATTACATTGAGTTTGAAAATACCATTACAAGTAAAACCTTTTCCTATGAATACATTGTCCTTTGTAATCACAAACTTATTGGATTCTTTTACAATCCTATAGCCAGCTCTAAGGAGAAGAGATTCACTGATCAGGTTGCGCGGAGAGAAGGAACATGATGAACACCTTGCAGATTCAGAGCTTTCCCAGAGGTCATGGTGAGCTCTGTACATCCACTTCCTATTATTTGTTTGGTGGAGTCATCTGCTAAGCTTATGCTTACTCCACGTGATTCCTAGTAAGTAGAAAACCAAGAGCGATCATTACAAACATGGATATTAGCTCCGGAATCTAAGTACCAATCAATGGAAGAAGTAAGGGAATTCACAAGATAGGATAAAGAGGCTAACCTGAAGGAAGTTGGATTCTCTTCAATCATATAACTTTGTTGGATCCATTTCCTTTAGGAACAGGTTTAGCCGGTTCCTTCTTCTGAAAGAAACAGTTGGGAGCCGTGTGGTTAGTTCTACCACAAACATAGCAGAACTTTCCGTCAGACTTATGGCTGGAAGAGTTATGATTGGATTTGGAAGAAGATTTGTTGAAGGATTGCTTTTTTTCTTGAATTTCTTCCCTTTGGGTTTGAAATTCCTAGATTTAGGCTCATCCTCTACCAAGTTTACTTTAGCTTTTGATTCAGACTTGGTTTTAGAATTTTTCCTGTGCTGGTCTTCAATGCTAATAGCCTTGAGGGCTTCAATTAATGTTAGATCCCCTTGCTTGTGCTGGAGATCTCTAGCAAATCTAGACTAGGATGGAGGGAGTTTATCAATCAGGCAGGAAACTTTATAATCATTAGTAAAGGTGTTTCCTTTAGATTAGAGGTGACAGAGGAAATCTTGAAATTCATGAATTTATTCATTAATGAGTTTGTCATCAACCATCATGAATTTATTGAAGGTGGAGGAAGTGAAACGCAGAATTCCGACATCATCATAGCCATATTCTGCTTCAAGAGCATTCCATAGGTCCTTAGCACTTTTGAACTCATAATAAATGTCATAAAGGTTGTCCGTAAGTGCACTAAGAATCCTATGACTACAATGATAATTGATTTCTTCTGGTTTCATAGAGCTAGAAAAGGAGCTAGCACCAGAAACAGAAGTTGAAGGAACAGGTTCAGGTAGAGGACCATAAACAAGAGAATTGGATGGTTGAGAACCACTGGATGAAGACTCAGATGTTTCTATGGCAGATAGAAGACCTAAGGCGGTATGCCAGTATCGCATCTCATTGGCCCATCGTTTATAATTAACACCGGTGAACTTTTCAAGTTTGACACTTTTGGAGTAATCCAGATTAGCTATAAGTCCAATTTTGAGTTTACTAGTCTATGTATTTGATATCTGAATGAAAATATGATTTGTCAATATCATTCAACTAGTAACTTAGAGGATTATGACATAGGATATGAACTAGATTTGTAAACTAGAAAGAGATAATAATTGCAATAAATTTTTTTTTATGAACAATAAACTAAACAATTTGTGAACAGTAATTTGTCTAAACAGAAACTAATAACAAAGAAATTTTATAGTAACTATTTGAATGAATAATAAATGAACAGAAACAAAAAGTTGTTTTTTTCTCTCTCGGATGAATAGTAATGAACAATATCCGATTTTTTTTAATGAAACAAATTAAAGCGATTAATTAATATATATATTCAAAGAATCAATTAGAGGTAAATACTTAACAGTAATTATACAACAGAGAAATAAAAAGAACAGAAGAAGTTTCGGGTGAACAGTAAACCCGATGAACAGTAATATTTTTTTAAATTAAAAGCACTTAATTTTAGATTTTATATTAACAGCAATTAAGATCTATCTTCTAGATTGTTGTAAAAATAAAACAAAAGGTATAAATCTAAAATTTAGAGGTTAGAAAAACCAGGCCTGAACGGGTGCAGTCGTGAATACACTGCCCTAGAAGATAGAGGACCCGTCTATCGCCCTGACGTAATGGATCCTCTCCCCCCTAGCGGTAAAAACACTCTGAAAGCGGCTGGCCTCTGAACTCGGGCGAGAGTAGCAAAGTTTCTGCTCAGACGAATATGGTTGCCCGAAAATAATTAACACAATCATAAAATTTGAGAGAAAGTTTTTTCTGTGTTTTCCGAGGAGGAGAGCTCTTGAATTTATAAGGGCTGAAAGCGAGTATCCATTGCACCTCTTCCACATCTGTTACGCCCTATCCGTGTAACTCCCTGCGCCTCATTCTTCGCATTCTTTACGAACGGGTCAATCGGAAGAAACTGTCAAAAAATAAAAGCATGTGAAGCAAAAAGAAGTGTGCGGCGTGGCGTGCGCGTCGTGGCGAGGCGTGGTGTGCGTGTGCGCGCGTGTGTGGAGCAACCACCCAAATAATACTAGGCCCAAAACACTATCTCAAAACCCATTGAGATATGAACTATTATAAACTTCTTCTCATTTTCCGTTGTGGTGCTATTCACAAAGGCAAAATTGCCTTTTTATGAAACCAAATGTCCAACATAAGCATGTTACGGAGGGAATAGGAGTGAAATAGTGTGACATGGGGGACATGGGACCCACCCATGTGTGGTTGTTTTCGTGTGAACAAAGGAGAAGCTGGTTGTTTCCGCGTGAACAAAAGATGAAGCCGGCCCACGACCCGCTTCCGCTGCAATAAATAACAACAAGCAAGGCTTTCTTTTTTTTGGTGCAAGAGGGCTGATTAGTTTTTTTTGAAGCAGGGAGCGGCTCTTTTGTTGGCGGCTGCAGGCGTGGAAGAAAAGTGGGGTTTTCTCTTGGCGGCTGTGCTTGGAGAAATATTACAGCGATTTTATTAGGGTTTTGTGCTCCCCTTTTGAGAGAGATTGTGTGAGAGATCTGAGAGTTTGTGAGAGGGTTTAGATTGTGAGATTGTAAACCCCAATTGTATCTCTCCCTCTATTAGTAGATCTCCCCC
>BQKN01000873.1:206051-240239 GCA_022839385.1 Asparagus kiusianus
TCATTCCCTATGTTTTTTCCGATCCGCTCCGTTGAACTTGATCTACACGTTCTTAAACCCAAACACACCAATTTTTGGGTGAATCCGTCGTGTTTTGACCATTCGTTGAGCCGTGCAAAAAGTTCTATTCATTCGAAACCGTTAAAATTGAGGCGAGTGGATGAAGGGTCAAAACACGACGGGCTCACCCCAAAATTGGCGTGTTTAGGTTTAAGAACGTGTAGATTAAGTTTAACGGAGCGGATCGAAAAAACAATTAGGGAATGATGTGATTTTAGGCCGCGTCCCTAGGTGGGAATCTAAGGTGTCACCTTAGAATCACTTTTCCCTATATATATATATATAAGTTTTGGCTGGAATAAAAATTTAATTTCTTCATCTAATAGTCAGTAGCATTTGATAGTTCATTCATTTCAATAAATTGAAGTATGAGAACTTCTTTCTTGGTCAACAGATTAAAGGTGACATTGAATTTGGATATAAAATTTGTAACCCAAGTGAAAATCGAATAAACTGAATCGAAGCAAACCAACTTGAATCATTTCGTTTCGGTTTCGAATGATAGGCCGTTCGGTTTGGTTTGATAAAATTTGGCTAAAAACCAAACCGACCGACCGAATGCGTAGCCCTAGCTTACCGCGCTCATGGACTTCACTTTCTCGACCCCAAAGCCATGTATCCGGATCTTAAGTGGGCTGATTAGGAACACCTACCTAAAAATTTGAGTACGGGTCAAATCCAAACCTAACTTCACAACGACCCGACCCGTCATCGGCACTCTCATCCTGAATGGAGAGAGATGGGGCATCTCCTCAGCCTACCGCTCAAACCAAAAGCTTTCCCAAAAAGGAGAAATGGCAGCAGCATTATTAGTCACAGTCCATAACAGCAACAGTTTCAGAGCCTCGAGCGAGGCTTACCAAAATCCAAAGACGAAGCTTTCCTCTTCTCTTTCAGCTGGCAATGCCAAATCTCTCAGCTTCCCTCCCAGACTTGGCCCTCTTTTCTGGCCATGGGAAAAGGTAAAAAAGCTCGAAAAATATCCAGTTCTTTTGTGAAATTTGTTGTGGTATTGCGACAACATTGAAGCCATTGCGAAAGAAAGAAGACCCAGAAAATTTAACCCAATTTTAGCCGGATAAATTGTTTCAATTCGGAAAAGTTTTATGTTGCACACAACTATTGAACAGTCTCAGAGTCCATTTCGCTAGACCAAAACTCTGAAGTTGTGACGATAAGACTGAAGGTTACAAGTTTATATTCTAACATAGCTGAGCGTACTGAGTGTTCTTTTCGAGGGGGAAAAAGGGTTATGGCAAATAAACCCCATGAACTGTCTTATTTCACTAAATGTTACATGAAAATTTATCTCTTAATCTCCATATTAGCACGATCAACTTTAACGTAACACTGCAAAGCACAGAACAAAAGAGGATTCTCAGTCTCAAAACCCTTTTATTAAAACGGAAAAATATATATATTTTTGGGACTAAGGAATTATTTTCATCTTTTTTCAGCACATGCTTTGCCAATAAGATGTTAGAATCAATGGTGGTAATTTGGAGATTAAAAGATAAATTTCCATGTGAAGTTTAGTGTATTAAAATAGTACAGGGAAGTTGTGTGCAGCAACTCCGAAATTTCATGGGGGTTTAATGTAATAAAAAAAAGGTTGACAAGTGTTTACAGCAGCTCCCCAAAAATTTACAGGGGGGTTTTCGGTAATTAACTTTATTTTGAAATGCACTTCAAATTGGTGTTTGGTGGCATTTGGATCAGAATTGTTCTGTGATACCAATCAGACCATCTTAACATAGCTTCCACGGCATCAAAACTCCTACCATGCATAGCGATGCTT
Organism: Asparagus kiusianus; assembly: GCA_022839385.1. Taxonomy (NCBI): domain Eukaryota; kingdom Viridiplantae; phylum Streptophyta; class Magnoliopsida; order Asparagales; family Asparagaceae; genus Asparagus; species Asparagus kiusianus. The sequence continues at coordinate 207,910 of BQKN01000873.1, forward strand.
CTCAATTCAGATATGAAGGTCTTTATTTTTGCTTAATTATAGGTTAAAGTTGGCCCATTATCGGTCTCTCCCATGGGGTTTGGAACTTGGGCTTGGGGGAACAAGCTACTTTGGGGATATCAGGAAGAAATGGATGGTGAACTGCAGGAGACATTCAATTTGGCAGTGAGGAAGGGAATTAATCTTTTTGATACTGCTGACTCCTATGGAACTGGAAAATTGACTGGGCAAAGCGAAAGGCTACTCGGAAAATTCATTCGTGAATATCAAGGTCAGGCAAAATGATCTTAGCTAAAGCGTGCTATACATATCTATTGGGGCATTTCAATGCGTATCGACTCTTCATTCACTTTACATACCCTGTGTACATTACACTACAATGTAGACCCAATATATCAATTGAGACTCATATCATGTTACTCGAGATATTGCCATATATGTTTTTAGGAGATATGGCAGCCGATGATCCTCAACTTTCAACTATTATCTTCGCCTGCTTCGGTATTTGGATCTCTGGCATGATTGGCAGATGTCAAACATTCCTCTCAAGTAACAAAAAGGATGGGATTGTGAAGTTATCGCAGTCCTTTTGTTGATTGGGGTGGGGGGTTGGGGGGGGAGAGAATCAACACATTTTCAATAGAAAGCATTCAACAACGACAATTCTTATCTATAATTCAGCTCTGGTTGCTGGATTGTGGCTTTCGCACAAATCATGTAATCTGTAGGTTATCATTTAATTCACTTACTTTAAGTTGTAAATTCGCTCTACCTGCCAACAAATGTACTTCTCCCCTAGGTTACCCTCGGGGGGTGGGGGGAGGGTTGGTGGGCGTACCTTTCTATTTTCTTTTCATACCGTTGTTATGAACCTTATCAAATAATATTATTGTAGGCTGTCTCAAAATCACTGTAGATAGCTGATACCCATCACACACCGATGATGGAAGTTACAATTCGACGGCTTTCAGAAGGTTATAATTTAAAAACTTTCATGTAGATCGATGAAGGTTACAATTTGACGATCTTTACAACAATTGATGAAAGCTCTAATCAACAGTCTTCACAATCAACATCGGGAGTTACAATCTGACGACTCTCACTTATCCAAGAGCTAAAGCAAATGTTACAAAATGACGATCTTTGCAACGCTCTGATAGAAAGAGACTACAAATCGACGGTCTCTTCAAATCAAGACGCGGAAGTCCTCCCAGCATACCAGCATTAAGACACAGCGTTTTTAGCTGTTGAAGCAACTCAAGCTCGGCCACTAACGCAGCGCAAACGCAGCTCAAACCTGACCACAAACGCAGTTCACATTCAGCTCTAAACACTGCAAATGCAGCTCAGATCCAGCTGCCAATGCAGCTCATGTTCGGACGCAAACGCAGCCTCCAAAGGCTACCAACGCAGCTCTTAAATGCTGTCAAACTACTACCAATGTAGCTTCCAAATCGTTGCAAATACAACTTCCAAATCGCTACAAACGCAGCTTCCAATTGCTGCAAATGAGCTTCCACACGCTGCGTTCGAGCTTTCAGACACTGTGTTTGAATGTAAAATTCACGTCAAAATGCAGATTTTATGTTTGACTCGTTCAAACACAAGCTGAACGGTTTCAAAACCGTTTCTCACGATCTGAGGGGATCACAACTCCACTCAGGAGTGATTTAAGATGGCGATTACATCTCATAAGCCCCACTTAGGAGCGAATTAAGGTGACGAATACACCCCTTAATCCTTATAAATAACTAAGAAATCAACTTAGTTCGGATCCTTCTCCTTGGCAGCAAAGAAGAGATCATTGGCTGGCTTTTGAGGGGGAAATCTTTTGGATCTTTGAGTATTTTGGAGATCTAGAGATCAGCTTCTTCGGATCATCTTCTCAGCAGCAGATTCTTGGAGCTTTCTTCGTCCTTGGCTTGTCTAACCAATTACAGTTAAAATCAATCAACTCTTTTACAAGAGTTTGAACTCGTTCTGAGTTCTTAAAACTCATTAAGAGTTCCTTCAATTGTTCCAGTGAAATTGAGATATTCGGGTCATCAACGAGAAGCAAGCTCGATGCGAACATTCGAGGGAGGCATTTCATCGCTACCGTGAAGAACCCAATATTGAACAAAGGGGAGAATTCAGATTAATTCTCATCTCTTTTGTAATCAGAAAATCCAGATTGTAATTGAGATTGAGAGAATACAAATCAAATTTCTTTCATTTTATTTACTATAAATTTTCCACCAAACAATTATGTACTTTCATTGTTAACTTATTTATGTTCCAGGGCCAAAGAAAGTTCGAGATGATGTTGTTATTGCTACAAAGTTTGCTGCATATCCTTGGCGACTGACATCCGGACAGTTTGTTAAAGCCTGCAAGTATTTTCTCCTGATTGCTAATTGATGCATACACGAAGAAAAAAAAATAGTTTTTTTAAAATGTAACTGATCTATCTTTGATATGGTTCTCTGCATTAGTCGACAAGTCATACCGCTAGTCTGGGGTTTTATTTGCTTCTCAGGATTGACTTTGGCCAACAGGTCTTCACTGGAGAGAATGGAACTTGAGCAAATAGGAATTGGACAGTTACATTGGTCAACTGCAAATTATGCACCTGCACAGGAGTCGGCTCTCTGGGATGGACTAGTCGCAATGTATGAAAAGGTTGGCATACCTATATATATAGCTACAGGCAGATTCTTAGCCATAATTTTGATATACTTTTTTGCCAACTGTTAACATTATGTTAATTGTTATCTTTTTCATTTTTGGAAGCATCAAGCTAATTTAGTTTTCTAGTTAAACTCATATTTTAGTATTATATATGCAAGTTTAAAAGCATTCTTATTGTACTTGTAACATTGTTTAAGAGTTTTGGCTTTTAGTTTTAACTTAATGTCGATGTCACCTTTCATTTCCTTGTCAAATTTGTTGTGATAATGATTCAAGGACAATATAGGAATACAAAAATTCGAGGGACTAAACTAACTAAGGTTAATTAAGGGTTTCACTTAAAGAAACCACCAAACTTACTTCTTTAGTCTTTGTACATATTTGATACTTCTTGATTAATGATAAAATATAGGATACATCAAAAGATGTAGTCTATGTATATTCACCAAGTCAATGTATATTTTTCTATTGATAGGAAACTATTTTCACTTTACTCAATTTCTTTGTTGTATTTTTCTTCAAAAATTAAGATAAACTGGATGCATGTCATTGATAGGGTTTAGTTCGGGCGGTTGGTGTGAGCAACTATGGGCCAAAGCAACTTATTAAAATATATGATTATCTCAAGTCTCGAGGTGTTCCATTATGCTCAGCTCAGGTGCCCCATCTTGCTTTTTTTTTTGTGTGGCTGGATTTATTTTTCTGAAATGTTGGATAACTTAACACTGGTTTGAATAATCGATTTGAATAAGATAATTTAATTTATTGCAGGTTCAATTTTCATTGCTGAGCATAGGTGAAGAACAAAAGGAGCTGAAATCTGTATGTGATTCTCTAGGTGTCCAGATAATTGCATACAGTCCTCTTGGATTAGGAATGCTAACTGGAAAATATACGTCTTCAAACCTCCCACGTGGACCACGGTAGTTTTCTTGTACTTTCCCTCAAAAAGAACATTCCGAAAAGAACGGAGAACAGTTTATATAATTACTTCTATTCTCTTGCAGTGGTTTACTATTTCGTCAAATTCTCCCAGGTTTGGATCCTTTACTTAGTTCATTAAAAGGAATTGCAGTAAGAAGAGGAAAGACTATGTCCCAGGTATATAATTAATTGTCCTAGAATTATATGATAAATCAGAACACTTCTTGATGTTCTGCCATGAATACATTACATGCACTAGCTTTTAGTTTATATCAATTATATGTTGCATTTCATTGTCAACCAAACATAGATGAGCACAGTAGAGAGAGGGTGGTCTTTTTTTTTTTTTTTTTTTTGGGGGGGGGGGGGGGGTTGAAGGTGCCTAGGACTTCTTGTAATCTAGAAAGGCTCTTTTATGGATCTTTCAATTCCAGAATATCCATCATATTTTCCAATAATCCAATATAGAACGTGCGAAACCCGCAAAGTCTGTGAGACCCAATAGCTATATATCAAGAACGATCACATATTTCATTTTTGTTGTAACAGTTAATAATCAGACACATCCCTGGGCCATGAATGTGGACCTAGTTAAATATCCGGAAGAAACTTCAGTAAGTTTCTGAAAGTGAGAGTATAATGGTCTGCAGAGTTAAAAGGGCTACACTGTATTGGAATATGTCAAGTGGATCATTGAGCTGTCCCCAAATGTGAAGGATGCTTGTCGCCATAGTGAAATCTATCAAGAGTATAACCCTCCAAATTGAGTGTGCTAGTTTAGTAAATCAGCAAGCATGTGTAATAAACTTCAATAAACTTCTATATTGAATCTAATATAATCTAACTACCATTCCCACCTGGATAACTCTTATCTGGAAGGTCAGAACTTCAGTATCACATTCAGCAGAAGATCATCTGAAATTGGTTTCTCCCAAAAAACCTGGTGCTTTTGTTTTGCTTTTATTTATTTCAAACCTTTGCCTAGGCAGAAGGATAATATTTGTTATTGCTTTTAAAAGGATCTTAATTTTCAGAAGAGAAGGATAATACAAAAAAATTGCTAATAAAAGACTGCTGTTTGCCTTGCAACCAATTGTTCCAGCTCCAATTAAAAGATTTACCAAGTAATCACCGTGCTGTTAGCATCGACACATGCCCCCCAATTTGATCTTGCTTTATCGCACATTTTGGAACCATCCAAAAGAGACTGAATTCCCAAATTCAAACTGAAGGTACATACTGAACTCATGTTTTTATTGTTGCCAAACAATTGGCTCTAGTACCAATTGTTGCAAAACAATTGGCGCATGGAAGCTATTCCGGACCTGCCCAACTAGATTCTCATGTTTTTATTGTTGCCAAACAATTGGCTCTAGTACCAATTGTTGCAAAACAATTGGCGCATGGAAGCTATTCCGGACCTGCCCAACTAGATTTTACGCTTTTTACAGGGGTTAACGATCACCTCGGCAATAGGGAAACAACAAAAAGAGCAAGATTTGAACACAACAGAAAACGAAGCACAACAATATACCGTAGAAAAGTAAGTACCAGACGCGAAGGCATAGGGTGTACGTGGTTCGACAATTGCCTAAGTTTATAGGGAGAGATTTTGGTCTTCTTTATCCTAGAGACTATATAAGATTTGGCCTTTCTTGCGTTCTTCAAGAACCCGCTAGAAATCCTCTTTCAATCTCACCAAAGATCCTCATGAATCCTATATTTCTCTCCTTTGTTTCTTCTCTACAACTCTTTTACAATACGCGACCCTCTTTTGGCTTGGATAACCCTAGACCTGGAAGACCTATATTTATAGGATTACCTGAATACAATACCAAACAGGGCTTCTAACCTGAACAAGATTCCGAAAACAAAATCAGCCCCGGGGCGAGTCTGGGCCTGTCAACCGGTCAGTTTACCAACAGGGAGAGCCGGCCGGTCTACCGTCTGCTTTTTCGCCATTTTTTGATTTGATCTGCTCTGCTTCTGGCTCTTCCCATGTTTCCCGGGCTGACGTACAAGGCTAAACCGCAATGTTTCTATGTCTGGCTTCACCATTTCATTTTTGTAAAATGACTGCACCTTACTGGCATATCATGTTCTGGCATTTCTGCTCTTGATTAGAACACTATTTTTTGAAATTTCTATATACTTCTCACTTGAACTTTTCAAACAGCAAGGTTGTTGTCACCTTTTGACAGCTAAATTTTAGATAATTTTGTCTTCAATATATATAATATTACATAAATTTTCTGCATATCTATTTGACAATCACCTTTATCTTTTTTCTTCTAATTATAGTTCCTAGTTCATTAGATCTGGCCATGAAGTCTGAAACTGTCATGACGACACTCGTTAGCATAATCCATAAAATATGAAAAATGCTAACTTTGCTTAAAAAAAAAAACAAAAGGTGCTAACGAAATTTCTTTTATTTACCTTAGCTGACAGATAAGAAGTGAAAAATTTTCCCCTTGCAAATTAGTCTATTGGACAGCAGCTTGTAATCCTGCTGCAGCAGCAAACATCAACCGATTCAACCCTTATTCCAAGTTTTACCAGTACACAACTTTTACTAAAATAACACAATTTCATTGGTCATAATCAGAATTTGCATGTATTTCAGGATATCGATAATAAGGCCACGAGCTTAAACCATTATTCAGTAAAGAACTCCAAAGCTACAGTCAGCTACATGATCATGACACTTGTATGAACTTTGTATTTTTCAGGTCGCCATAAACTGGTGTATCTGTAAAGGAACGATTCCAATTCCAGGAGTGAAGACAGTTGAACAAGCGGAAGAGAACCTGGGTTCGCTTGGATGGCGTCTTAGATCAGATGAGATTGATGAGCTCCAGTATGCAGCAACAAATTCGTCGACTAAGATGATACAAAATATATTTCAAACTAGATGAGTGGATGCACTGCTTTAAATCGCAAATGTTGTTATAATATCACAGTGAGATATATCGAGATACCATAGAAAGCATCAAAAGATATTGTTGTTAGCTCAATTTGGGTGATGGTTTCATTATTAGTATGATGTTGCCCTTATATTTTCTTATATCACAGTGAGATAACATTTTTTTTGGTTGAGCAAAAAAGTTGGATATCACATGGAATGCGTGCGACTATTTTTGCAATGTTCTAAGTTGGCCCTTGGTAAAATTTTGGTTTTGGCGATGACTGGGGGGGTGTTGAATCACCATGGGGAGGACTAAATAGCATTAAAACAGAAAAACTTCTTTATACTAGAAATAAATATTAGTTTGAGGGCTTTAATAGAAACTTAAGACAAAAACCGGGTCCAACTATTCACACTCCCAAACAGTAACTTTAGGGGTGTGTGAGGACTAAATTGCCCTTCTCCCACCGGACAGTCAATCCGGTGGGTAATTAATTTTTATGTTAACAAAAGGGCATTTTCGGCAATCCAACTCCTAAAATTACTGTTTGGGAGAGATATAGCAAACGTGACAAAAACCGGGGGCTAATCTGAACTGAACCTGAGAAGAGACACGGGATCAGACCGCACTGGACCGCATCCGGACACTTTTTGATTTTTTCTTGAACCCCAAGCTCTCCCGTGTCTCGAGACGCGGGCGGGGGAGGGGGTACCACTGCCGTCAATGAACGACCTCAGCGCCGCCGCCGCGGAGGCCGACGATCGCCGGAGGTGCTGCGATCCGATCCCCTCGCCCATCCCCTGCCTCCTCCTCCTCCTCTTTCTCCCCGCCTTCGCCGTCTCCGCCTTCATCCTCGTGGCGGTCCACAACGCGTTCACCCTAGCTTCCGTTTTCCTTCTCTCGGTCCTCGTCCTCTCCTTCGTCGTTTGGAATGTTTACAAGTTGAGGAGCAACGGGACTCTCCTCCTGTTCCTAAATCGCACGCCCACTACCGACCTACTCACCGCCAAGGACGGCCAGATCGTCAAGATCACCGGGGTAACTAAATGCGCCGTACTTTGATTTAGCTTTGTGCGATAATAACGAAAATTGGCTTGTGACCTCATCCCTGCTTAACTTGTACTCCTGTAGATGCTGGTACTTTGTCGCATTTTTAGGACTGCATTTTGTTTGACCGAGCATAACGGTGACATAGAGTTGATCCTCCTTCCTATCGCAAACTGAGCATTGCTAGGATGCATATTTTATGGAGGTTCATACCAACTTTTGAAAAAGCTTTTTTGAAACTCGCTCCGATACTTTTTTGAAGGGTGTAGAGAAATAGCATAAGGCCATGATATAATTCATCTAACCCTAACCTCTCTTAAACAGAGTTTAGGAAGATATTAGAAAATAGGTATGAGATTAAATCATATTCAACCTCAACAATATCTCATAATATATTCCTTAACACTCCCCCTCATGCTGAAGCATGTATATCATACATGCCCAGCTTGTTACAAACAAAGTGCACATACTCTAATCTGTGACGATTCTTCGAAAAACTCAAAAGTAGTCTTGATCTTCTTATCTTTCACTTGGATGTCTTCAAATCAGCTGATCCCCTCTAGGGCTCCACTGATCAAACCTTGAAGGATCCAACAACAAATAATTCTTTCCGAGATCCAACAACAAATGATCCCTCCTTGAAGGATCCAACAATAAATGGTCATTCTTTTAAGGCTCTGACAAACAAATAATCCAAGAGGTGGAGTTGACTTTGGGCTTAAGCAAAGATCAATGAAGGCAACGAGGCAAAGGTCGATGAGGGCAAATGAGAGCAAAGTCGGCTCTGATCGGAGTCGATGGTGATCAGTAATCCGCGAATATGAACAATACATGCTTATGGATGAACAGTACCAATGGACAATAGCGGGTGGACAATAATTCGATGGATGAACATTAACCGATAACAATACTTGATGAACAGTAGCCGGTGGACATTAATTCGATGTTGAGTCCGCTGAGGGGAGGCACGAAGTTTCCTAAAAAAAAACCCCCGGCGGCTCGATGGAGACGATGAAGAAAGAGGTCTCTCTAGGATCAAGAGGATGCCTCTGATACCATGTAGAGAAATAGAAAAAATGTTAAGATATAATTATCTAATCCTGACCGAGGTTAGAAGGATATTACGAAATAGGTATGAGATAAAATCACATCCACTTATATCTCTCAATATCTTAACAATATCTCATATTATATTCCTTAACAAAGGGTCAATGCTTTGAAACTCGAGAGAGAAGCTATCTATCCTTTGAAACTTATGCCTAATCGCTTAGAGCATAATTAAAGTGTATGCTTCGCGCTTCTCTTTTGAAGTGCACGCTCTAGGAAAAGTTTTAGACTGGATAGGAGGATATAAAAGAAAGGACAAATTTTTGAAACCACCTTTTTTTTATATTTTATTAAGCAAAATCGACTCCATGTGAATTTATTTAGCAAAACCGACCCTTTTCTTCTGAAAAGGGTCGGTTTTGCTGGCTGAGAAATTTTAGGATGAAATTGCACGGGACTAGCAGTCCCGTGCAATCGTGGCAAATTTTTGTTTTAAACAAGGGAAAAATGCTTTCAGCCCCCAAAAGCTAAGGGTGTGTTTGGCTTCCAAGGTGTTTGTTTTTGTAGTGTTTTTCAAAAAAACACACTGATGTTGTGTTTTTTCTCCTAAAACGTTTGAAAACACCGTTGTAAAAGTTTACAATAAAATTGATCAAGGCGTAGTTCTTACCCAACTGCAGGCGGCGGCGGGATCTGAAGGCGGCGACGAGATCTGACGGCGGCGACGGGATCTGGAGGCGGAGGCGGAGGCGGGACGACGACTGAAGGCGACGAGATCTGACGGCGGCGACGGGATCTGAAGGCGGAGGCGGTGACAGGATCTGAAGGCGACGACGGCGACGAGATCTGGAGACGGCGATGGGATCTGAAGGCGGCAACGGCGACGACGAGATCAGATCTAACCTGGTTCAGACTGAAGGCGGCAGCGGCGAGATCAGATCTGAAGGCGGCAGCGGCGACGACGAGGAGACAACGGCGACGGCGAGGCAGCAGCAGCGACGACGAGGCGTCGAATCGAAGTAGCGGCGGCGACGGTCTAACCTGGGTTCAGACTTGGCGACGACGAGACGGCAGCGGCGACGGCGAGGCGACATCGGCGACGGCGAGGCGACATCGGCGACGGCGAGGTGGCAGCGGCGACGACGAGGTAGCGAATCGAAGTGGCGGCGGCGACGGCTTCAAGGGTTGAGGGGGGGAAATGGGATCGCGTTGGTTTGGGGAGAAATCAAACGGGCATCTGAAAACACCTAAAAGGTGTTTTGAGAAAAGCGTGTATATTTTGAGATTTGTAAAGGGACAGCCTATAAAAACACCTCAGTTCTCAAACATGTTTCGTTGTTTTTTTTAAAAAAGAAATGGAAACAAAAAAAACACACTGGTATCCAAACACTCCCTAAGAAAACATGCTTCCCACCCCAAGACTTTGTCAACGGGTGTTTTACCTCCAAAAATAAAGATTCTGTTCTCTGAGCTCCCAAAACATAAAACCCAAGAGATTAAAATATGTGAAGACCATAATATCATTCTCTCTCTTTCTTTTTTTATTAAAATATGACGAGGATTATTTTATTATTTTCGTTTTCTCTCTCTTTATCATGATGTACTGAGATGATAGTTGAAATGATTGATGATGATTATTTTATTATTTTCGTTTTTTATTATTTGCGTTGTTTGTATTGGGAGATTGTTAAAGTTACGGGTTAATTGTTAAGGTTACGAGTTAATTGTTAATGTTACGGGTCAATTGTTAAGATTATGAATCCTCTCTCTTTCTCTATCATGATGTTACTTTGATGATATTAAAATGATTGAAGAGGATTATTATTTTATTATTTTCATTTTTTTATTCTTTTTGTATTTTTAGAATATTCGTTAAGGATAATGGTTGGTTGTAAAGGTTATGTATTGATTGTTAAGGTTACGGGTTGGTTGTTAAGGTTACTGGTTTGTTGCTAAGGTTATGGGTTTGTTGTGTAGGTTACAGATTTGTTGTTAAGGTTACGGGTTTAATTGTTAAGGTTACGGGTTTAATTGTTACGGTTACGGTTTAATTGTTAAGGTTACGGGTTTAATTGTTACGGTTACGGGTTTAATTGTTAAGATTACGGGTTTAATTGTTAAGGTTACGGTTTAATTGTTAAGGTTACGGATTTAATTGTTAAGGTTACGGGTTTAATTGTTAAGGTTACGGGTCAATTGTTAAGGTTACGGGTTTAATTGTTAAGGTTACGATTTAAATTGTTACGGTTACAAGTTTAATTGTTAAGGTTACGGTTTTAATTGTTAAGATTACGGGTTTAATTGTTAAGTCCCTACACGCCACTCCACCGCCCTCCACCAGCACCACCTTCGCCTCAACCCGCCGCACCACCAAGCTCCGCCATTCACCTCCTCCTCTACACACTCGACCAGCCCCGACGACAACCAACCGCCGTCCAACTCCTCAAGCTCGCTGCAGCACGACGACCGCCCTCCACAAGCTCCTCTCCACCCTCCATCACCTCGTCGCTGTCCGACGACAGCCACGTCTCCAGCTCCTACCGTCGGATCCCCACCGAGACACCCCAACGACCCCGGCAACCTCCTCTTACCTACGGCAAGCCCAGACAGCGGTGATTGGTTAGAGGTGGTGGCGGAGCTCGACGGCGTGGGGGTTTGGAGGTGGTGGAGGAGGCGGAGAAGAGTGCTGAGGTGGAGGTCGAGGCGGCGATGGGCTCGGCTGGAGCTCGAGGGCTGTGGGCGAAGCTCAGGAGCTGGGGATGCGGGTTGAGAGAGAAGGAGAACGAGGAGAGAGTGGGGAGCTGGGTTGGTTTTCTTGGGGAATGGAGGAGAGAGAGAGAGTGTACGAGATAGAGAAGAAGAAAGAATGAGATGAAGAGAGAGAATGAGAGATTCGTTTGTTTAAAACAAAAATTTGCCACGATTGCACGAGACTGCTAGTCCCGTGCAATTTCATCCTAAAATTTCTCAGCCAGCAAAACCGACCCTTTTCAGAAGAAAAGGGTCGGTTTTGCTGAATAAATTCACATGGGGTCGATTTTGCCTAATAAAATAAAAAAAGGGGTGGTTTTAAAAATTTGTCCTAAAAGAAAATTTGACTAATATTAAAACGCCCTTGTGTATCTGCAATATGATCATGTGATTATAAATAAGATATATATGTTATGCATGTACCTTATTTTAATATGATTCTTGTCTATACTTCACATATTTAATTCTGATTTGACATGAATGTAGCTATATATATATATATTCTTATACCACTATATACTATATGTTCATAATTTTCATAAATATTAAAATTAAAATTCTCAAAGTCACAAGGCTCACCACTCACACTTTGAAGCTTAAACCTCCCATCTTTAATGGGTCTCACGCTTTGCCTTGCGCATCCGCTTTTTTAAACATTGGTTCATGTTGTATAGTTCAAAACAGATTATAACTATGAAATGAAATAGATCCAACATCCTATTGTCTGTGCTACTCATTGTTTTCGGCATCCCAATTTATCCTTGACGTTAACAATTGGGACTTTAAATAGATTAGAAAATCCTGAAGAACTCAATATGTATGATGTCACATGCAAGATCCTTGGTTAGGATTAACACTAGTTAGCGCAACTTTTTCTGATTTTTGAGTATCCCTACTCTTGTATCATAGACATTCTATTGGATATCCTATTTCATGGATGCATCGCTCTGTGCAAAAGCTACAGTCTTTGTATGCAAACAGAATATAGCTGTGTCATTGGAATTTAGAATATCGGTTTAGAAAAATCTAACTTCAAAACTTTGGAAAGGCTTTATTGTTGTTGTTTAGAAAAATCTGAAAATCGTAGGGGTACAGGATGCTGACCTGTTCCATGTACAAGCCAACATAGAATGAAGGAAAACCTAGGTTGCCAATAAGATCAAATGACCCAGAGAATGGTTTTGTAGATGACTAATCGAGTAAAAGATTTGATGCAGATAGTCTATAAGGATTTGTGCTCCTTGTTGGATGATTTTATTGAAGAGCAGAAAAGAATAGGAACCAGTGGTAGTTCATATCGATAAGTGATTGGCTATATGTGAGGCAAAGATGGGATCATATTTGTAGATCAATGTGATGAACGGTATTTCCTCTTCCTGGAACCAGTTCTTCTACCAGAGAAGGCACATTTATAAGGAACTTTATCATATCTCTATAGTAGGGATAACTTGCATTTCGCATGTGTCTCATGTCATGTTGCAAACTATACGTAAATGGGTGTAGTATCCAAATCTATAATGTCCGCCTTCCTGAAATCAGTCAATATGTGATATATAGTTCAGAAGCATATTAGTTAAGCATGAAGGTGAGCGTTGGCGCAACGGTAAGGTTGTTGCCTTGTGACCCGGAGGTCATGGGTTCAAATCTTAGAAATAGCCTCTTCGCATGTGGGGTTAAGGATGCGTACATCTAACCCTCCTCAGAGCCCACAATGGTGGGAGCCTCGTGCACTGGGCTACCCTTTTTAAGCATTTTAGCTAAGCATGTCGTTCACAAAAAATTCATGCATCGCATTTTAGAATTAGCAGTTTAGCCAGATTCTTATTTGCCCTCTATAAAATTGGCAAATACTATTGTACTTTAGTTGGATGGATAATTTGGCGCTGGTTATACATATTGCATAAATTTCTCCACACCAATTATACTTGTCCTGCTAATCTGGGTTGTTTTCTTTTGGTATCTGAACACCAGCAAAAAAAGAGTGTCTTCAGGGTTCAGCACTGGTGCAAGTAGCTCGTATTTTCCTATCTATAAATGCTGGACCAAAGTCCTTATAATTTTTTTTGAAAATTGTTTCCATGGTATGCTCCATATTAAAAAATTATGGGTTCCACGTTTTTGATCTGTCATTTCAATTCTTAGTTGTTCTGCAGTCTGTGAACCAATAATCATTTATGTAAGTGGTAATTTGTTGGTTTCTTTTTTAACAAGCTGATAATTCATTGTGTTGTTTAATGGTCACAGTGTGCTTCATGCGCGGATCTTGCTTTGGAATCTTCTTATGAGAAAATCGAAAGATGTATCTATTCATCTACTCTTCTATATGAATATAAAGGGTTTGGATCAAAGATGAGTAGTGCTTACAACTTATGCTTCTGGCGGAACTTAATATATGTAGAGGTATAAGGAGATCCCATCGATAAACTTATTTCATTGTTCTCAAGAAAATTATTTTCTCTAGCACTAGCTATATCAGTGGAGGCATAATAGTGGGTATTTAAGTAATAGTTTATGTATCTATAATGGGTATTTCATAGATGAGAAGAGCTAAGATATCAGTTGCGAAATTTCAAAGGAAAAATGATAGTCTACTTATTAGGCTCTTGTGTGATTGGAATTTAAAGAGATTTCGGATGCATGTCTTTGCACGTAAGTTGCTTTCTTTTCTCATGTTAATAATTTACCCTGCTTTTTAGATATGAAATGTTAGTGTGATTAACATGTAAAAACTATCCGCTTTTGTATTAATCCAAATGAACGACTTCAATTTAAGCCATTATGCATTTGTCAGAAAATTAAATTATTAATTTATAATGCTTGTAGACCCGAAATTACAACAACAAAACTATTAATTTATAATACTTGTTGTTGTTGTTGTTGTTTGCGTAAAAACTCAAAAATGAATCATCAGTTTTGGAATGTCTTGCTTATTAATGGGTTATCAGAAAAAGCTTTACTTCACTAGGATAGTATCGAAACTGACACTATGAAAGGAAAATATTTTCTTGATCTTACTGTTACGTATTCCATACAGGACTTGTGTTTAAAATGATTGAATCTTCTCAGGCTGAAGTGGTGATAGTGTTTTCTCTGTGCTTTATCTGGAACTATTTTTCCTCAAGGAAACAAGGGGAACATATTACTGCATTCTTGCAGCAGCTTACATGCTTCCTTTTCTGGGATGAAAAACAGCTTATTTTTCTTTTTTCTCTTCATATCAAGACCTTTAAGGCTGTATCAACTACTTATATAAGCAACTACACACTCTTAATTCTGTATGAAATATGCTTGCGAGCAAGTATACATTTTTGCTTGACTCTTCTTAAGTCACGAAGCCTGTATAATTGTCTCTAGGTTCTCTTGAATTTTCTAGGACATAGTCAGGTATGGGTCTATAAGGTTTTAGTCCCTAACACTTGATTGTGTTTTCCCAGTAACTAGTCAATTAGTGAACATTTCTTTCTTTTCCTACTAGCGTTTTCTCCTTCCAACTCTTTCTGTTGCAGGATGTTAGTTCATACAGTTCAGCATGTCGATTACTTGGAAATCTATTCCCCTAGAGCTGCCTGAAAATTGGCTTCTGCTGAAATGCCAAATCCCATTTGGCACATCTAACCTTTCTTCAAACTGCATTAGCAATCTTCTCGCTGCCTTTTACAGATAATACGAGTGCACCAATTCAGTAGAAATTCCAAGTACATCACATGTCCCAATTTTTCGCTAGACAAGCCTTTTTGTTGCTGCCTGCAGAATGAATATGACTGATGAACTGAAATGATGTTATTTGTAAAAGACCATGGAATTGGGTGGATTATCTCAAAATGATTCAAGCCTGTACTTAATCAAATTCTAGAAAATTAGGGATGGGGGTAGTGGCTTGATGCTCAAAATAAAATGTTTTTCTAAATCTAGAAAAACATCTACTCTTTAATGTTTATATGGCTCACATAATTATAAACTTATTTCATGTCTTACCTAATGAAATTTTACCAGAATTTTTTTTCCCTTACGTACCTTTTATATTCTACATTTTTTTTTCAGTTCTCATTGTCTGCATATTCTTCAGAGGTGCATTGCAGATTTTTACATCACTGATATCAGATCTGGTGCCAGAGTTTTGGTCAAAGTCAGTTCTGATTCCAAAATAAGTCCTCTGGTCACAGAGAGCCTAATCGTCAAAACTTCAAGCAGAAAAAAAGAACTATCTTCAACTTTGAAGAAATGGCTAGAAGAAAGGCATCTTTCATCAGAATCACGCCTACTGTGTCTTAAAGAAGGGTATTACGACTTATAACCTTTAAAACCTGCACTCTTTTCTTTAGAGAATGTGATTGTGGACTTGATACAGAATTTTTGGTCACTTGGTATTAACAGATATATCATGGAAGGGAGTTATTTGACCGTAATGGGAATGTTGATCAGAAAGAGTGGTGTTCTAACAATAGTTCCACCACCTGAACCTATCAGTACAGGTTGTCTACTGCGGAAATTTCTCCTGCCCATTGATGTTAATGGCTTGGTTTTAAGGTATCTTTACAGAGATGATTCGTCACTAAGTTCATCGGTTTCTAACCAAGGTAATTAAAATATGAAGACGAGGGTTTTCTTCTGTAGGCATCTCCAGTTTTTTAATTTACATTTTTTACTTGTGACCTTGTTAGCTGACAATGCAGACTCAGTCCTCTGTTAGGTTATCTGTACACTTTTGAGGATATTATCCTGTCAATTTTCCCAGTATGTTTCTAACAGAATTTAGTCTCTCACATGCTTATTTGTGTCTATTATACTATTCCGTAGTTTTTATTTTTATTTACTTGATAAAGGTTGTTGGTGGATATTTTTCGATGCTTGTACCCTTTGTGCACCTTGCACTCGGACCTGCCCTAGTTATCTCATAATCAACTTTGAAGAACGAACCTGCAGGTGGAGTTGGAGCTCGCCTGAGGCGAGGAGAGTCGGAGCTTGCCTGCTGGAGTCGGAGCTTGCCTGCGTGGGGTGGAGAGCTCGCCTGCTGAGGTGACCTCGCCCGCGTGAAAGGGGTTCGAGCTCGCCTGTGGGCGGCCTGACGAGGAAGCTCGCTTGATGGGTTCGAGCTCGCCTGCGTGAAAGGGGTTCGAGCTCGCCTGCGGGCGACCTGGCATGGAAGCTCGCCTGACGTGGGCCTAGCATGGAAGCTCGCCTGCGTGTAGCGGTTCGAGCTTGACTGATGAAGAGCGCGCCGATGTGCGGACCTCGCCTGATGGAACGCTTGAGCTCGCCTGCGTGGTGGAAGCCAGCTGAAGGGAGCTCGCCTGAACGTGACCTATGGTTTCCCTATAAAAGGGAAACATTGTTCACGAGAATCGTTGAGCTGCTCATCTCGCGATTCTTGAGAGGGTTTAAGGCGGCGGTGATTTCTCAAGAGAAGCGGTGATTTTTTAGAAGCCTTTAAAGGTGATTCTTAGTGAGATTGAGTGGTGATTTCTCAATGGAAAATCACACGCGGTACTATAGCATTTCTACAGTGATCGATATTTTGATTGAGAGATCTCGAGTTTGAGATCTTCTCTTTGCAAGCTTTGTAATTTCTTATGGTTAAATAAGAAATTATTTGTGCGGCTCCCGTGGACGTAGGCAAGTTTGTCGAACCACGTAAATCCGTTGTCTTATCTCCTTTACTTATTTTTATCTGTGTATTCGCTATTGCTTGTGATTGGTTGGTTTTGAGTTTGGTGTAAACTCTAGCTAGGGTTGTTTTTTCTCTCTTGAAGTTGATATCGCTTCCACGACGATGTGGGCGTCTCCCGACCCCAACAATTGGTATCAGAGTCCTTATTCAGATTGACGGTGATTGAGCTTCCAATTTGAGGTGGTGCTTGGTTATTATATGGTGCACACAAGGTATTTGTTGAAATTTTCTAAGAGAGACGGTTTTACTAAAACAAGCGGAGGATGGCGTCTACCAGTAAAACAGTTAAAGTTGAAAAGTACGAGATCAAAAAGTTTAATGGGAAGAATAATTTTTCCTATTGGAGGATGCAGATGAAAAATTCGCTGATTTCGTAGAAATTACAGAAGGCATTGGCAGGAAGAGAAAAGAAGAATGAAGGTGTGTCAGATGAGGATTGGGAAGAGTTAGATCTCGAAGCACGAGCGTTGATTATCCTAGACCTCGAGAGGGATGTTGTTTTCTTGGTAGACGGAGAGAAAACGACTGCAGGCGTGTGGACAAAGTTAGAGAGTACATTTATGACGAAGAGTCTAACAAATCAGATCTATTTGAAATCCAAATTGTATACTTGCAAAATGGAGGAAGGCTCATCAATCCGGAAATACATCAACAAGTTCGATAAGATCATATCGGACTCGAAGGACATTGATGTGAAAGTAGAAAATGAGGATCAAGCACTTCTGCTACTTCTTTCTTTACCAAAGTCTTATGAGAACCTGGTACAAACATTGATGCTTGTGGGTGACAATTTGAAGATGAATGAGACTAGAACGACGTTTCTAACAGATGATCTTCGAAAAATTGCAACTAATGATGTGACCACTAGTGGTAACAAGGAGCATGCACAGGGATTGTTTGTTAGAGGAAGGAGCAATGAGTGAGGAAAATATAAGGGAGGAAAGTCTAGATCGAAATCAAGACCTCTTGCTGGAAGACCGTATTTTAAATACAGTGAGCTTGAGCATTTTAAGGTCGACTGTCCTAACAAGAGAGTATGTGGGAAAAAGAACAACAATAAAACCGAGAGGAGAGAAGGCAAGGAAGAGGCGAGTTACGTCTCGGAAGAAGGGAGCGATAAAGAATGCTACGTTGTTATGGGTGGCAAAGATATATCCGATAAGTTGATTCTTGATTCGGGTTGTTCTTACCATATGTGTCCAAATAGTAAGTGATTTACTATCTATAGAAGCATTGATGGTGGAACCGTATTGATGGGGAATAACCATGCTTGTAAAACGGTGGGGCTTGGTGATATAAAAATCAAGATGCATGATAAAGTGGTCAGAACCTTAACGGGCGTGAGGCATGTTCCCGACTTGTGGAAGAATCTTATCTCAGTTGGTGCTTTGGACTCTGGTGGTTACAAGATAGTAACAGAGAACAGAGTAAAGAAGGTTGTTCGGGGTTCCTTAGTAGTGATGAAGGGCATTCGTCACGATAATCTATATACTCTCTCAGGTACAACAGTGACAGGAGATGCAACGATTAGAACTGATGGAAGTGGTGGAGACCCATGTGAGCACACTCGGTTATGGCATAGACGGCCTGAGCACATGTCAGAGAAAGGTCTAGATCTGCTTGGTAAGGAAGGTTTGCTGAAGAACATGAAGAAACCTTGCATGGATTTTTGCGAGGATTGTATGTATAAAAAGGCACACAGGGTTCAGTTTCTAAGAAGCAAACACAAGAGCAGAGGTATATTAGACTATGTGCATACAGATGTTTGGGGTCCGGCTCAGACAACTTCTAAGGGTGGTTCCAGATATTTTGTCTCGTTCATAGACGATTATTCTAGGTATGCTTGGATTTATTTTCTGAAGCATAAGAATGAGGTATTCGAGACATTCAAGAAGTGAAAAGCAATGGTTGAGAACATGACATGCAGGAAATTAAAGACACTGAGATCTGATAACAATACAAAATATACAAAGGGTGCTTTCAAGGAGTTCTGTGATCAGGAGGGTATTGCTCGACATTGGACAGTCAGGCCTACACCACAGCAAAATGGAGTTGCAGAGAGACTGAACCGTACATTACGGGAGAAAGCAATGAGTATGCGATCATATGTTGGTTTGGGCAAGGTTTTAAATGTCGGTTATCGAGGATTTATCGGACAGTCAAAATCCTTATCGAATAGCGGAAATCGAGGATATATCGGGGATAAGTAGTATTTATCGGAGTAATATACTAGTAAATAATAAACAAACATAAGCTTGAAAAAATATAATGTTAGTCAAAATGGAATAATAAACAAGCAAATAATAAGATAACATCAAGAATGAAGAACCATCTACGCATCTACATAATTATTGTTTAATCATGAGATTCATAAACTAACTTACTAAGTTGATATTTAGTAGTTATGAGCCATTATCAATATCCATAAACAAACATAAGCTAATCACCAATCAACCAAGTTCCAAAACCAACAAATAGTTCATAATTTGTAAACATTCAAAGAGCAAATCCAAAATAAAGTAAAAGCTCCCAAATCCTACTTATCGGCCGATAAAGCCGATATTTAGAGCCTACTTATCGGCTAATAAGTGCCTTTATCGCCGATAGCTCGCCGATAAACCTCAAAAAACGATAACCGATTAAAAATCCTACTTATCCTAGCGGAAAGCTCCTAATTCCGATAACCCGGTGATAATATCGGATTATTGGCTGATATTTAAAACCATGGGTTTGGGCAAAGAATAGTGAGCAGAAGCGTTTGCTACAGCTTGTTACATAGTAAATCGTTCTCCACATTCGACATTGGATGGTGATGTACCCTATCAGGTATGGTCAGGGGAGCATGCAGATTACAATAGGCTCAGGATTTTGTGATGTACCGCCTACTATCATGTCAACGAGGGAAAGTTTGATACGAATGCCAAGAAGGCAATATTCTTGGGGTATGCAAAGGGCGTAAAAGGCTATCGCCTTTGGTGTGCAGAAGATTTCAAGTTTGTGATCAGTAGAGACGTTACATTTGATGAGAAATCCATGATTGCCACGGTGTCTAAGACTGATGGTGTTGGGACTGTTGGGACTTTAAAGTCCCAGGTGATTGAAATAGAACCTAAAGACCAACCAGGTTCTAGCCATGTTCAAGAGGAGGATCATGAAGATGATGAGCTTGAACAGGAGGAGATTCAGCAAGAAAATGTACAGGTATTACAGCAACAATTCGAAAATAGTTTGGCTTCCACTAAACCAAGGCGAGCATACAAGCAGGTTCAGAAGCTAGGGTCAAATCAACCTCTGAAGCACTATGGGCAGGTAAATTTGGTTGAATACGCACTCTCGGTGGAGGTTGATGAGCCAGTCACCTTTAAAGAAGCTATTCGGTACATGGATAGTGAGAGTTGGTTGGCTGCGATGGAGGAAGAGATGGAATCTCTCCGGAAGAACCAAACATGGGAGGTAGTTCCCTTGCTTGTAGGGAAGAAAGCTATTGGTTGTAAGTGGGTGTACAAGAGAAATGAGGATCCTTCCGAGCTCGGTGGTACAAGGTACAAGGCTAGACTAGTGGTTAAGGGGTTTGCACAAAGAGAGGGTGTGGATTACAATAAGATCTTTTCTCCGGTGGTGAAACACACTTCTATTCGGGTGCTATTGAGTATTGTTGTTCATAGTGATCTTGCGCTGGAACAACTCGATGTTAAAACGGCACTTGGAGGAGGAAATCTATATGCATCAGCCTGAGGGTTACAAGGTTGAGGATAAGGAGAATCATGTATCATGTATTTCGCCTGAGGAAATCACTTTATGGATTGAAACAATCTCCTCGGCAGTGGTACAAGCGATTTGACTCCTTCATGCTAAAGCATGGGTTCTCCAGAAGCGATTATGATTGCTGTGTCTATATTCGGAAGCTTCGTGGAGGGGATTATATTTATCTTCTTTTGTATGTGGATGACATGCTTATTGCTTCGAGAAGCAAGGTGGAGATAGATATGTTGAAATCTTAACTTTGTAAAGAGTTTGAGATGAAGGACATGGGCGCTGCTAAGAAAATACTACGAATAGAGATTAGAAGAGAGTGTGCAAATCAGCGATTGTTCTTGAGTCAGAAAGGCTACATTGAGCTGGTTATCGCAAGGTTTGGGATGCAAAGTGCTATGTCGGTGGTGACTCCATTGGCTCCACACTTCAAGCTCTCAGGTAAACAATCTCCCACTATAGCGGAAGAGAAGACACACATGGAGCGTGTACTTTATGCTAGTGCAGTTGACAGTTTGATGTACACAATGGTGTGTACACGTCAAGATATTTCACAGGCGATCAGTGTTGTCAGTAGGTTCATGGCGAATCCGGGAAATGCACATTAGGAAGCAGTGAAATGGGTCTTGAGGTACTTGAAGGGTACCGTTGATACGAGTCTATGTTTTGGTGGAGATACATGCCAGATTGATGAGTTCGTGGACTCAGATTATGCGGGTGATCTAGACAGACGACGATCTACTACTAGTTATGTATTCAGAATAACTCTAGTTAGTTGGCGATCGATGTTACAGGCTATAGTGGTACTTTTTACTATAGAGGCTGAGTACATGACCATGACAGAGGGAGTGAAGGAAGCATTGTGGTTGTGGGATCTTCTAGATGATTTGGGGATTGAGCAGGATTGTGTGAACGTGTGTTGCGATAGTCAGAGTGCGATTCATTTGGCTAAGAATCAAGTTCATCATGCTCGTACCAAGCATATTGATGTCAGATATCATTTTGTGCGGGATGTCATAGAGGAAGGTGATATTTCTCTCATGAAGGTGCACACAAATGAGAATCCAGCAGACATGTTGATCAAGGTGGTGACAGGTAGCAAGTTTCAGTATTGCTTGGACTTGTTTTATATCAGTCCGTATTGATCTGCCCAAGAGGGCAACAAACAGAAATACGATTAGCTTGATCCCGGTCAGAGGGTACGTAGGCAACCATGGTATAATGCTACAGCTAGTTTGGCCTGGTTGACGTTTGCGGTGTTCTTTTGGTGTTCGTCCAAAATTTAAGGTTTATCAAATGATGTACGAGGTGGAGAATTGAAAAAGAACGGACCTGCGGGTGGAGTCGGAGCTCGCTTGAGGCGAGGAGAGTCGGAGCTTGCCTGCTGGAATCGAAACTCGCCTGCGTGCGGTGGAGTGCTCGCCTGTTGAGGTGAGCTCGCCTGCGTGAAAGGGGTTCGAGCTCGTCGGCAGGCGGCCTGACATGGAAGGTCGCCTAATGGCTTCGAGCTCGCCTGCTGAGGTGACCTCGCCTGCGTGAAAGGGGTTCGAGCTCGCCTGTGGGCGGCCTGGCGTGGAAGCTCACCTGATGGGTTTGAGCTCGCCTGACGCGGGTCTAGCGTGGAAGCTCGCCTGCGTGTAGCGGTTCGAGTTCGCCTGATGAAGAGCTCGCATGTGCGCAGACCTCGCCTGATGGAACGCTCGAGCTCGCCTGCATGGTGGAAGTCAGCTTGAGGGAGCTCGCCTGAACGTGACCTAGGGTTTCCCTATAAAAGGAAAACCCTGTTCACAAGAATCGTTGAGCTGCTCATCTCGCGATTCTTAAGAGGGTTTAAGGCGACGACGATTTCTCAAGAGAAGCGGTGATTTTTTAGAAGCCTTTAAAGGCGATTCTCAATAAGATTGAGCGGTGATTTCTCAGTGAAAAATAACACGTGGTACTGTAGCAATTCTACAGTGATCGATATTTTGATTGAGAGATCTCAAGTTTGAGATCTTCTCTTTGCAAGCTTTGTAATTTCTTGTCGTTAAATAAGAAATTATTTGTGCGGCTCCCGTAGACGTAAGCAAGTTTGCCGAACCACGTAAATTTGTTGTCTTGTCTCCTTTGCTTATTTTTATCTGTGTATTCGTTATTGTTTGTGATTGGTTGGTTTTGAGTTTGGTGTAAGCTCTAGCTAGGGTTGTTTTTTCTCTCTCGAAGTTGATATCGCTTCCGCGGCGGTGTGGGCGACTCCCGACCCCAATAAACTTCAACTATGTGCGCTTTGATATGATCTTTCCCGCTGCCAATTAGGCGTCGAGTTTACTTTTTTAATCACTACTACTGTTAAAAACTCTCCTAATCTGCACCCTCTCCTATTTCCACCCGAAAGTTGGATGACAGAATAACGTCCACCGTCCAGCTTTGAGAGAAACAGGATCCAACCTTTAACATCATGTATGATTTCTCTATGCTTGTTCATTCCTTCGAAAATCCTGCACAAGCCCGAAATCAGGGCACGGTCGTGGACATTTGGGTTAGGAGATCGTGTTAAATCGCCAAGGACAAGATTGGATCACGTACGGACGTATTATTATACATGTTGTTGGAATCATGACATACAACGCAGCGGAAAAAACATATCATGACTATTAATCAAAATTAATTAAATATTAGAAGAATACCTGAAACGCTTTCCGAATTTCTACAATAACCTGTCCCGAGATCAATCCGAAATAGCTTCCTCAAGAGAAAAAGCCTCCAATTGAAATTCACCCGTCACCGTAGAGGAGCAATACTGAGAGATAGGTTCTCAAAAATCTATTTCTTCATATTATCTTCATAAGATTTTCCATCTCATCTATCTCTTCTCATAAGGCTACATATGAACCCTATTTATAGGATTACACTAGTCTTAGAGATTTTAACTTTAAACAATTCATAATTATCTAGAACTCTATCCATAACAATTAAGGATAGAATAGATTTGTTCAAAAACTTTATCCATAACAGTTAAGGATAGAAATAGATTTATTCAAAAACTTTATCCATAACAATTAAGGATAGAAATAGAATTGTATTGCATGTATACCTCTTCTAATGACATTAGTGAGACCAATTGGGTCCCATATCGAGAACCAATTATTAATCAAATTAATAATTTTAATTTAACAATCAAATCCCTATCCGACCAATTGTTCATAAAAGCTCTTTCATAATATGGGATTAATTATTAATAAATAATATCTTACATTCACTCCCTTCCAGTATCATTTATTTTAGGCAACTCTTTTAAGCAGGACAACTCACCTATTTGCTCATGCCTAAATTTGCAATTTCCATGAACATAAATAAAAATCATTTTGAAACATCAAAATATTTTTTTATAAGAAAATAAATTTTTAAAAATATTTTCAAAAACACCTGCCAGCAGGAATTTAATAGCTTCATGGGAATGTATAATAAATTAACTAATCATAATGAGCATACTGGATCCTATCTAGACATCCATCATTTTCCTAAATGAAACTTAGCAACCCAATGTTTTAGGTTGTGTAGCGCTTGCTAAACAAGCTTAACCATCACATCAAAACATACTAAATTATCAAATCGAAAATGACAATATCATCAAGTCAAAGGGACCATGTAACAATTTAAACTCTCTATCTCTTAGGTGACTCATCCTAGAGAATTCAAATACGGTCTAGTGCTACACACATCATAATGCGTGCTTATGACATACACCCGGAGAATCTCCATTCCCGATGGTTGAGACCCACCACCATATCTCATATATCGGTGTCATGCATAATAACCTGTTATAACAAAGTTATCATTTACTAGTTATAGGTTAAGCACAAATTTAAGAAATTTCTAAGTTAGATCATATCTCCAAGCAAGTGACCATCACAGTGCATGATCTAACAAAATAACTTCTAAGGATATATATAACAATTATATAAATAATACCCAAATTATGTGCAACAATTAAATTTATTAACATTACAATATTATTACATAATATGTATTGGATGTTCAAGGGCAAATTATTATTACTATTCCAGCACATGTCCAGTACTAGAGCCAGCAGCTGCTACCGGCCTCAAAAACTATGACATTGAAGCAGGGCTCATTTATATGGCGATCAAGTAATCTATATTGGTGGGGATGATCTTGATAATGCTTTAAATCTCTCGACTGCCAGTGTTCTACTTCAAGCGTTTATGGGCATCGTACTGGATCCTAGAAATAACAAACTGCGTGCAGCAGACAAAGCAATACGATTAATGAGCCTTTACTCAAAGCAGAATAAGGATCAAAATACAAACTAGATTGATAGTGAACAGTTTTAAGATTAAATAAAAAGTCACAGCAATAATCACTTCGATCAGTTCTTTCCATGGTGAGGATTAGCATCCTGCATCCAAGAAATGGCCTTCTCAAACTGCCCCCACCGCTGCTCCACCGTCCCACTATACCCCACCGACATCCTCACCAGCCCTGGTGAGATCCCGGCCACCTCCTTCTCCTCCACGCTCAGCTCACTACTCGTGCTGCTCCCCGAGCATGACATCAGCGTCTCATAATACCCCAGCGACACTGCCATCAGCCCAAACTGCGTCGAGTTCTGCAGATGGTTCATCAGCCTGTTCGCTCTCTCCTCAGTCCCCATGTCAACACAGAGCATGCCTCCGAACCCGTAGCCAGGGTTTGCCATCGATTTGAGGAGGGCGTGGTTGGGGTGATCATCGAGACCGGGGTAGATGACTTTGAGGCCGAGTTTTTTCATGCGGGTAGCGTAGGTGAGGGCGCGGGCGCAGTGCTCCTTCATGCGGAGGGAGAGGTGGGGGAGGCGCTCGGAGATGTCGAAGGCGACTTTTGCGTTCATGGTTGGGCCGAGGAGCATCAGGGCGCCGTGGTGGAGGTCCATCATCGAGTTTACTAGGCTTGCCGGTCCGCATATTGCACCTGCACATATTCACAAACGAATCGATGAGGGCTTAAATCTTTGAAGTCAATAAAATATTTAATTTTTGGCATACTTCGTCCCAGTGCTTTGGATAGGAAAAAAAACTAAACTAAACTGGGATCATAAGCAAAATACAAATATACACTCGACCGGCTACCTATCATATGTATAAGATGATCACACACAAAAATTAAACCTGGCAATTAGTTGGACTTCGATGAGACTCGGTCAAATATGCATAGTAAGAATAACCTTTGCTATTTGACTAACATTAAGGCAAATATGCTTAGAATGTGGCTTGAAAGCGTCACATGACCTTTTATGACCCCGGATTGGGATCCTCTCCTCATGGATCCCCTCCTAATATCTCCTAATGAGGAGATCTTGGCCATCAATCTATCCATGGACGGTCAAGATTAACTCCTCCCCCTCCTACTTCTCCTCATGAGGAGATCTTGGCCGTCCATGGATAGATTGATGGCCAAGATCTCATTAGGAGATATTAGGAGGGGATCCATGAGGAGAGGATCCCAATCCTTTAGATGCTCATGTGCTAGTGACTTAATGACATGATAAAAATAAATGATAATTAATAGTCTGAAATTCGTGATTTATGTAAATTTATTTCTTTAAAAAATATTTTTTGCTTAAACTAAGAATAACTATTAATGAAGGTTTCACAAAAAGGTCATATGATAGTCACATTATACTTTCGCGCTAGATTGTTCACCGACAATAAGCACAGCACTCATGCCTTATTGCAATCAGAGATTTAATATCAATAGCTTGTTATTGATGAAAAAAAAAATACTATATTGAAAAGCTTGTCTTACTAGAGATACTAGCCTTCATTATTTACAAACGATTTAATTTTAAATAGTTTATTCCTCAAATAATATAAGACACGAGTTTGGTCCTGTGGAATCCACTGCAGTTGGCTGCAGGCCCCCATGCGTGCCTTTGGTCGCTCTCTGTTGAGATTCCAAATCACGTGAGAGATCAGTGGCGCATTGTTGGCATGTGGCGATATGGACGAAAAGTAGGTGCTTATTTTGGACCAAAGGGAGAAAAGTTGAGGTGGGCATTGTTTTTTACGGGTAACCCCTTGAAATTAATTAATGTAGCTCAAAAAGAGTTTTGTTCTGTACCCAAAGATGTTTCGGAGCGTAAAAGTCACGTGTCCGGCACCAAAAGTTGTGGTCGGTGTTTTGCCAAAAAGAAAGAAAAAAAAAAAAGTGGGGGACTCAATCACGTGGCTTTTGCTGCCACCAATTTCTTTTTTTGTACTGGCTTGGTTCTAAGTCGGTAACGCCCGAGGATAGGGGAGCTCAGCCTAAAGTTTTCCTCTCGCCCCTCTAATTCTAATTATTTATTTTCATGAAAGTATCTCTGTAATGGATAGAAGCATACATGTTTAAAGCATTAGAATTTAGAAAGCATATGTAGATGAAGTATCAGAATGTAGAGCTCACATAAGAAAAGTTGGTTAACTTTAGACTAAGAAAGTTTTTGAAGTACTTTTTCCTGTTTTTGAAGTGCTCTTTTTCCCCCTCTTTGTAGGTGTTTTATATGGGATGCCCATTTGGGCAGAAAGATAAACTGAGCGAAAATTCTTAGATGCTGCATTGAGGGGGGTGCATTGAATATTTTACAATATTCTTTGTCGTGCCGCTTGTACATAGAGACCAGATCCGGATCCAGTCCATTAGAAGAGTGTTCCTACAGGGACCCCTAAATAAGGGATCTAAAGAGGGGACAAGTGAGGTGTCGCTCCTTGAATGCACGATGCACTGCTACATACATATTAGACGCAAATATTTGAGGCACTAGTGAAGTCTTTAATTAAAGGCTATTAGACGTACACAAGGTAATTATATAACTTCTTTAACCTATAGGACTAGGTATGCGTGTACTATCTATCTTAACTACATAGGTACTCATACCAAATTAAATGTCTAAATATTTCACAATAATAATTAATTAAACAAACAACAAATTTTAAATTAAAAAAATACACTCACCGGCAATAACGTCAGCGCCACCGCTAATGAACTTGGAGACAGAATGCACCACCACATCCGCCCCCAGCCTCGCCGGCGACACCACCATCGGCGTGAAAGTGTTATCCACCACCAACATGACCCCCTTCTCCTTCGCGACCCTGCTCAGCCCGGCAATATCCGCCACCTCCAGCGTCGGGTTCGACATCGTCTCCGCGTACAACACCCTCGTCTCCCCCGCCTTGACCGCCTCGCTCACCGCCCCCAGGTCCCCAACGTCGACGAACGTCGTCCTGATACCGCACGCCCGGGGCAAGAAGTGCGACAGCAGGGCGTGGGTCCCGCCGTAGAGGCAGCGGGAGGCGACCACGTGGCCGCCGGCGCCGCAGAGCTGGAGGAGGACGGAGGAGATGGCGGACATGCCGCTGGCCGTGCAGTAGGCGGCCTCGGTGGACTCGAGGGCCGCCATCTGGCGGCCGAGGTTTAGGACGGTCGGGTTGAAGTGGCGGCTGTAGATGAAGAAGTCGCGCTCGGGGCCGAGCTCGCCCACGAACATGCGGCGCATGGTGTCGGGCTCCATGACGGTGAAGGTGGCCGACGCCTCGATCGACATGTTGATGCCGCCGTGCTCCCCGAACTCGTGGCGGGCGCTCGCCAGGGACTCGGCCGGGTCGGCGGTTGCGGGCTTCTTGGAGGTGGCTGTGGGCCAGTGGTTGGCTTCGTCGCCGCCGCCGCCGCCGTCGAGGTCCTTGGAGGCGCGTTTCTTGGAGTGGAGGTTAGGGTTTGTGAAGGAGGGGGATTGCATGGTGTCGGCCATTGAGACGGTTGGGAGGGGGGTAATCTCTATTGATCGTGTATTTTTATTATAAATTTTGTTGGGGGAAGAGGAATGAGGAGAGGGGGGGTATTTATAGGATTTTGTTTAATAATGCATATGCTACTTGCTCGGTTCGTTGTATTATTTTCTTTTAATGGAGAGGATCCAAATTGTTGATATATATATATATCTGTCATTTATTAAATATATATGAAATCTAAATGAGTTCTCTCTTCACGCAGCACGTACGATTCATTGTGTTGCAGAATTATACCTTGACAGAGTTTTTCTTATAGGCGCTGTTTGTTTGCCTAATAAAAAAGAGGGAAATCAAATAAATGGAAAACTATTTCTAAGAAAAGTTGTTTTGAGAATGTTTGGTTGGGGTAAAAATAGAAGGAAATTAAAATGTTTGGTTGGCTAAAAAAAGAAGGAAATCAAAGAATTGGAGATGAGATGATGTTAGTTGTCACCTTATTATTGGATGATGTGAGTGGTTTTTTAAGAAAACTTATTTTGATGTTGTTGGTTGGCCAAAAAAATAAGAAAATTAATTATAAGAAACTTATTTTCTGCAATAAGTTGTTGTTGTTTTTTGTTTGGTTCATTCTTAAAAATAAGAAAATAGATGAGATGAGATGAGTTGTAATTATATTATTGAATGATTTGACCCACACTTAAGGAAATCGTTTTCCTAGCTTGTTGGGAGAAAATGAGTGAAAATAAAATGTTAATGAAATGAGATGAGTTATCATCATTTTATAGGATGATGCGACTGATTTGAAATGATAAGATGAGATGAGTTGAGTGATATTATGGATGAAAATAATATTTTATTAGATGTGGTGGTTGAGTTGTTAGATGAAACTAATATTTTATTAGATATTGTAGGTGAGTTTTAGGGATGAAAATGAATGGAATTGTACTTTTTGAGATTTACACCTTTTCATTTCCATTTCTTAGTTTTTAGGAAATCAACCAAACAGACCCCTAGATAATATAAAGTAAATTACTTTATTTGAATATCGTTGGGGTTAAAACTACGAACGGAACAGAGATAATAGCTGACTAATATTTTTTTTTTCCCTTCTTGCTACTTGATGATATTTTAGGGTTTGGTTTGTCAATCGTCTTCAAGAGGGGTGGAAAAGAAAACGAAAGTGTTTGGTTTGAATGGGGGGAGATCCGCTAGAGTCGAGAGAGGACTGCTAACCTGGATACAATGAATCGGGTCGAGTTATGACTAGAAAGGAACGTAGGCGTGATATTGGTAAATGTCAAAGATTTTCCTTCGGTTCATGTATTTTTCTTATTCAAATAGCAGCTGCTATTGCGACTTTCGAGGAATTGTTGTAAAAATAATTTATCTGATAGCATGGAGTGCTATATATTAAGAGTCTTTGCTTTTTCTAACCACATCAAATACTTATTTAAAAATTTACTTATTTATCAACTTTTTTAGACCATGTATTTAAACGCGACATATATACTTATCAATAATGCATTAAAGGTGTTATAAATCATTGCACATTTAGCGTAATTTCTAGAACATAGTTCAAACTAAACACAAATTAAGGAGAACATAGAGATCTCTTAATTAAGAACGCTCACCATGTGTGTGGGCCTGTGGCATTCTCAAGCGCTCATGAAACTGGTCCTGGGGCGATCTTAGAAAATTCAACTACATCCCAATTGGTTGAGAATGGGCTCGCATGTGAGGTGTTCCGAGAGTCTGTAAGTTTGGATTTTACTCGTCAAAATCTATAGCTATAACTTCTCGGCAAAACTTCAAAATTATTGTTCATGCTACAATGATTATTCATGCTACAGAATATTAAGTTTATTGCTTATGCTATAGTATTTTTTTTAGATCTGTTGTTCGCGTTGAAAATGTTCAACATAAACACTATTCAAGCTACAGTTAACTTTTAAATCTCAATCATACTTCATATACTACAGTAAATTTTTTGGCCCTTTATCAACTATTCAAGCTGAAGTAAAACTTTTGAACCTTAAATACGATGTTCATATCACCCTTTTCTTTTTATTTTTCTATTTTTTTTTGTTATTGCAAATGATTTTAACCTTTATCAGACATTTCACAAATATAAATCTTTTCTGGCTCTATTATAAAAAAGTGATAAAACATACTAATTGATATATTATTTTGTTAACTGATTTGAAGACTCACTCTATAAATAGTAGTAAAAAAAATTCTCGTTGAATTTTTTTATAAATAGTTATGTATAAAAATCATATTATACCTCGATAAATAATGCCCGCAACAACATGTGGGGTTAATACTAGCAATAGGAATAGAGGCACATAAGCATGTCACTAGTAGAAAACCCTCAACCTAGACGGAAAAACCCGTCTTGGTTGACCACAATTCCGTCTAGGCAGACCAACCTAGATGAAAATTCGTTTAGGAAAGTCTATCTAGGAAAATTTCGTCTATGTTGACTCAACCTAGATGGAATTCCGTTTAGGTTGGTCTAACTAGACGGACATCAACCTAGACGGAATTCCGTCTAGGTTGGTCTACATGGACGGATATCAGCCTAGGCAGAATTAAAAATTCCTTCTAGGAAGCTCCTAGACAGAACTTCCATCTAGGACGCGTCCTAGATGGAAAAACCGTCTAGAATGCAACTTAGACGGAATTTCCGTCTACGATGTGTCCTAGATGGAAATTCCTTCTAGGTTGCATTCTAGATGGTTTTTCTATCTAGGTTGTTGTAAAAGCAATCTAGACGGAATTTTCCATCTAGGATAGCTTCCTAGATGGAATTTTCGTCAAGATTGCTATGTTTCACTGAATTTTTTAGAAATAATTGGTTCCCTATACATTTTATATTAACCTAATATACATATCAATACATATTTCTTGTACATTTCACACCCACATCCAATTAAATATAATATACAATCATATACAACCAATATTCCAATCCAATATGCATCTAACATCCATTTTAGCGAATATTTTACCAGAATATTTACAATAGATACACCACTAATACCAAGTCCATAGGACACCAGATAAAAAAATAGAGTACTCTTACAGATAAAAAACTATTTAGTGCATAAAATACAAAAAAAACCTCACATCTCATCGGCGGCAATGACTATATCCCTTGTGTGAAAACCACCGGTGCTACCTCCAATATCTCCAGCCTAAAAGTCGAATTGATTATATTTTAGAATCATGTAAAATTTAGTAATATATTAAAGGGTTTTTTATATATTGGTCCCTTAAATCTTCAATTTAGTATTAGTTCCTTAAGATTTTTTACTTTTATGGAAATAATATGCAACTATTGATTATTTTTTGGGGACCAATATGCAATAGCATTAATTCTTTACAAATTTCACTTTGATAGAAATAATATGCAACTATTTAATATTTTCAGGGTCAATATGTAATTTTCTATATTTGTGGAAGTAATATGTACTTACAGAAGATTTAATGGACTCGTATGCATAACAACATAGTATTAACATGAAAATAAGATACATGTGCATTGCTCTGCCCAAAGTCGATAATACTGGCACCCAAATTTATATGTGATATAACTTCACCAAATAGATGAGCAAGAATCATATCGCCGAGCAATTTATGAAGTGTGCCATAACTTTATCCATTGTGAGGGCCCTCATCATAATGCTAGTCAACTCCATAGTCACCTGAGCGTGCAAATCTAAGTCAAATTTTCCAAGCAAATAGGTTGAGACACATAGAACAAATAGCATAGTAGAAATATTGACTGATGATGCTATTATTGTTGTAGAT
>BQKN01000873.1:246847-260791 GCA_022839385.1 Asparagus kiusianus
GAGAGAGAGAGAGAGAGAGAGAGAGAGAGAGAGAGAGAGAGAGAGAGAGGAGGAGGAGGAGGAGGAGGAGAGATAAGCAGGAGGCGGCGTGGCGTGAACAGGAGAGAAAGAAAGAACGAAAATATATATAGGGTTTAGGGTTAGGGTTTTAACGAAATTAATTAAAAAATAATTATTTATATTAAAAAAAAATCAAATAATTAGTGGATAATATCTACAAATTGAAACATATCAGTTGTATTAATACAATAGCTGATACATAACAGAAGAAATAATACATAAAATTATACAATTAAACGATAATAATTAATAAAATATATATACTTACATTTAAAATCAAATAATTATAGGATAATTATCTACACAATAAAACATACCAGTTGTGCTAATACGACAGTTGATACGTAATAGTAGAAATAATACAACTAATTGTACAATTAAACAAGAATAATTAATAAAAAAATATAATTACTTATATTTAAAAATAAATAATTATGGAAGAATTACCTACACGATAAAACGTACTAGTTGTACTAATACAACCTATAATATACAATAGTAGAAATAATACAACAAATTATACAAATAATACGTAATTAATAATACAATGTATTATACGAAATAATATGTAATAATAATAATAATACAACATATTATTTTAAATGATACGTAATAGTATCGATAACACAATGGATAAATTCCAAAAAAATTTACTGTACTAAATAAATTTATAAATATCTAAATCATTTAAATAAATATAAAATTTGGACTTTTAAATCTTAGAAAATTGTAGAAAATCAAGAAAAATACAAATACTCTTTTAAAAATAATAATTAAATATTTTAAAATATTAAAAAATTTATTTTAACTAGTATCAAAATTCACGATCATTACAAAAAGACAGCTTCATTTGACCAGCTCTACAGTTAATGAGAGTATTAGAAATGGCTAAGAAAGATCGTCCTTAGATGACGATTGTCTGTCCTTTGGGATTGGAAACAGGTTGTGTTTCCAAAACTATAAAATCTACTAGAAAAATAAAATCCCCAACCTTAATCAAATCTACTAGAAAAATAAAATCCCCAACCTTAATCAGAACATTCTCTATCTCACCCATAGGGACCTTAATAGATCTATCAGCTAACTGTAAGGTGTATCGGGTTGGTTTCAATTCACCTAAACCTAATTACTGGTAGACTGAATACGAAAGCAAGTTGACACTGGCCTCTAAGTCTAAAAGCGCCTTATCAATGTGAGTATTACAAATGACACATGAAATGACGGAGAACCTAGATCTTTACGTTTCAAAGGTATGGGTTTTGATAGCATATCACTTATATTGGCGGCCAAAAAGAATTTTTTTAGAACATTTATTCTCCTCTTCTTAGTGCACAGTTCTTTTAAAAATTTAGCATAATATAGGATTTGTTCAATTACATCTAAGAGAAGAATATTGACCTTAAGCTGTTTGAAAGTTTCTAGGATCTTCTCCTCCCGAGGGGTGTGTTTCTTAGGCCTGAGTCTATCTGGAAAAGAAGCAACTAGTCTAAACCTATCAAAAGCAGGCTCAGGTTCGGGTTCTCGGTCATTTGAGAGGGTGATTGTTGGATAGAATCATCAGAAGAAGAAGAAAAAGGAAATTTTTTTGGATCAAGGGCTTGACTTAGAGGTGTTCTCACTTGATTATCGACCTGTTTCTCTGACTGTAGTGAATGGATTGCATTCACTTGAGCTTCATATGATAAACTAGATCCTGTGTCCTTAATGTTGATCGCGGGTTGACTCAAAAATTTTCCTTTCTCTCTTTCACTCAAAACATTAGCTAGTTGACTTAGTTGGGTTTCTAATCTAGTTATCGCTTGAGTATTAGAGTTGATTATTTGTTCGGTTGATTGCATAAAGGAATTCAGAGTGCTGGATGTTTGAGTTAACATATTCGTGGTTTGTGTAGAGGTCTTAATTATGGTTTCCAAACCCTTTTTCAAAACATTGAAACGTTTATCATGATCTGAATTGGGAGGAGTGTGAGTTACAGCTTGATGATGAGGAGACTGATTTTGATATGACAGATTAGTTTGTTAAAACTTTGGGTGAGAACCGAAAGGAACTGTGTTTCCCCCAGAAATGGTTGGTTTGAAGTGGGAATGGAAATTTGGTTTCCGGGGAGGTTTTCTTGATTCCATGCAAAATTAGGATGATTTCTCCAACCCGGATTGAATGAATTATTCACAGGACGCTGAAATGCAGCGTTAATCTGTCCTAGTGGCTGATTAATTCCTAAGAGAGGACATTCTTCTGAAACATGGGATGGTGAAAGATAGTTATGACAATCTGAGGCAGAAACTTGATTGATTTGAGCCGGTGCTCTTTTCTTAATTTCTAGGGCTTCTAACATGTGCATGATTGTAGCCATCGTAGCTTCGATGCAATGTTCGGCTCTAAGGAAATACCACTGGATTTAGGTTGGGGAACAGATGAAACTCTGTCATCACAGTATTTCCACTGCATGGTTTTCTTAGATAGACTCTTTAAAATTCTCAAGCTTTGTCAGTGTTTTTCCTCATGAAATCCCCTTGGCACATCGACTCTAAGGAAGTTTTTGAAGAATAATACAATCCTTCATAAATGATTTGGCATAACCGCCACTTCTCGAGACCATGGTAAGGACATTAGATAAGAAGGTCTTTGAATAGGTCAAAATACTTCCAAAAATGTTCTCTTGGGATAATTTTAAAATTCATGATGCTATTTCTTAGCTTAACTATTTTATGGATCGGGAAAAATTTCTTAAGAAAAACGGTGAGAAATTCATCCCAAGTTGAGATGGAATTTTTGGGTAAACTATACAACCATTTTTTTGCCTTGTCCTTAAGAGAAAATTGAATAAATCCGAGTTTGATCACATCTTCAATTAATTCTCTCATTTTAATCATAATACATACTTCCTCAAATTCTGAGATAAAAATATAAGCATCTTCAGTTTTATTCCCCAGAAATTTAGGAAGCATGTTTATATAATACGGTCGAAGCTCAAAGTTAGTTCCATTTGCCTCAGGGAGCCTAATGCAAGATGAGATTGCATTCCTAGTGGGATAGCATATATCTTGAAAAATAGGTGGATTAGGATACGCCATTTCTATGATTGGTTCAAAGCGAATTAATCAATGTGTAGTATCCCTAATCCACACTCGCATACACCAAAACAATTTCTATTTATACTTTTTTTATTTTTTTAAAGAAAAAAGTTAGTTTTTTATGATAAGAAAAAGGTGATAAAGGAAAAACCTAATAAAAACAAATAAAAAATTACTTTTCAATCACTCTAAACTTTAGGGTTAAGCCTAACTCAGCTAGACAAGCTCCTAACAAAAAATTCCTTAGGTGAAAAGATTAAAGTTTTACTCGGTCAATTAGCCAGGTAAGGATAGTACTAGAGGGTGATCAGAGATTAATTAAGTATCGTTCCTTGCAGATCGCTTTACGCAACTCCTAAACCTTGCCTTAGATACCAAGTAATCTAAGAAGACTTGAACTGTTTTACTTAGGGATTTCTTGATCCTTATTAAGCTTGAGTCCTTAGGGGCAAACATCTAATGAGTTTGAGGAGGCTTGGGTTTGTGAAGTGAGAAATTAGTGATTTGTGGGCTACGGAAAAGGTGATGAAATCCCTCACCTTATCTTGATTAGGGGTTTTGCCTTTAAGAATATTTTCAAGTGTGTGCCAAGTCAAGATTCTCAAATCACTTTGGTGAATTCCTACTATTATATGCAATGCAACCCTAGGAATTAAAAGAGACTAAAAAGGATGGTAAAAAGGAATTTTTTAAATTAGGGATAACAATCAAACAATTGTGAGAACAGAGAATATTGTTTGAATTTATTATCTTATTAGTAAATGTCCAAGTGGAGGGTGAATTTTGTTATGGTCGACAAAAATAAAATCTTTTTTAAGTCCTAATTATCTCTAATTGTGAAGAAGTAACTAACAAGTGGAATTGAAAATTCTAGAAAGAAGAGTTACCTTAAGCAAATCTTAAAGATGAATCAAACCTCAAGTAATTCTTCAAATCCTCGATCTTCAATCCTTAATCTTCAACTCCAAGCGGTTCCTTCACAAGAAAACACACAAGTTAAAGAACCAAATTAATTAAAATCCAACTTAAACACTATTCCCCGGCAACAGTGTCAAAAACTTAACGGGACATAAATATGTACCAAAAGTTGTAAGTGCACAACCAATCAAGTTGTAGTATAAAAAGTTATCGATCCCACGAGGAAGGTATTTGTAGGAGAAAATTAGAATCGGTTCTTATGTTGTGTGGTGCGTGACAATTAGGAGTGATGAAAATTATGATTGAGGAGAGATATGAGGAGTGTTGTGAAGATGTGCAAAAGTCAATAAATGAGATATTATATGATAGAAATGAAGAGTGGATGTGATAAAAGAATAAATAAAATCATAAGGAAAGAAAAATAAAGGAAATAAAAATCAAGAAACAAATAAGAGAAAATTAAGAACTAAGGAAAAATCAAGAAAGAAAAGATGAGGGATTTAATTAAAGATATGAGAAATCAAGAATTGAATTCACTAGCTAATCTCACTTATAAGATATGAATCATTCTCTTTGTCACATTCTACTTTAGATTTACTAAGTATAGATTATCAAACCACTCAAGGAAAGTATAATCTATCAAATTATCATCCAAGTAAAATTATTACTCATGAAAAGAATAATAACTAAATAGAATTCTAGAATTTCTTCTACCAATTAGTTCTTTAGTTGAATATCCTAAGCATGAATATTTTAAGCATGAGAGAAAGATTAACAAATCATAAGAAAAATAAAGCTAGTTTCATGAAATTTCTAGAGTTCCAATAAGAATTAATTCCACATCTAATAAAAGGGCAATTCCCTAGAGGGTTCTAGCCTCAAAGTGAATCAAAGAAAATAAAAACAAGAAAAAAAAACTAATCCCAAGAGGATTCTAGCCTCAAGATGAACAGTACAAGAAAATAAAATCTAAGCTACAAAATAAATTGCAAAAACTAAGCTACAAAATAAATTGTAAGAATTAAATGCATGAATGTAAATCTACACTACAAAATATTAATGTAAATCTAAACTACTAAGCAATAAGAAAAGAAATAAAAGAGAAAATAAAATAAAATTAAATAAAACAAACCTCCAAATTGATCATCATCTTCATCATCCAACAAAGAGAAGAAAAATATAAAGTGGTGAAAAAATTCTTTTATTGATTGTAACAAAAGTTACAAAATTGAAAGGTCTTCTGAATTAAGAGTAACCCTTCTCTCTAAATAGAGTTATAAAATTTTTTATACCCTCAACCCCTCACTATCTACCCCTATTTATAGTAAACATCAATGAATGTGAGACATTGGATCAAATTCTTATCCAAAACCCTTGATTTTTAGCCTTTGATTCATAACAGAATTGTCAGCATCGATGCTAGCATCGACACTCCTATAAAAATTTTGACTTCATGGTTGGCTTCGTCTCGTCGAGATAGGTGATTTTCATATATTATATGTTAATTTTGTCTTTCGAATTGGGAGATATCGTCGTTTCTTTTCGACCAACCATCTTAAATATAATTTCTCTTCATATTGGATTTTTGATTCTCTCCGGCTTTTATAGGCTACTTGGCTTGATTCTGAGCTTCAATAAAAAGTTATAAAATGAGGAAGTTGTAGTCTTTTGGGCCTTTATTTATTATTTTTTTATTAATCTGTAATTAAAAATAAAAACAATTATTAGTGGTATATTTATTCATGTAAAATAGATAACGATGGTATAAAATTATAATAAAAATGTAATTATCAATTTTCACTGTCAGTTTATAAATATATGAGACTTCATGGTCATACTAAGCATTAAGATAACTTAAAACTTTAAATAATCTCAACCATTTCTCGACAATAACCATCCTCTAGGTTACCATAGGAGTGTGTGTCCAAGTAGTGGTCATGCGCCTTTTTCTTTTGATTTGTTGATCCCTTCGTAGATTTATTCTTCAAAAAAATTTATTTCAGTAAAGATGCAATGAATGAATATATCATGTAAATAGTGTAGCTTTATATAAAACTAACATTCGTCTCTTCATCTTTAATAAAGTCTTCCCCATAGTATGACCAATATTTATATTTCTCATCAAACCCTGAATTTATTAGGTGGATCCGTATATCCTTTCTATTCTACAACTTCATATTATTACACTTACAACATAGAGAATACATAACACTACTACTTAAATTTCTAGGATTCATTTCGACATACAGTATGAAGTGTCACTTCTCTTCTTATATCACATGTCACGATTTCTTTCAAGTCGAGGAATATCTATCCACAATTTATCAGAAATTATCCTCATCTGTAGATTATATACAGTTATTAACTACAACTAATCTCACTACTACTAGTAAATTTATGACTCTACATGACAATATACACACAACACACATCATACTTACATACATGTATCATCTAACAAGAAAAATATTTTTTTCCTTCTAAATTAAAACTAAAACGTGTATAGAGACTAATTAGAATACTCTAGCAACTGTTATAGGAATGCTTCTATCCCATTAAGAATATAGTAGTGCTTACATCTAACTTCGTATACTTGGTATATTTCATTTCTTAAAAATTTTGACAGCAAATACTTGCTGTTCTCCCTGCACACTGTGTGGATATTATTATGCATATTGGCAATAGATCAAAACGCAAAATAACATACGCTTATTGTACATGGAGAACAACAAGTACATGCTGCCAAAATTTTTATGAAATGAAAACATATAAAGTATACAAAGTTAGATGTATACACCACTATGTTCCTTACTCGTCCGAGAAGGACAAATCCGATAATTATGAATTTTAGTACCAATTCTTTCTTCTTATGATATAAAGTAAACAATTTTTAATTAAAAACTTCATCTCCTACCCAAATTTGAGTCGTTTAGCTTATATTATTGTGATGCCTCTGGTTTCACACAAGGCTGCAGTCCAATGTAAACTTAAAGATGTCAAACCTGTCATACACCCACACTATGCAATTCACTATCATAGTAGTATCTCTCTAGTAGAATTAATAATAAACTAGGGTAGGTAGAAAGCAGATAAAATAAAGATAAGAATCCAGTGAACATGATAAAGGAAACGAGAGATCAAAATAATCATAATCATGTTCCAACTGAATGAAAGAGAATACAACTGATAAACTAAAATAAATGTAAAATATCTCAATACATAGAGTCAAATAAAATAGTACTAAGTCATTCAGCCTTTACAAAATAAAATTCAACTCTAAATGACTAAAAATGAACAATATCTAATGTGGAGCACTGATATACTACTAATAAAAATATGACGGTGAGCTAATCTGCATCTCCATCAACCTGTGACTCTCCGGACGCCTGGCTCACTGCCTGAAAAGAGGGGAACAACGAGTGTCAAAGCGCTATGAGATCATCTCTACCACCCCCAGGAGGAGAGGGTTAGGAGTATATAAAAATACGGATTGGTACATATAGATATAAAATCATCTATCCTGAACTAAGTGAAAGTTAATATTTAGAAATCCACAACACGAGAATGAGTACGTTGAGTGAAATAATCCAAATAAGGAAACCATCATGTATATATCTCGTATCTCAGATTGTGCAGGAACACACAAGACAATTCAATTGGCAAAGAAAAATATATTCTCTAGATTATGAAGAATAAAAATTACAAAATATCTCCTCACAATCTCTCTAGAATAAAAAAAAATCTCCCTATTCTCTTTAAAATCCAATATGATGTTTAGAAACCCTAAACAATCCCTATTTATATGTCTAACAACGTGGATGGCAATCTCATAAATAACCAAGTCCAATAGAACTTGGAATCTGTGTCGAACAGAGTCTAGGTCAACTCAAGAAACGCGATCCGATCGACCGACCTGCTTGGTCCGGTCGACCGCCAGAGCGAGGGTTTTTAACCCTGCATGATTGTCTGATATCGGTCGACCGATCGGTCGACCGATGATGGATCCCGATCGACCGACCAAAACACACGACTCTCACCTGTAGCATGCACGTTTATGATCGATCGACGTTGATCATGTGGTCGACCGGCCAGAGCCCAAATGCTAGTTTTTCTGAGTTTTGTTATTTTCCTGCTTTTGACCACTTTTGCTACCTTTGACGACTCCGCTCACGCTTCTATTCTCAAGCTACCCTGAGAATCATCTATCCTCAAGCTCCCATGAGGATCGCTAAGATCCTAAAGCAAAGAAGAATATACACCCGTATCAATGGTACATTACAAAAGCTCGACCGAAAGCTACGATCTACTACACTGAAGGCTCTGTAGTATAAGAAACTATCTCACTCTGAGGTAACTCCTGAATAGTATGCATCTGATCATCGATCCTCAGAACTGATGGTGGTGTCTCAAATCTCTGTTGTTGGTCATTATCTTGGTTCAGGTGCTCACCCTGACCTTTGCCATGCTGGCTTCCTGCTGGTGTACTGGTACACTCTGCGGCTCTATGACTGGCGAACTTATGGCAGTGAAAACAAGCACCCCAAAATTTGTGCTGTTCTTGCACTCTCAGATCCTGCTGTGATCCCCGACCCTTGTCTTGTTGTCCTCCTGCCAGTGCGCTACGGCAGTTTCTTGCTAGATGTCCATACTTGTGGTAATTTGTAACAATTTCCTTGAAACCTACGCTGCTTTGGCGCTTTCTGACCTAGTTGTCCCTTCGGACGAGCACTCTGTTGCTACTGCTGCTGAGGTCCTCTAGGTCCTGTAAATGCTCTCTTGTTCTTGTTCTTGCTCTTTGTTAGGTCTCATGTTTTGATGATCATTTACAAACCCTATTATTGGTGCTAATTGCTTGTTGAGTGATATTAGGCAGGATGTATTTTATCAAGCAATATAGTGTCATCATAGGAGGATGGATGGATTTAAGCTTCAATGATTATATTTATGGAGGTAGAGGCAAGTTGATAAAGAAGAGCTTTCAAGTATAATATATATAAGAAGAGCTTCGTCAACAAATTAGCAAATATCGAGTCTCAAGATTTTTATATATTTGTGAACGATATTTGCATTTTTATTTTCTCTCTAGATCATAATGTAGGCAAGAAATAAAGTAGATTACTTTTGAAGCATTTGGGGATTAAACACACACACTTCTAAAATCGTACTTTTAACCATTTTGCAAAATGATAAGTTTTCATAATTGGAAAATGATATTTAAGAAATTATTTTTCTACATGTTTGTTTTCATGTAAACAAACATTTCCCTAAGTTTCATATTTTTTGTAATATATTTACTATTTTTAAACACACTTTGAAAATCAATTTTACTATGCATATATGGGTTGTGTATATTTTTCAGTCGACCGATACTGTTCATCAGTCAACTGATAAACTGCTTTACATTTGTTAAAATCTTTCTGCTCAGTCGACCGCTTTCCATCAGTCAACTAAACCATGTCATCAGTCGACCGATTCATTGAATCAGTCGACCGATGGGTCCTGAGCAACAGCAAATGATAACTTATCAGTCGACCGATCTTCTTGATCAGTCGACCGATCAGCGTCAAAAAATAGTAACGGCTACTTTCCAGAATTGTTGATTTTTGGGGATTTGTTGATTTTCTTTGTACTCTTTGAGATATTTGGTGAGAACCTATATATACCTCATCAAAACCTCATTTATTTATTACCAAGACTATCAAAAGCATTTGAGAAAGAGATTGTTTGAGTTTTAAGGGTTTCAAAGCTATATCTCTGAAGTTTTTGTTTTTGAGCTTTCACTTTCACATCCCTACAAATTCCTTAGCTTCAATTGTCAATCTCTTTATCCTTGCTATAGGATACTTGTAAGAGAGATCATTTTCCTTTCATCTTGTATTGTGTGGAGAGCTTGATCTCGAGGAGATCATTGTGTGGAGAGTTAGATCTCGGGGAGATTGTTGTGAAGAAGTTTTGGCTT
The DNA here is from genome assembly GCA_022839385.1 of Asparagus kiusianus. Lineage (NCBI taxonomy): Eukaryota > Viridiplantae > Streptophyta > Magnoliopsida > Asparagales > Asparagaceae > Asparagus > Asparagus kiusianus. Next base: position 256,859 of record BQKN01000873.1, read on the forward strand.
TGAAACTGGGTTGTGTTAGTGAATTACCATCGGGAAAGATGGTTAGGGACGTAGGTCGAGAGGACCAAACCTCGTGAACACATCGGTATGTCAATTGGCTAACTCTCTCTCTCTCTCTCTCTCTCTCTCTCTCTCTCTCTCTCTCTCTCTCTCTCTCTCTCTTATTATTGCTATATAGCTATATTGTGTCTTGAATTGCATTGAATTTTATTAATTGCACATTATTGTTTGATTACCCTATTCACCCCCTAGGGTAATTTCACTCTTATCTCTGGACCGTTCTGTTTTAGAGCTCCCCTCTTGCCTTGTGGCTTTAACAATAGCTGGTGTTGGTGTAACTCCTGGGTATGCCTCTACAATAGGCACAACTGGCACGAGTAATGATGGTGGAACCACAGGAGGTGGTGTTGCTGGCGAAATTTGATTTGCCATTTTCTCCTCTAGTGCTATTAGTCTAGCTGAAATTAGCGCTATGATATCAATCAAATACTGTGAGGCTTGTTGCGGCTTCGGCTCTGGCTCAGCGCGCCCAGCCCATCCTGACATCTATAAGTTTAGGAGTAGAGCTTATTAAACACAGTAATTGAGACCTCAAATATAATAATGTAACATATAACAATAAGGAATACATATCATATATCATTCACGTAAATACTTTATAATCAAACTAAGACAGTTTTCATAAAAAAATTGTAATTTTTGAGTTATACGTATAACGTCCTCACTTAATCTAAGAATTTCTAGTGGACTCTATACATGAATCCTAGGAACCTCTATCCTTGCTCCACGACTCAACACAGAATGATCCTAAGGATGCGAGAACTAGAGCTCTGATACCAACTGTAGTGCTCCTAGTTTTACACAAGGCTGTAGTCTAAGGTGAACCCAAAGATGTCAAACCCGCCATGCACCCATACTGTGTAACAACACGTTTCACTATCACAGTAATATCTCTCTAGTAGAATCAACAATAAACAAGGATAGGTACAAAGCAGATAAAATAAAGATAAGAATGCAGTGGACATGATAAAAAAAATGAGAGATCCAAATAATCATAATCTCCAACTGAATGAAAGAAAATACAACTGATAAATTAAAATAAATATGAAATATCTCAATACATAGAGTCAAATGAAATAGTACTATGGCACTTAGCCTTTACAAAATAAAATATAACTCTAAATGTCTAAAATGAACAATATCTAATGTGGAGCACTGATATACTACTAATAAAAATATAACGGTGAGCTAATATGCATCTCCATCAACATGCGACTCTCCGAATGTCTGGCTCATTGCCTGAAAAAAGGGGAACAACGAGCGTCAATGCGCTAGCGAGATCATCTCCACCGCCCCCAGGAGGAGGGGGTTAGGAGTATATAAAAATACGGATTAGTACATATAGAAATAAAATTATTTTTGAACTAAGTGGAAATTGATATTTAGAAATCCACAACACGAGAATAGGTACGTTGAGTGAAATAATCCAAATAAGAAAACCCTCATGTATATACATCATATCTCAAATTGTGAATTGATAAATATCAATTCCAAATCATATGAACAAAAATGAATAATAAGGAAATAACACACTACCGAGCCTTATCCAAAATGAATCATGTCATAATATCCCACACCACCCTCGGGTAGTTGGCGTAGCAATAAAAATAAATATTCGTCTAAGATACATCATGTATGATATAATGCAGCCGTATATCCTACTCTTGAAATAGGAAACATGGGAGCAAATCACAATCTCAAATACTCTGCGGAGAATAGGCGTATTAGCCCAAACCCAGAAAACCAACGATGTCTCGAACACCCTGTGGAGAATAGGTATATCAAGCTAACCTGGAAACAATGATGCAATATAGAGTGTCGTCCAGCCGCGATCTCATTATGGGGTATAAACTAACGTACTCTGAGTGTAGTCCAGCCGTGGTCTCATTATGGGAATACCGACTAACCCTGCTCACGAATCCACAACTATCGTAAAATGAAACAAACTCAAAAGGTAAAACCCCGTGAATTTAAAAATATGGTGATAAGTAATAGTAAATATATTATATAGTAATAAATAACATTTATTGATATTTGAGTATGTTAGAAATTTATTTGAGATCAATTCAATGTATATATGTGAATATAGGAGTGAAATCATGCACTATGTACACGAGCCTGAAATCTGGAAAAATGACTAGTTAAGAGTATATGTATTTTACACACCGATACAGTTCGAATCTAGAAAAACTCAAAAGACAAATGTTTTAGGTATCTTTAGTAGATTTACAAAAAAAACTTAAATCACCTCATTCTGAGGTCAGACGAGAAAGTTACAGCAAAAATACCGAAGGTTGTTTTCTTAGTCAGACTAGGTTTCTTGGTTTGGGTCAAACGGATTTGTTTCGGGATTGCCTCTATAAATACATGTGTTTTTCATAAAAATTCTTTTTTATGATATCTATAAACCCTAGCAGCCACTCTCTCCCCTAAAAAATGCTAGATCAATTTCTTGTGAGTTTTGTGAGCTTTGTGAAGCAAAATACCGATACGAGGGCGAGATCATCGACGTGTGGCAAGGGAGAACGGGTCGTTTGCACTTTTGGATTGCTTGTTGTTCATTTAAGACTCTTGCACACAAGATTAAGACAAGATTATCTGCATCCAAACCGTACCCATAGTTTATAAGCATGTTTTCATGAAGTAATATGACAAATATGATGCTTAGAACTTAATCTAATGTGAAAAGGATTAGATTTTTGATTTTAAACTGTAAACAAATATTAGATCTACATGGTTTTCTTGCTATTTATAATAGAAACATGATCATAATCATTAGTGTTATTTTTAATTTTGTTTTAATTATGTTAATCATGCTTAGGACATGTTTAAACCCTAGTTAGATGTTTAATTGAGTTTTCATGCAAGTTAATTATGCTTAAACCTTAGGTTTGTGATATTTAAGTGATATAAACATGTTCACACGAATTTCACCTCTTCACGTCCATAAATTGTCATGTTTTGATAAATTATGTTGATAATATATGAGTTAATTACAGGATTTGATTAATTAGGTTGTTAAACCCTAATTTGATTAACCCAAGAGTGTGAATTATGTTCAAGATAATTTTTAAAAAGTAATTAACAAAGTTTAAGTGTTGTTAGATGCTTCATGATAAGAAAGTATCGTGTTTGAACAAGTTACATATCCAAAATTGACAAAACACGAAAAACCTGAGGAGACAAATTCTTCTCTGGCCGGTTGACCGACACCCTAGGGGCGGTCGACCGGTGAAGGCCTGTTTGTGCACATTGTGCACACCTGCAGTGTGGTCGATCGGAGCCCTAGGGGCGGTCGATTGGTCTGTTTTCTTTTTTTTTTCTGGATGTTGCTTTTGCATCTTTTGTTTGTTTTCGCGGGTTCGAAGCCGCACTATGCTGTACGTACAGTCATGAGTACCCACGTACAGTGTCGTAATACACACACGGATATCCTGAAGATGATTAATATGGATATAGTGGTGATTACACCTGATATATGAGTTTTGAGTTTGCACACTGAGACACGTGCGTGAATGTTTGAATACATGTTTTATTGAGTTTACATGCATAGTTAAGGTGCATAACACATGTTTGAGTTGATTATGGTTGGCATGACACATGATAATGCATAACTTATCCGTTGGGGATGCTTAGTGTGGATATTTACCCTGTAATGAGACCTCGGCTGTACCACACTAAGAGTATTTGGATGTTTTCCCGTAATGAGACCTCGGCGGCACCAATACTCGAAGATGATCGGGTGTTTCTGGATTGGGCTGATACGCCTACATTCCATTGTATGATCATCTGGAAGCATCATTTGGAATAGGGGAGATAAAAATAATGTCGTAGAACGATTGAGTAAGGACGTTAAATCCACATGATATTGTG
>BQKN01000873.1:261191-273391 GCA_022839385.1 Asparagus kiusianus
AATCAATCTCTAATCGATGTCAAACATACTCATTCATCCTAAAGTAATCTCAAATATTATAAAACTTATTTAATATTATTTTTCTATAATATTATCAAAACTTACGTTGTTTTACAATTATAAACTTAAAGAATTAGATGTAGTTATTGGACGGGAGTCTAGGGATAATGTTCTCTTTTCATTCACCTAAATTGAATATATAACACATTATTGAAAAATATAATGTGTTATATATCACTCTATTTTTTGAAAATTTTTTATTTCACACATTTTCACATCACAAACTTATAGAATCACACATTTTTATAGTACGCATGAAAGTTAGTGTAAATCGACTATCATGATTCGAGTGTTCAATTAGAGTTAATAGTTGAAAAGTGTTCAATTAGGTTTACGATTATAAGTGTTGTTCAAATAAGGAAAAATATAGTTGAGTTAGGGTTAATAGCTGGAATTTTTTAATTAAGATTATAAGATTCGAACTTGTTCATTTTGGGTCATAATTTAGGGCATTTAAATTAAATTCAGCAATAAACAATAAAAAAATTAAAAAATTAGAATTTTCCATGAAAGAACAAAATTAAGCTAGAGAGAAGAGGAGATGAGCGATGGTGAGATCTAAAGACGATGGGCGTTGGCGAGAATCGGCTACATCGAGCGGCGACGGTGAGAGGTGTTGACCACAAGCATATATGGGCAGAGGCGTGCGGGTGTGCTGCGTGAGAGTGGCGGCGTGCAGTGGTCGCGGTTGGCGTACAGGCGTGCGGGTGGCATGTGGGCAGGGTGTGGGCGTGGGTGCCGTGCAGTTCTGCTGGCATTCAAAAGAATTTTAGCTGCCACGGTGTTTTTGTGTGGCATTCGAAAGAATTTGAGATCTAATGGAGAGGGGTGGGGTGGAATCTAAGGTTTTTGTGGGCCCCACCATCCTAGATGGAAATTTTACGTCTAGGATGGTGTGGCCCACCCAAATTTTTTTTAAATAAAACGTCTGTCTAGGTTGCCAACCTAGACTGAAAATTCCGTCCATATTGTAGCCACCTAGACAGATCAAAATAGATAGAATAATTTCTGTGTAGTTTGATTTAAACTAGGCGGAACTTTTTCCGTCTAGTATGATCCGTCTAGGATATTTATTTTTCTAGTAGTGTGTGCTTCTCAATTTGAGTACTTTCAATATTTTTGTATGTATTAATCTGAAAATATAAGAAGTCTTTAAGACTTAAACCCACATGAAAGTAATCCAAGATCAATACCAAATTGCGCCTCTAACAGACTGGTCACCTGCACCTAAATGACTAGATTCATATATATTCTCTGCATACGAATCTAAGTAAAGAAATCACCCCTAATCTAATGGGGATACTCAAATTTAGATGATATTTTTTTTAACAGTATTAGTGTTCGTATTACAACTTAACCAGGTGCAGTGATCGTTAAAATTTTAGTTTTAACATAACCTCAACTTGGCGCGATAAGATATTGCATCCTGTTTAAGTTCATTTGAGCAGAGGATAGAGACAAGATACTCTCTCTAACTCTAGTCTCTACTTGGATGAGTCTCTCCATTTTATTATTTTCTTATATATCACGTTTCACGTTAGATATATAACGCTTAGAAGAAAATTCTTTAGCAAGAACAAGTACATCAATTTGTTTTCGCTTGTTTAAAGACACGATAGAGAAATTGAAAACCATGTAAACCTAATTGATGTGGGCTTAAAAATCATGTGAAGCTAGTGAATTCAACGGACACAACATCAACTGAACTACCATGACAAATACTAAACGGGTTATTCATGGCCTATAATTGTATAAATGATTCAAAAGTACCAATTAATATAATCTATACACCTTGCTCCCCAAATGAAGTAGTTGTATATTTGATAAAAACACTTACGTCTTTTCTGGGGTCCAGCCTGGCTAAAGAGTATTTGTCCAAATTAATACTCGTTTTCTTACTTGTTTATTTTTTTCAAACTGAGAAAATTGTGCTGTCGACGGATATGACAATTAGTTAGCTAGGAGAAAAATGCTATAAAGGGGTTTTTTTATAGAAAAGAAGGAGATCTTGAGATGTGTTATTAATATAAATATTAAAGTTGATGATTAGTAGCGCTATCTAGTTTTAAGATGTTTATTGCGGTACATGCATAGTTTCTTTACTAATAAACGTTATTGTTAGATCATTTGGATCAGTTATAATCACATCGAATATAAATTTTAAAGATTTGCTTGACTTTCTGAATCAACTCTTTGCGCGCCTTCAAAAGAATATTTCTCGGTTGAGGTTAAAAATTTCGCAATCGAATTCGAATTCAATGACAACTCCGCGCGTGCTGAAGTCGAATCTATCCTTATGATGTTTCGATTATTGAGGATTATTATGAAAATTTAAAGTATGCTCTGGATCGCCAGCCAGCTCTAAGGTCCTCGTGAGCTCTTTAAAACTTCCGCTAGCTGTAACATGAAGCGTCCTCATCACCACTGAGTCAATAATGATCAGCTAGCACTCTACTTGAGGCCCGAGGTGCGAGGTCGGCCACGTCAGAGGATGGACTTTAGAAAAAGTGGACGAAAGAAAAGATGATAAGCGCGCTACTGAAACTGGACAAAGAAACATTTTGAGTGCTCATCCTTTTCTAATACGGATAGCGAGAGCGACGCAGCATAATCTTTGAAGAGATAAGGTGCGGATCCTCCTGCCTCCTTGGAGATCCGAAGCCTTATCAGTTATCACATCAGATAATAAATAGTAAACGTTACGGGGGTCAGTAATACTGAGATGTTACTGTTTAACATAGATGCTTGGCCTCCATGCTTATAGAGCATGAGTGGCGACCTTAGATTATAATCTACTTGGCTTAATATCCACGAATGGATTATAAACGAAGTGAAATATAGATCAAAGTGTTTGGTGAATTTAATGAACTGTAGTCCTTTTTTAAATAGTAGAGACGTGTTGTCAAAGAGATTAAATAATAGTTAATGGATTTGAAGAGAGATAAATGGGGTCTAGAAATTTCTGAAATGATGAGGGGGTATATTGGTATTTTACATAAGCTAAAATAATTCATTTACCAAACATTTCAAATTGGCTTATAAGCCCTAAATAGGACTTCTAAGCCACTTTTAACCATTTGCAAACGCTATTTGTGATCTTTAAAAAGAAAAAGAAATTGAAATAGTCCACTAAGGTCATGGGCTTCGCATGATAAGCGTGAGAACTATAACTTCGGAGCGTGTAGAGCTCATGCAAGAAACATGATTGCCCTACTTTTCTAAAGGTGACATTTACTAATAAATTTGTTGAATAACAAGTTTCTAATATATTTTCTAATTTATTTTGGTAACAGGTTATTGGGATTCCTAATATGTTTTGGTAACAGGTTATTGGGATTCCTAATCGGTTTTGGTAACAGGATTCCTAATCTAATTTGGTAACAAGTTATTAGGATTCCTAATCTATTTTGATTTTGGTTTTAGAATTCCTAGTATGTTTTTGGTTTTAGGATTTCTATATATATGGAACGTTTTAGAAGAGAAGTGTAGCGAAAGGGACATTTGGAGCACAGAAAAGAGGTATTTTCTGAGCTATTGGTTAGGGTTTTGTTTGGAGAGAATTAGAGCTTTGTTGGTGAGATTAATTGGTGAGTTTGTGTGATTTTGTAATCTCAGTTTGTACCCTTCTTCTCTATTAGTAAAAACCTCGTCCTCTTCTTGTCCCGTGGACGTAGGCAACTTGCCGAACCACGTTAAAATTGGTTGTTTGAGTTTGTGCCGTTATTTTGCATTGTTTGGCCTTCTTTCGGCGTTCGTTTGATTCTCTTGAAGCACATCGGATTGGTTTTGGCTTCTGTCGCGCACAACAAGTGGTATCAGATCCCAACAAGTGGTATCAGAGCTCGGGCTACGCTTGGGCTATTTGAGAGTAGATCGTTTTGGAGGCTCGTTTAGGGCTTGTTTGGTGATACAGGTGGGATCTTTTTGGTAAAGACTCTATCTTTTTTAATTTTGGATCTATTCTTCATTTGTTCTGCTTTGGTTAGTTGGTGCTTTGAGAAAGATGGTCGAGAAAGAAGGAGTTGTGGAGGATACTTCCAGCGTGAAGACCGTCCAAAGTTTAAATGGCACAAACAATTTTGATCTTTGAAGATGTAAAGTCTTGGATGTGCTCAACACGCAAAATTTTGAAGACACATTGGAGTTGGACGAGAAACCGGACGATATTGAGGAAAATGTTTGGAAAAAGATGAATAGAACGGCGTGTAGTGTGATTAGATCTTGTTTAACTCAAGATTTAAAATATGATGTGATCAATGAGACTTCGGCTAAGAAGATTTGGGAGATCCTAGAGGGCAAGTATTTGACTAAAGGTGTGGAAAATCACTTGCATTTGAAGAGGAGGCTTTATCACTTTCAATTGAAGAAAGGAACCTCCATTGGTGATCACATGAACCACTACACGAAGCTTCTTACGGATTTGACGAATGTAGATGTTATGATTAAAGATGAGGACAATGCGCTATTGTTGTTGAGTTCCTTGCCCGACGAGGAATATGAGACCTTTGTTCTTACTCATCTCTTTCATATAGTGAGGTCATCACTGCACTTGTGAATTATCAACTTCGAAAGAAGGATAAGGAGACTTCAGTTAAGCCGGTAGCGGGGGCATTGGTCGCAAGAGCAAAGAGTCCAAACCGAAATAGGAGGTCACAGTCTAGAGGGACACATCCTGGAGTTCGTAGGAATCAATGTGCCTTTTGTAAAGAAGATGGATATTGGAAAGATGAATGCCCAAAGTTGACAGATCGAGTCGGGAAGAATAAAGGGAAAGCTACTCAAGCTTCAGATGTGAATGTTGCCAAGACTAGTGAAGACAATTCAAATTCGGATTCTTCAGGCTACTTGTTATTTGTACTACCGCCAGTTTGTGTTACCGACTCTACAGAGTGGATGTTGGTTTTGGGTGCTTCATACCATATTTGTCCTAGGAGGGATTGATTCTCTAGCTTTCAGGAGTTAGAAAGAGGGGACGTCGTGCTCATGGGTAATGATCATGAATGCCCTATTGGTGGTATTGGTATCATTCGAATTAGGATGTGTGACGGGGTGATTCGGGAGTTGAATAAAGTGAGTTTCGTTCCTCAGTTGAAGAAGAACATCATATCACTTAGAGTTTTGGAGGCAGCAGATTATCGGGTGACCTTAGAGGATGCATCTTTGAAGGTCATATTTGGATCCATGATTGTGATGAAGGGCGTCAGGAAGAAGAATTTGTATTATTGATTGGAAGCACGGTATTTGATAGAGAGCTGACAACTTCTTTGGATTTGGCTAGACCGTGGCGATTGTTAAGGCTGAGATATTTGATTGGTTATGCTGTGCATGGTTTGTTGAGGAGTGCTTTGACCTGCAGATTGAAGTCCTTTGAGCATATTGGTATGAGCAAGAAGACCGAGGTGGAGTTTAGCACTTCTATCCATCGATCGAGTGGTCTTTTAGGTGATGCTCATTTAGGCATTTGGGGGCCTTCCAAGGAGGCATCATTGGGAGATAATTGGTATTTGGTTTTCGTAGTTGGGAATTGTTCTAGGCATTAGTGAGTTGTAACCAAATCTTGTTGGTGTGAAGTCCTAGAAGTCAACAACAGATGGAGAGAGCGTATTGGCAGAAAGGTAACCCGTCGTTCTGTTTTTGGTAGGGGTTCTTTCTTGCATTTGTGTCGAGCTCATGATAGTTTGAGACACTTTATTGGATAGGAAACATTAGGACGACGAGATGAGATGACAGTTTTGATGGGTCATTCCTTGGTGGAGGAGGATTGGTGTTGGTTGTCGAGCATTGGATTACAGAGGAGTTTTGGAGCTTCGACATATTTAGGTGATCTTATTCATAGGTTACCGACTGTTGCGTTTAGAGATTTTGGATTTGGTGGAGCTGCTTTAGATTTTAGGTTACGTCATTTGGTTGCCTAGTATTTGGTCATATCGAGGATGTGAGATTTGATCTGATTGCACATTTAGGATTCAGAGACTCGTTTGGTTATCAGTTGGGAGACTCTGATTTGGTTCTGAGTGGGTATGTTACTTTTGATTCTCGACAGGTGGAGAGTGTTGATCAGATTGTTAGGATATCATAGCGGGTGGAGGGTGATGCTACTCCACGTTGGGTGAAAATTACTCTACATACTGCAGATCATACTGCATCATTTGGTATTCCAGCTGAGGTGACACAGGTTAGAGATCATTTTGATTTGGATGCAGATGATGAGTTGGTTTGGATTCGAGTACAGCTAGGGATATAGTTCGCATTTGGTTATGGTCATTGGTTCACCTCAGGAAGAGGTGTTTGGTTCGTCTCAATTTGGGGCCATTGGGAGTGCTATCAGCCACAGATTCGTTAGTGATGTTGGAGAAGGGTTGAGAACTCTTTTATTGGATTGAGGGTCTTTGGAGGCCATTTGGTAAACTACGTGAAGGCTTGATTCCTTGGGCAAGAGGATACGTAGGTAGTCATTTATGATGCAGCCGGTTTGATGAGTTGATACCGACATTTGTAGAGTGTTCACATTCTCTTTTGGATCTCGACTTGTTGTGGATTGAGTCCGTTGTCATGGATTTTTTCCACTTCGTACTAGACGCAACAAGTGTGGCGTTTGGTTGGTATTGGTGTCGGCTCAGTTTTGGAAATACTTCCCGAGGTGGAGAATTGTTGAATAGCAAGTTCCTAATATGTTTCCTAATTTATTTTGGTAATAGGTTATTGGGATTCCTAATATGTTTTGGTAACAGGTTATTGGGATTCTTAATCTGTTTTGGTAACAGGATTCCTAATCTGTTTTGATAACAAGTTATTAGGATTCCTAATCTGTTTTGATTTTGATTTTAGAATTCCTAGTATGTTTTTGTTTTAGGATTTCTATATATACGGAACGTTTTAGAAGAGAAGTGAAGCGAAGGGGATATTTGGAGCACAAAAAAGATGTATTTTCTGAGCTATTGGTTAGAGTTTTGTTTGGAGAGAATTAGAGCTTTGTTGGTGAGATTAATTGGTGAGTTTGTGTGATTTTGTAATCTCAGTTTATACTATTCTTCTTTATTAGTGAAAACCACATCCCCTTCTTACCTCGTGGACGTAGGCAACTTACCAAACCACGTTAAAATTGGTTGTTTGAGTTTGTGCCGTTATTTTGTATTATTTGGTCTTCTCTCGGCGTTTGTTTGATTTGGTCTCTCGAAGCACATCGGTTTGGTTTTGGTTTCCGCCGCGCACAACAAGTGGTATCAGAACCCAACAAAATTAACAAAGATGAGCTAGCATTGGTAGAATCTATCTGGTTTCATTTAGAATTGTGCCGGGTTCCATGGGCTTGAGACTTTAAGGTCATCTGATAAAATCTCAAAATTGCTTAATAATTTAATAGATAACGGTTGGAAAAGGAAAAGGAAAAAACATCTAAATTCATCAAAATAAAAAACATCTAAATTCATCAAAAAAAACGAACAAGATGAGCATGTCAAAGCTCCTCGTTAAGCTCGTGTCCAAGCTGGAGCCGTTATTGTTGATTTTATCATTTATATCAATTTAATATATTAATTTGATCGCTATCACTAGCAAGTAATACTTAACACATATAACTGTTAGACCCTAGAGGGGTGATTAAGGTCTTATGCTAATCTAATCCCGATTAAATGTCAATTAAAATTATATTGATTAATTTGTTCTTGCAAGAAATATATGAGATAGATATGAACAAGAATGATAAGAATAAGCACAAATAAAATATACGCTAAGCAAAACACAAACACACGATATGTTTACGAGGTTCGGTCACCACGACCTACGTCCCCGCTCCTCACCTCGAGGAGATCTCCACTATCACAATCCCGTTTGAAAGCTGGAACTTCTACACACTCGGTTTACAAGTTTACCGAAAACTCTCACACCACAAACACTATGCAATCATACTTTACACACTAAGTGCAGGAACCTAGCTCGTGTCCTTCTCCTCAAGTGCTTGGATACAACCTCTCCCTAGGTTCGTCAACCGACGCCACTCCTATTGGATTCGACCCCGTCTCACGCCTCACACTTCTCTCGGTGTACAAGTGTATTACAAGTGATACTCACAATAAAGGTTAAATACAATGGTTTATTCTCGATAACAAATGAAAACGCAATGAAGCTCACTCTCACTCAATCACACACCGCTACCCAACAATATATAGTATGGAAATATTATAAGCTCAATACAGTGTGTGTGATATTAGTGAATAGAAAATATGCAACTCAATAAATATAGCTAAGATATGAAAATAAAATAATAAGCTATATGTAAAATGAGTTAGGAAAACTTCTCAATAAACAAGAAGAACAGTGGATGATGGAATTGAAAGCCTCTTCTTGTTGTAGGAAACTTCTTTTGAAACAGACTGATGAAATCATCTTAAACAGCTATTTAAATAACTCTTAATCTCTTGTTAAAACTTATTGTAAAACAAAACCTTAGTTCTTGAAAGAGGAAGGCAATGTGGTATATATACCCACTCAAAATATCAGCCAAAACAAATTTAAAAAGACCAAAATAGCCTCAGAAAATCAAATCAGAAAATAGCCATTGGAAAGTAATTATGAGTTCGGCGGTCGACCGTGGAAATCTCGCGGTCGACCGCGAAGCACAAAAAGGCTGAGAAAAGAATTTAAAAGCTATTGCGGTCGACCGCGAAAGTCTCTGGATGAGCTACGATCGACCGTCACGGTCGACCGCGATCTGATAAAGGCATACTATGAAATTTAACTGCTGGCGATCGACCGTGACGGTCGACCGCAAACTGATACATGTTAATTGACAGGTTTTGGGCTGATTTTGAAAATATTAATTTGATCGCTATCACTAGCAAGTGAACTTAACACATATAACTGTTAGACCCTAGAGGGGGGTGATTAGGGTCTTATGCTAATATAATCCCGATTAAATGCTAATTAAAATTATATTGATTAATTTATTCTTGCAAGAAATATATGAGATGGATATGAACAAGAATGATAAGAATAAGCACAAATAAAATATACGCTAAGCAAAACACAAACGCACGATATGTTTACGAGGTTCGGTCACCACGACCTATGTCCCCGCTCCTCACCTCGAGAAGATCTCCACTATCACAATCCGGTTTGGAAGCTAGAACATCTACACACTCAGTTTACAAGTTTACCGAAAACTCTCACACCACAAACACTATGCAGTCACACTTAACACACTAAGTGTAGGAACCTAGCCCGTGTCCTCCTCCTCAAGTACTCGGATACAACCTCTCCCTAGGTTCGTCAACCGACGCCACTCCTATTGGATTCGACCCCATCTCACGCCTCACACTTCTCTCGATATATAAGTGTATTACAAATGATACTCACAATAAAGGTTAAATACAATGGTTTGTTCTTGATAACAAATGAGAATGCAATGAAGCTCACTCTCACTCAATCACACACCGATACCCAACAATATATAGTATGAAAATATTATAAGCTCAATACAGTGTGTGTGATATTAGTGAATTGAAAATATACAACTCAATAAATATAGCTAAGATATGAAAATGAAATAATAAGCTATATGTAAAATGAGTTAGGAAAACTTCTCAATAGACAAGAAGAATAGTGGATGATGGAATTGAAAGCCTATTCTTGTTGTAGGAAACTTCTTTTGAAAAAGAATGATGAAATCAGCTTAAACAACTCTTTAAATAACTCTTAATCTCTTGTTAAAACTTATTGTAAAACAAAACCTTAGTTCTTGAAAGAGGAAGGCAATGGGGTATATATACCCACTCAAAATATCAGCCAAAACAAACTTAAAAAGACCAAAATAGCCCCAGAAAATCAAATCAGAAAATAGCCGTTGGAAAGCAATTATGAGTTCAACGGTCGACCGTGGAAATCTCGCGGTCGACCGCGAAGCACAAAAAGGTTGAGAAAAGAATTTAAAAGCTGACGGTCGACCGCGAAAGTCTCTGGATGAGCCACGGTCGACCGCTATCCAATAAAAGGTATACTATAAAATTTAACTGCTAGCGGTCGACCGTGGCGGTCGACCGCAAACTGATACATGTTAATTGACAGGTTTTGGGCTGATTTTAAAAATATGTTAAAAATATCAAATCAATTCTAAAAATAGTAAAACTTTGGGGAAAGTTTCTAAATGATAAAATAAACATGTTTGAAGAGGAATTTTTGGAAATGCAATTTTTGTTTGTGAAAACTCAATGTTTTTGAAAAGTGTTCATAAAACCTGTTTTTCGCGAACATGAAAATTGAGATATGACTTGTAAACTCGTATATATATATATATCATGCATACATTATATATATAATAAAGTATTAACGAGCTGTAAACATGAAATAAAACCTATTGTAACAAAGTTTGATGAAAAATCATTTATATGATAGAAAACGTCAAATTTGTGTTGTGTTTACATATTGAGCTTAAATATAATCATACGATATATGTAAGCAAACTAAACCTATACCTAGGTGAATGCACACACATGAACTTGAATCTTTAACTCTTGATTGCCGTGTGTTGAATTACCTGTAAAGAGAAAAACCGAACAACAAAAAACTAAAAAATAGATTAGCTATAAATTGTTTGACAAATCATCATCAAAACCATAGGGCCAACAATAACTACTTTCATCATTTTGTGACTTTTCTTCTAACTTCAAAGTTTTATATCGTTCTTTTATTTCCAACGAGTTTATGTACACCATTAAAAATACATAGCTTGTTCACGACTGAATAAATTTTGATTTTTTTTTTTTTTTGATAATTATAAGACATTAACTTTGGAAGTAGATGAACAAATAGGATTTTTCAATGAAGAATTAAATAAACAGATCTCAGTACGGAGAAAACCGCGACATGCTTTGAAAATGGCTAAATTACCGGATTGTTATATTTGATAGCATCTTTATACCAATAAGTTATATTAGTGACACCAGCGATAATAATGCATATTATGTGAGACCTATTTTGTTACTAATGGTCTGTTTGGATGGAGAGTAAATAGGGGGAAGGGAAGGAAAATTTTATTTTAATCTTGCTTGGGAGTTTCATTTAGGAGGATAGAGGAGGGGAATGGAGGGGAAATTTTACCCAGATTTTTCCGTTCCTTCCTTTCTAAATAAACTCCCAAACACACCATAAGGCTTATTCAAGAGCCGGTTGTGAGTTTTGAGAGAGAAACCACGCATGTGACGACACGTGAGTCATTTTATAAAAAACTAAAAGTTGATGTGGCACAAATAAGTGAAGTGGTAAAATTTTCCCCATCTCCCAAAATTGACTCTCAAAATTTTCGTTCATCACTAAAAAAAGGAAGATGACAAGTGGGAGGAATCACAATGGGTGTTTGGTAGAAGAGAATCGTTGTAGTCGTTGGGGAGATCTTGTGACAGAGATTGGGGAAATCGAATCTAGATGTTTATAGTAGTCCCCCAAGGTTTGTTCAAATCCTTCAAATTAGGGTTTTAAGTTGGGTTATTGAAGCATTAGATGCTTAATGAAGTCCCTTTTTGGGAATTAGGGCTTTCTTATGTGCAATTTTGTTTTCTTTGCTTTCATTGTTTGTTGGATTTTAGGGTTTTCTGATCTAAAATTGGTAGAATGATTTGCTAAAATTAGAGTATTATTTGGTAATTTGCATGTTTTGAACTTGGGTTTTTCAATTTGTTGCAGGCGTCCGGGTTTATTATAGTGAAATTTAGACACGATGGTCTCTATTGCCTGGGTATGAGGAAATTGTCAAATATATTGAAGGAAAATTTGATGTATAATTCATCAAAGGAAAGGAAATTTCTTGGAGAATGTGTTGGAAAATATGGCTACAACAATGTGCAAACCATGTATTATGCTATACCTACAATGGGGTTTTGGGAATTCTTATAAGCTAAAATAATTCATTTACCAAACATTTCAAAGTGGTTTATAAACCCTAAATATGGCTTCTAAGCCACTTAAACTACTTGCAAACGCTATTAGTCATCTTTTTTTTAAAAAAATTGAAATAGTCCACTAAAGTGATGGGCTTCGCATGATAAGCGTGAGGACTACTTTGGAGCATGTAGAGCCCATGAAAAAAACATGATTGCCCTCTTTTTCTAAAGGTGACATTAACTAATAAATTGACAGAGATAAGCTAG
>BQKN01000873.1:309313-331355 GCA_022839385.1 Asparagus kiusianus
GTAGTTGGATAATGTGCCATCAAGTTATGATAAAATCAAGCTACTAGAAACCTGCAGGTTGTAAATCAAGAAGCATCACCAAAATCATGAAACTCATCTACATAATTTGTAGCCATATCATTTAATTAGTTGATAAACCTTTCTCTAAAATGGTCAATTCAAGTTTAGATCCTATAGTACCAACAGTCCCAAACTATGTCAGTTTTAGAAGGTCTAGCCACAGTCACGAGTGGAGTTCATTCGCGCTGTGGCAGGAACACGTCAGTCCCTGCCACAGTGTGAGTGAACCCCACTCACGGCTGTGGCTAGCATTGGCCATGCCCGTTCTATGTACAAAATCCAGAAAAGAACACAGTTGCCTCCCTATATAACATTTCGTTGTGCTGTCTGCTCCTGTTTCTTCTGAATTCCCAACTGTGTAACAAGATGGGTACATTTTCTTTTGGCTTCTCCAAGTTCACGCTCAAGATCTTCAATCTGTCCAATGCAAGTAAATTTACACAATTTGATGGAAGAATTGCAGAATATTTTTGAACAAAAGAAGGAAATTGAGAAATAGCATCTCACTGTCTGTTTTAGCTCGGTCTCCCGTCGCTGGAGCTCTTCACGCCTGCTTACAGAATGATTTATATGATGTGAACTTCATGGATCTCATTGAATGGTTCACTAACACGGCTAGCTTAATTTGTAGTGGTTAGTAAAGAAAAGGGTCAAGGCTCGTAATTTATCAAAACAGTCAGAGATGAAAATTTTGGGGATCAAAAATGCAAAATTAAATGATAAATTTGTTTCTCTACACATATTTGAAGCTCACCGCCAACTACTAATGAAGTCCTCCGCACATAATGTTTGATCTTATGGAGTTCACAGATCTCATAGAAGGGGTCAATATGATACTAATATTCACTGTATGAGTAAGCAAAGCCTTAGAGCTTGTGATCTATCCACAGTCGCGAATAAAACATATGGGAATGAAAGATACGATAATTCTCTTCCCACTATGAAAAAAAACTGATGAGATCCAAAGAATATGCAGGAAAAACCTATTAAAAACATACCATACTTCAAATGAAACTTTTCAAAGTGTCAAGCATAGGTCATACATGAATAAAGGGCATCCAACACATGTAGGTGCAAGAAAGATAATAAGCCCTATACACTACTGTCTTAATTTAGCTATCAAAGCAGCAAGGACATAGGTATTAAGCAAGGAGATCTTTCGACAACATCATACCAATCAAACGAGATTACTTTAACGAGCAATGAATAGTTGAGAAATTTTGAGGAATTCATAAGAACAGGAACCACACCCTCCAGAAGAGAAGATATGTAGCTACACCCTCAACTAACCAATGCATCAAACTTGATTCCTTAACAATAATCAAAATGGTACTATATATTCTGATTTCACCACTTTAATAAGGAACCCCAACCTCAACCTACTGACCCAAAAAATAAAGGCTAACAATTCAAGTCTGAACTGAAGAAAATTCAAGCAAGAACCCTAAGGAACTAATGACCATTAAATTAAATCTATAATCTATCATCAAGTAAACACATTAAGACTATAAATTAAATCTATAATCTATCATCAAGTAAACGCACAAAGACTAAAAAGCAAACACAAACTAACAAATGAAAATAAATGATAAAGTGAATTTGATCTGGTAAATCTCCAAGAGTACTACTTTTGAAGCATAACACTACAATTTGAGCTCATGGAAATTGATGTTCCACCTCTCAGGAATTGCTAAATGATATGAAATGGCATTGGATTGCTTTATATAAACTATATAACCAACAATTAGTCCTACTTTTATTTAAGTTGTCAGACCAAAAAATTAAACGGTTGCATTTTGGGCTGATAAAGTTGGTGTAATCATTGTAATGCTAACAATATGAAATGGTATTGGAGTGCTTTATGTGACCTACTTAACCAACAATTAATCGTAATTTGTATAAGTTGAAAGACCAAACATAAGCCATTAGTTTTTGGACTAGTAAATTTGATGTATTGGTGTAAATTAACAAAAGAAATGAGAAAATAGTATTTAAATATCTTGTACAAACATTATGAGAGAAATATCAAATTGATCGATTGCTTCTGGTTAACCTCACATCACATCACACATCAACAAATCACGGCCCATCCTAGCTTAACAGAAGGGAACAAAAAGAAGCGACGTAGTTCAAGGTGGATTTGGATTGTGCCTAATGCCTATAGATAAGTTCTTTTATGGAGGAAATTTACAGAAAATTGATTTCTAGAAAGTATCTACTAAATACTAAAGGGTTTGATATATTTGAAATTATTATTATTATTTTTTGAAGATTTGTTTGAATTGGGATAAGCATGAATGTGTAAGAGATTGAGTACGAATAACATTAGTAGTAATGTACAAATACAAGGGGGGAAAAGGAAGATTGTGTGAGATAATATGTGGGCGAGAGAGACGTCACATGAATGGGTTTTAGATTCTGCAGTTGAAAGAAGCTAAGAAAATCTAGCTTATCTAGATAGGGTCTTTTCACTTCTTCTTATTTAAAATGTCTTTTTTATGTTGATTACCAAACATCCATTTTTTTTATGTCAAATAAGCACATATTTCTTTAAAAAAACAGTGACGAGTTTTTGTAAGTAAATCCCCACCCTTAAGCACATATCAAGTGAGGTTAAATCATGTTGTATGGCATTTCTCTCATTATGGCAGGTTGTTTATTCCAATCTCATCTACATTAGTTGAGGGTATTTTCAAATTAAGCATGCACGGACCATTGTTGCAGGCTTATTATACCATTGTTGAAATTGATGAGGCGTGCAACTGATACAAATACACAACCTACGGTGGTTACTAGCAGATCATAGATGGTAGAGCCTCCTTTTGATCCATATCCACAACAAGAACTAATTAGTAAAAAAAATTGATTTCCTTACATGGGAGGTTCTTTACAAACACTTTCAACAAGAATTAAAAAAATAAAAAAAATTGAAAAAGACAAAAGAGGTTTCTTACCTGCCAAACAATTGAATGTTTTCTTCACTTAATTTCTCAATCGAAGTACCGGCTAGAATATCAAAAGAATCATGTTCCTCGAGGTCCTGAAAGCAAGTATCATGACACTGGTGCTTCAAATAGTCTCAATGACAAGATTCATTATAAAAGTTAAAAACAATATTAGGCTTAATTAAAGAAATATTTTTACAATTGACAGACAGTCTAAAGTTTTGAGTTACCGAAGTTAAGGTTATGTAGTTATTTTGGGGTTAAAATTTGTTTCTAATATTCAGATTTTCAGTCTTACGGATGCCTTTTGTTAACCCATTCAATTTTTTGACATGCCTATGACATTTACTACAAATAGTCATACAGATCTTACCAGTCTATTAATAATTGGCTTGTGTGCAGGGAAACTGTTTTGTTGTTAGTCTTCTCGGACTGAAATTTGTGCCTAGTAAGAGGGTCAAAATTGTGCTCCAGAACCAATCTCATTATGCTCAGAAAAGCCCAAATGTTTTAAGACTTTTACGTTCTTTTTCTCAAATGAGAATCCAGCATAACAAAAGAATGATAAATAAGAGTATCACATGATAGCACGGGTCCTAAGCAGAAGTGCAGTGAGACTTCCGCTAACTTATTCTTTCAGTGGAGCGGAAGATGACGAATTTACCAAAACCAGTTTCCTTTAAGGACAATTGAGAAATCAATTTTTGATATTGATGCTATAAGTAAAACCAAAGCCAGTTTCTGTCAATGAAGATTGAGAAATCAATTTTGGATACAAATGCTATATGTATACATTCTACTACAAAATTATGCAGCAACAATTTTCAGAAATCATGATGCATATTAGTTACATGGTTAACGAATTATACCAAAATAGATGAGGGAAAAAATAGACAAGCATAAAGAAGTATAATCTATAATGAATTGATGAAAGAATAATGAAAATAAAGAGAAGTACCACTTCTTGGGGTAACAAAAGGGCAAGCAGCAGATTTAAGCAAACAACTTTATGAACTAAGAATAAGGATACAAATAAAACAAATATATATGTTGGTAAAATATCAAATGCCTTTTGCATAAAATGAATCATTAGATGAGAAAGGATGATCAACTAACAAATAAAATGAAGGAACATGAAAAAGTTACTCAAAGAAGATATGTACCTCACTTAATTCAGTAGGCTCCATGACGGAATGCACAGCATTTGCTTCATTAAGAGACACTGGTGATAGTTAAAAGTAAACAATTACCATATATTAGCACTCCAGAACAATTGTGTAGTCTTCTATGTTTCATGGTCAATAAAAAAGAATGATCGGTAATCTATTTAAGATTTCATCACATATTCTGCAGAAAAACAATTTCAACATGCAAGATAATTCCCAAGCTGTAGAAATGAAACTAGACTGTTATTCAACTACATAAGCGCATAGGCTACAGAATGCAACCAAATGTGCACGTACAGCATGCAGTAGTTATCCACATTATTGTCCAGACCATCTAATATTTTAATATTTATTTACGATACAATCACTGCTCCCGCAATTTTTTTCTTCTCAGTAATAACACGCAAGTAGGGTTAATTTTCTATAGTGAGAAACTACATGTCTGTCACAACAAAAGTATAGGCAGGCCTTCAATATTCATTTGAAAACCTTTCAGATTCAACCACATGAGAAAGAGGATAGAATTTGAGCATACTATATTTTCTACAAAAGAGATGTTTAAATTTGAAAATGCTGAAGTATCACTGCATATGCCAACTGATCGATGTTATCATTGCATCTTAAAAGCCTGATCATATGAAGCTAATGGAATTGTCAAACCCTGGGGACCAGAACAGAGATGAATTTCTAGCATGTACAAATCATTGACTACACTTCATGCCCAGTTTCACCTTTTTTCAAGGAAATAGGCAACTCCAATGGAGGTTCCTGCCATATTGGCCAAATATTATTTGTGTCACTAACATTTGGAAGTCATTATTGGGGGTCTCTAATTTTACCTCCATCATTAGCCTAGGTCCTTTTTATAAACTATCATTTAATCTTGCTAATATGTCAATGATGTGGCAGGACAAACTTGTAATTTCACTAATTGTTTCCTGATATGGCACGACAAACTTGGAGTTTCACTATTTTTTGCTAGCAGGGTCATGTCATTATCATGCCAATAAGATTTAATGGAAGTTTGTAAAATGACCTAGGTTGCTGACGGAGCTAACATTAGGGACCCTAATAATGACTTACAAACATTAAGGACCCAAATGATATTTGGCCGAAACATTAAGGACCTAGATGATATTTGGCCGAAACATTAGGGATCTCCAGTGAACTTTTGCTAAAGAAATACATGCTGCTGGGAAGCATATACGCAACCGGTGTTCCAATGTGTAAAGCGGTTAATAAGCACCCTATCGCCTGCTAAAGTAGGACAGCTATTTACATAATAAAGACATACTTATGAATATAAAATACAAAATTTTATATATAGAGGAAATAAACATGCGCAAGAATCATCGTGTCTAATGTAATAGCTCTTTATTATTTCTACTATTGATAACAACTAGATGTAAGCTAAAAAAATGAAAACAACTTGATGAAGGTGAAAAAGAAGCTTGAGAAAAACATTGCAGAAAATTAAAAAATTATAGTGGATAAAGTGGTGGATCGTTCTTTCAAACAAGATAAATTCAAAACATTGTGATGAACTGAAGTTTGCAGAACAAAATCAAAGGAAAAAAATAGTCAATATTATAGTATAGACAATAACATCTTCAAACAACATAAATATGATGAAAATTAGAATCAAAATGGAAAAAAGATGCTTCCAGAACAAAAAAAAAAAGGAAAAAGTAAGCAACCTTGTTGGTTGGTGCTTCCCCATCTACTAACCTATTTAATCCACTTTAATGTCGTATAAGTGGGTGTTTTAGCATCTGCTATACCCTACATACTTAATAAAGTGTCACGGATATGTGTAGATGCTGCAGCCTTCAACATTATAGCCGCACTACATTCTCATATTTGGAACACTACTCAACGACACAACAACAGTTACAACATTAGTTACAAGGAGAACCTTGCCAAGAACTCGGGTTTTAAAACCTAATATTAAGGCTCATTGCAACAGCAAGAGATTAGCTTTTGTCATTGCAAAGAAGCCAAGCGTTTTAACTTTTTATGCAGAGAAATATATGGCAAGAAGTGATTCGACAAGTATTTGCAGATGATGATATCTTTGAACTAAATTTAGGATATGGACTGCACATATGATGTATAAACAAACTTCCCTTTGTATTTGTTTTTAATTTCCTTATACAATGACCAACTATAGTTAGAAAGCAAGATCAAGTTTTCTGTGTAGCTTTATTTGCATATTGACGTCATGACCACCACAGGAAGATTAGCCTTGGAGGTCAATTCACAAAATCTCAAACGTACAAGGAAAGAAGAAAAAGAAGAAACCAGAAAACAGTCTTTATTGTCTTTGAAAAGGTTCTGAATCTATGAACCATTAAATTGGTCCAACTCAATAGGATGACTTACTGAATAATCCATTTGCACGCTCCCATATAATGGAATTATTTTAGCAAGAAAGAAACAGACCCACCAACAACTAGGAAACACAACATTAGGATGAGAGATTAATATCACCGTCAGAAATTCCAACATGTGTAGTTTCATCATCACCTGGTTTCTCAACGTGGACATCAGGCTGCACGTCACCTGACAGATCTATGACATGTTGACCAGTAAAGGGTTGCTGCTGTGCCTTTTGCTTCAGTCCGTTAGAATGCTTGTCAGATCCTTTCTGCTTGCTGTTTATCTCCTGATAACCAATATGGTGACAATTGTTTTTCCTGCACGAAACAAGATAATGACTTGTAATAGAATGAAATGGATCAAGGGATAAACAAAATATTTCGTTGATCAAAACATGGACCCTGCTCATAAAACAAACATCGTGAACATGTTTGAGTGACTGAGTTATACTAGGAATAATGCTAAATCCATATCAGTAGGATAAGGATACCCATGCACAAACACGTGCGTGCACATATTGATAGAAAGAATCAGTGGTAACGAGATTGGCAATGAAGGGCAGAGAACAAATTGACAGAGAAAGTATCAATGGTCGATGTTGCGGTTGCAAAGAGGATGAACTCGTCACAAATGGCTAGACAGAAGACAGATGGAACAGTAGAATAGGACGCCAAGAGGCTTTTCAGAAATTATCACCATTGAGAAGGAGCTCTACATAAGAGGCCAGAGGGCAAAAGGGCACTTCCACGTAGCTGATACGAGAATCTCGACGAGAGAAACTGAAGGGTTTTAGGACACGAGGAGCAATAGCATCAGATGTTATCAAAGTTGTGTAGTATCAGCATGATGAGAGACTAAAACAAGAAGCAGCTTCAGAGATCAGGGAGAGACCAAGAAAAAGCGATGGCAATGGACTACTATTATCAGAGCGGGATGCAATGACGAAGGACCCCAAAAGGAAATGCAAAGAAAAGAAGTCCAAGCTTATATTGACGATCGGTCGGATTTGGATGACTTTGACTCCAAATTTGACGTGACATATAAGGAACTTGCAAGAAAGAGGAAGATCGGTGTAGTTGAGGATTCATATTATGACGATGAAGGATGAGTTGGAATGCATGTGCGAAAGGCATCAGAGGCCACACAAACATGATAAAAAATGATGAGTTTCAGATCACCTGTGAGGGTGGAACGAAGGGGCCATAGGAGGATCCGCATGGGAGCCAATCAAGAAGGAGTAGACTTGCCATGAAGACAATTTTTTTTTTAAATTTTAAGGGGAAGGGGGGAGAGCAACAAAGAGGAAGATCAACGCTTGAAATGGCGGTCCCCCTCGACAGCCCTAATGGCGGTCCTTCTCGACGGCCGTAAGAATTAAAGAAGAAAAGTGAGGTTTCTAGGATAAACATTCCACTTTGGTACCATGTCCAACTGTCTACATAAGTTTGGGAACGGACCTAAATAACATGACATGAACTTATCCCTTTTTTATTTTATTTTTATTTTTTGGAAAGAAGTGACAAGAGAGGAGAGTTTATTTGGGGGGCCCGGGGGGGGGATAGAAGTGACAAAAGAGAGGAGAGGGTTGTATGTATAAATTGCATGAGCGATAAATAAATTACAAATACATATTATGCACATACCAGTAGTCAAGGATGATATGTCTAAGCTTTGTTTCCAAACGAATAAACAAAGGTGTTCTCTCAAAATCCTGTTTGTCATGAGCTGGCTCGATAAAGTTTGCTTCAAGGACTCCTGTACGAAATCACACGTTAGATATTGAAATGGTTAGAAGAATTACTTCGAGCAGAAAAAAGGATTAGGGATGCATACCTACAACACACCTCCCTCGGCTAGAACCTTCTTGAACCACTTTCCAGAACGGCTACAAGAATAAATTTAACAAATTAGTAAATGACATATGCACTCCAATTTATCCCTAGGGTTTGCACACAACCAAACAGAGGAAAACTCAAAATAATCTGAATATTAAAAAAAGGTATGATAAGGTCTAACATCTGTCTGAGCAACAAACAACTAAATAGTGAACTCAATGGGTCCCCTCAATCTACAACAATGAGAAATACTATGGGGAAAGACAATAGATTGGTTCCCAACATACATATATTAACGTGGGTATAAAACTACTGAATAATTGCACTTCTTGTAAATCTCACAAGCGCAGTACCCTCGTGATACGTTATGCACTTTGCGCTATGTTTCATTAGTTCCAAGGAGAGTCCTGTAACCTTTGTTGCTATGTCTTATGGAATCAAGAAATAAGTTTCTGACATTAAAATAGATGTGCTGAATCACCACATACCTCCTAACATAGACTCTTGTTGAAGTGAGTATTATAGCCAAGATCAGGCGCAGTACCATAGCACAACAAGACAGTATCTTTGAAAAAAGAGTTTGTATCCGGAAAAAAAATACAAGAATGTCACAAGCGAGAAATATACGGATTGAGGCATTCAATTAAAGGCTTATAATGCTACATTTTATTTGATTATTACATTCATGTGCATAAAGCTTATAACTATAGACCCCCCCCCCCCCCCCCCCAATTCTTTTCAGCTTCTTGACTATGCTTTCATTGTAAAATCTACTGTCAAGATAATCTCACGTCAATGAAGGAACTTTTGTTGAATTTATAGCTCAGTTCCCAGGTCTGGTCCTCAAGAATATTATATGTTAATAATAAAATTTCATACATGTAAGGGTGCAGATGGATCAGGTAACCCGAATCTAACCGACCTTCTGGACCAGATAGTCAGGACTTAGGAGAATATATATTCACTGTGTATACAATATTACAATACATATGTAACTTAAATACTTCCTCCCTCCCTCTCTCATGTTCGTCTGCTTTTATCAGTTCGAGATCTCTTTTGAAAATGTGAGATTCTAGTGATAAAAGTAACCTGGGATTTGTTTTGCATTCAGTTATTGCTATAAAAGTAGACCAATTTATTGGTCTTAGCATGACCTATGACTTCTGAAGTACAGAATTAGCTGTCATTTTTGTACTTGTTGCTGTTTCTCATCAACAACAAGTTCAATGAATTAAATTATATTCTGAAGTTGTATATAATTCTTGAAAATAACTATATAGGTTCTTTTAAATTCAGTGGGCTAATTGTGGGTGTTTTTGTGAAATGTTTATGTTCTTTAAATGAATAATCCAAAACAAATTTTACGAATCAGTGTTCTTTATCATCTGATTATAGCAATTTTGGTCGACTGCTCATATGAGTGGTTGATCAACCACACCAATCTTGAATGTCACAGGTTGGTTGTATTCGGTAAGAAAGCTCAGCTTAGTGATAAGTTCTGTTCCGGGTTTGGACATGATAGTGTAAAGTCAGGATCAGATCTCAGTTTTAGTCGACCATACATAATCAAACTTTATTGAACCCTGTGCAAATGAAAGGAGAGAATCTGCAGTAAGGCTTGAAAGTTCAAGTGCAAATTTACCACGGTCAAAGCATCATATAAATATAGGGGGAGCTTCACTATAGTGCCTCAGCAATATGGCAGTGTATTATCAAAAACAGTTCAGACATGAGGTCAAAAGGCATATGATATGCATCAAGTGCAGATCTCAAAACAAAACCTTGACAGGCACATGCAAAACAGAGTGGCACTCTGAACAGCGTACACATGACAGTTTGAGGGAAATATTGGAGCTTGTTGGGAATTGGTCTCAAAAATTAATTCTAATATTTTTTATCCCAATATTGTGTCTCTCAACTTATACCCCTTCCAATGTGAAGATATGCATCTCTCATTATGAAAACATATGTCATAAACCCATTCAACTTCTACTTAAGAAATATCAGCATCCCAAAGGAATATGCAGATAAATTCACCAATCTTAAGTACCCTCCCTCACACAAACATTTTTTTTCTTTTTTTCCTTTTTTTTAGCTGAAGGCTGAAGCATTCAAAATATTGTCTAACCAAGTCTAAGCAGCTAACTATACTTTTGAAAGGAGCTTTCTCCAAAAAAATACTAATTATTGAAATTGATTAAAACAATTTAATAAAAAGAAAAAAACTTGTACCAGTTCCCAGTCCGGGCCTTTCTGCTTCAGTATTGCTACCAGTTAAGTTGTAATGGTAGAATGACATGTGAATATGCATCTACCTTGACCAAAATAAGTATAGTGAATCATTGCCCCAGAAGGATAAGGTTTCCTGATATTGATCCCTTGAATTATACTTAAGTTAGAAAAAAATTCCAATTTATATGATTTTGACATATATCCCGGAAATTATATAAGTTGTTTATAGCCAATTTCTCTAATTTAACGTAATCTGAGGAAGGTAAAATATTCCTTAAAAATTAACAGAATATTATTTCATGTGCTTCCTCTTTAGGGAAAATCAATATAGGATAATAAAAACACATTGAAAACAAACTCAATTCTTGGTTGACTTTTCTATATCTAATCTTTCTTCTCCTTCCCTTGAAAAATTGAGGAAAATAAGGAAAGGGTCCCCAAATCATTAAGAAAACTAAATAACGTAATATTTCTACCCTGCATTTTATTCTGCTTCTTCTACCCTTAATTTGAAGAAAAAAAGTAAAAAAATAAAGGCTAAACAAATTGAATGAACCCAATGCCTCAACATTCCTTTATCAAATATCCTCTTTTTTTCTCTTTGATTCAGAAAAGTATCATGATAAAGCTCTGCAAACTTGAGATAAGCTTTAAAGATTTAACCAGACCCGTGTCAGTTTATTGACAGAAAATGGCAGAGTGAATAATTTCAAGTAACCTATATGATACGAAGGGCTTTTGGGTAAATTCCTGATCAGGGACTTTTTTTTTTAGCTAAGCATGATTGAGGAACCAGTAGCAAAACCCAGAAAAATTAAAATGCAGATCCATTCAAAAATTGTAAGGTTCAAAAGCATAAAGCGTGAGGAACTCATCTCCTTGGAAAAGCATTATCCCTTGATACTGGAAAATTGAGTATGCATGTTTTAGATTTCAACTAGAAAAATTCATATGAATATCTCCTAAGTTTGTCAACAAAGAATACCCCTGACCTTTCTATTACGATACCATGTTCTTATATATGTATAAGCCTAGAAACTCCTACCAAAGTGGAATGACTTTTTTTTTTTGGGTACAGAGTTGACTTGACACCTGAGCCATTGGATTCATATTCTCAAGTTTGTACACTTAACTATCCAAGTTCAAATCAAGATTCTGAAGTAATAAATTAGTAAAATGAATAAAGTTTGTCCAAGCTTTTCCATAAGATCACAATAAGTTTTAGACTCACAGAAACAACTATAAATTGCAGAAAAATATGAAAATTTAAAATTTTTCTAGTAAATAATACCATGATGAGACGGTTCTTATGATAAACGTTGATGCCAAAAATGCCAAGTACGGGGGCCTCCTTTGCAAAGCCAATGGTGATCCTCACAGACACCTGAATAATCGCAATAACGTTATGGTTCTTCAAAAACGCATACGAAGAAGAGAAATGCATGCAGTCACAAGCGCGACACACAAATTCCATGTGTCTGTGTGCAGTGGAGTGTGTGCGCGCGCGCAAGTGTGAAATGGAAGATATCAGATAATGATAATGCAAAACCAAATGCCTTCATATTAGCGAATGATAATGCAAAACCAAATGCCGTCCGGCACTCTTGACTGTCTGGATTTAAGCATTACATGCAAATAGCCAAAAGAAAATTTTAAACGCTTTAAACGGATGATAAGAGTTTGAATTGTCATCATAGATACTCATAAATATGGCAAGATGATATTCTATTAGAAACAACAACCTTAGAATATTTTATTATATAGATGGCAAGCTTTCAAATTTTAAATTTACACCTATATTCAAGAGGGAGGGGTAGGGTAACATTTCATTTGTATCTTCAACCAGTTTCTTTCACAGTTTCTTTCATATATCTAACATTTCTGAAGATCTTAAAAATGTCCAAAAGAAGAGTGCAAAAGGGAAAGAATTGGGATTTTGTTTAGTAAAGAATGTTCATAGTTACATACAATATCAACCATAAGGACAGTGAAAAATACACATCAAACAGGATTTGTTTACTTAAATAGGATTTGGATGAAAAAAATCTTTCGCTAGTATAAAAGCAAAAGGTATTTAAACTCTACAATTTCACAATGAAATTTCAAAACTGTGCCAAGTGAATTTAACTAAAATCGAGAAAACTCTTTAAACTTGTAATAGTCACTTCTTCAAGAGGCTTGAAAGCCACAAACGGAGGACGAATTTCTCACTCTACTCTGCCTTGTGAATTGAACTCTATCTATACTTGAAAACGCATAAAATCTGAACTCATACCTTTATAGATATACACACCTTAACCATCAAGCATGATCAGGAAGGATGGAACTTGGATAAATGCCATCACTTGAAAAGCAACCTAGGTAAACAAGGCCACTCTCTAACCTAGCTACAGATTAGAAGCCATGTTATGTAAGTTACAGCTGTCTAAGCCCCACGGTAGGCATTGCAAACTTCTTAAGCATCTGGCTGAAATCTATAACTCACTTAAGCAGCCCGTTCTTTTTTTTCAGAACAAAATAATCAAAGTGGTTGAATTGTGATAGATTCAAATTCGATTAAGATAGTCCCGGTCTCCAATTTCTTGAAATCTCTATCCTTCAATTTCAAGAAAACTGAAGCAACTGAAGGAGATAATGCCAACAACGCCTAAATGAGGATCTTTAATTTAATTGCTAGCTATCGTTATTACTCTTCTTTCCTCTTCTCTGTTTTTTCCCCCAGAACAAAATAATCAAAGTGGTTGAACTGTGATTGGTTCAAAATCGATTAAGATAGCTCAGCCTCCAATTTCCTAAAATCTCGATCTTTTAATTTCAAGAAAACTCAAGCGGCTGAAGAAAATAATGCCAACAACGCCTAAATGAGGATCTTTAATTTAATTGCTAGCTATCATTATTACTCTTCTTTCTTCTTCCCTGTTTTTCTTATCCTGATTTCGTTTTTGCAGTTCTTATCTTCTCCTCCTGTATTCTTTGTTACTTATACTTCTTTGTTTTCTAACTACTTTCTTAATTGTCCTGTTGGTTTTTTACATTTATAAAAAAATTAAGTTCTTGCAGGCTTCTACTTTTCTGCCTAATTTCCTTTGAATCCCTAAGAAAAACATGTACGTTATTATAGAGACAGATCAATCTTAAAGATTCCAAGCGTTGAATAATAAGAAGTTGAAATTTCGAATGAATAGGTATTAAGGTGACAGACCGAAATCAGGCCAGCAGGAAAAATAACAAAGGCAATCTTTGAACTAGGAGATGCTAATTACTGGCCTGTTTAACCTAACTGTGGAAAAGTGTTTTGTCTCTCGACCTGCTTAGATAAATCTATAAACTTGAAGTTTTGCAGTGAAAATGCAGAACATCTGTGTACATATGAAAATGTGATTCAAGTTGTTTCACTGTTCTGACACTGGTCTAGCTTCCTCTTACGAATTTTAATCAAATTTTAGGTTGCTAGAGACTTGAGTGGCACTCACTTTGTTTCCCCCTTCTATATATAAAAAATTCTATAGAATGCATGATAAAACTAATATACTTTAAAAAAAGTGTGGTTCATTACCTAATAATCGAGGATGCAGGGAATTCTTACAAACAAGTAGCCAGGATAAAAATCATCGGCCACATCATAAAGTGTATGAATATGGAATGGGACATACCAGATAGGGAAATATTAGGTAATTTGTTGATGATGATGTTGAAAAGAAAATTTGAATATTTGTTGATATAAGAGGTTTCATTCAACCAGATAATAGCTTGTATAAATGGAGAAGCAAACTCATCATCATTTAAGACATTTCTCGTGTTGTTTATGAAGCACAACTCCAAAAAGGCTTCGTGGAAATTTTGAAAGACCTTTGTAATAAGCTGGCAAAGTTATGACTCCCTGCTCATATGGTATCAAATTTCTGACAGAGGAAGCTATCGACAAGAGAAGACAAGATCTATTAAGACCGATGTAGGTTAATATTCAGCCAGCTATGAATTTTATCCAATCTAAAACATCGTCCAGATCCCTCCTCTGGACATTTCCCAATCTAATTTCAACATGGTCATATTAGCAAGGTTACAGAAAGTGCTAGGCGGCCTAGACATCTGATCCAATGCCTAGCGCCTAGGAAATTTAGCTTTTTATATTTTTTAATTATAATAATTGATAGTAAATGTCAATATTATAGAAAGCTTGGGTATCAGGAGGGCGCCTAGAGAGATTTCTTTCTTCGTTTAAATGGTGACGGAGGATGAAGGTCGGAGGTAGAAGAGATGTTCATAATTAGATCCTAGAGGAGTCTGGAGGTCAGAGGACGTGGAGGCTGCAACGAAGGAAATCACAATTAGAGAGCACAGTCCACATGAGCAGTTCACACTCTCCTAGGCACTTCCGAAACTAAGTGGGCATCCTAGGTACCGCCTAAGCGGTAAGCGTCAGGCGCCAAGCAGGCAACCTAGCTACCACCTAGGCCTAAGCGTACGCCTCGGCGAGCTAGACTGAGGCTTTTTAAAACATTGCATATTAGTAACTAATTTGAAACCTATATACATTATAAATCAGATATTTTGTAGTGGAGCCTGATCAAGAACTTATCTTACGTACACAATGACATTTTCCACGTATGACCAAATTCCATCTAATATTCAATATGACTATATAAACACAGAAAAGCATAAGTAGCGACATTATTAATTAATAATTTTCTCAAGCATTAACTAAAAGGGATTTAAGAAAATGAGCAAGGAGTAGATGCTAAAGTAGGATATCTAATAGCCAGGCAAGGGTTCGTGTATACCATCTTGTCCATCTCTTTCATTTTCTATTTTTCTTCAATCTTTTATCCAATCACCTTCTCTCTTTTTTCTTTTTCTTTTTTTGGTGTGTTATGGTGGGGACAAGAGCCAATGAAAGGGAAATCAAATATAGTTTTACTATAAAGACTCTTTGTTCCATACATTACACAGTAGAAACTGGCCTATTGGTTATTCATTAGTTGATATTAATGTCAGTATGTGACATTCACACGATGAGGTCAGCGAAGTTTTAAATCATGAATTTAATCTGCATACTACAAGAAGGCAAATAGCATTTTTCAATAAAGAAAATATATATTATAAATTGTTGTCATGCCATAAGTAGTCGTTTCATTAGCAAAGTGGTATTACATGACACATGTTACTAAAAGAAACCTAAGAGGACACTAGGCGGAAGCGACAAAAAGGCTCCTGAAATTCAAAAACATCCTATTGTCAGGGGACACCTAAGTCGGCTGGCTTTGAGTGTCGCTTCATTTAGTAGCTGCTTAAGCAACCCGCTTAACGAATCATTTGGTTGGTTAATTTGGTTTAAAAGTGGATCACCTCCTCAAACTCTCACTCCTCCCTCTCTCCCCCAATCCCCCTCCTTATGAAGTAAGGCTCCAACTACAAATCTTACCTTAGATCGCTGCTATTGTTGTCATCGCCATTGTTTAGCTCTATTTAAGGTGAGATTTTCCTATTCAAATGTATATCTGCAGCAGTCAAGCACGTGCCTAGGTGGATGGGAACCGGGTGAAAGGTCCTATGCACTGAATGCTTTCCAAAACATCTATGCAATTTAATTTTATTTGCCACTATTGTACATCTACATATGAACGAAAAAATGCACCGGAATAAATATTTGATGCTTGAATCACAATTACAACATCTCTCCTTTTCTCATGCTCCTTAGCACTAAAGGTGTTTTAGCTTATTCGGTTGCAAGTTCCGCTGGTATTTTTCTATGAATTTGAGTATAGATAATTGCTACATCATCATTGATAACTCATTGATCCAGGATGATGAGTAAGACTGCTAGAGGGTTTTAATCAAGTTAGAACAACACTATGTGGTGGCTGGCATGAAACCTATCTAGGATGAAGCATTAACAAGATGCTCACTATCGTTGTTGCTCTTGTTCTTGTTCTTTGCTTTCATTATCTAGAACCACTCCCTCCCAAAAATTCCATGTTAACACGGATTGACACTTTTTCCCCTACAGCCTACATGTTTTGGTTTTTCATAAACTATAATGCATAATCACAATTAATCCTATTATTGGTTTTGATGGAACAGTGAGAGCATTAAAAAATATGCATGTCATCCAGAGGTACAAGAGAGGATGCCATTCAGTGCACACTGGCCTCTCTGGTATTCATGCTATCATGAATCTTTTACGTTACTGTTGAGCCTTTGCCCTATTCAAAAGAAGTATTTGGTACTTCTCCTCTTACTAAAGTCTTTCAAGGAAAAAACAAGAAAATATTTTATCAGAACCTATAAAAGATAAACGCTTAATAAAAAGAAAATATGGTTCACAGAAGCGACATATGTGTAGCACAAGAAAGACAGCTGCAGAAGAAGAAACACAACTACGCTATCGTTCTTGACAATCAATAATTATGCAACTGCATACACTTACATCTTCCGAACCCATTCCCATCTGGGGTTTGTAAGTCACGCTTTTGGTAAACTTCAACTCATCAGCAATTCTTACTTGCTCCACGGGTTTCCCTCGTAGTATAATCTGGAAGTTTGAGAATTTTCTGAGGTAAAGAATAGAAGCATATGCCTGCAAATATTGAAATTGATGTAAATTGCACAGTCATGACTCCTAAGGATATATAAAACAGCAATATCCAACATTACAAAGTTAATAAAACTTACCCGCAGTGAGTACCTCAGGGTATTAGAAAAGTGTAATTGGACCATCTCCTTATGGGATTGGGACCTTGATGAGACAGTGGTATTTGATTGATTTCTCAGCAATATATCCTGCAATTTATTAATGCAGACAATATATTAGTTTCTGTGCTAACCTGCGCAATAAGCATCAAAAATCTGTAGTCCATTTAACTTGTGCAGTGAGCATCAAATATCTGTAGTCCATTTAAGAAAATGGTAGTGCAGAAAACAATTTCAAGAAGAATGTGAAATGTGAAGAGCTCTGTCCTCTTGAGGATGCTCATCTACCTTCTCCATTCAAGTGCAGTTCTATATTACATTAATCACATTGCCCACATCCCAAATCAGTGCAATGTGTGGTTGGAAGAAGGGTGTTAAAGTAAAATCCTCCTAGAAGGAAGGAATAAGCTAACATTACACGATACATGGTGGAAATAAATAACATAAACCTGAGCCTACAAATTAAGCAACAAAATAATGAGGGAAAATTTGTACTCTTACATAGTGGTTAACGAATGAAAATATCAAATCTCAACAGTCGAAGCATCATTAAAGAAAATAATGTGTACCTCATCATCATCATCAAAGTCTAGTTCCAAGAGACCCTCATCGTTCATCCATAAGTTGTATATCAACACTTTGGTTCCATGAGATTCAAGATCCTCAAACTAAACCACCAAAATGTTAAAATATAACTCAGTTTGCAAAGTGAAATTCGTAAAGTATGCACCAAGAATACAATTTCATTTAACTAAAAAAAAGTGATTTGATAATTTTGCATGTTTTAATCTGAGCAATGCATTGACTATAAATTTAGGTTTATTTCAGAAATGCAGTTAAATAGTAAAATGGAGGTAAATGCACACCATAACTCTCTCAGTGCATAAATTATCCCAAAGATGGGGCTCATACCCAATAACCCGTGCCTAATATTGCAAATCAGTCACAATAAAACAAACTTTCATAGACTCTCTCCTCCCCTGAAGTGAAGAAGATCATATTTACATGAGTAAGAGCAAACCTGAACTAACAATGACATCAAATAGAATTACAACTAATCCTTATTACTACAATTAAAATCCTAACAAATCTTTCCTAATCATAATTGCAACAATCCACATCTGTTTTACAATCCATCAGCTATCAAAACCCTACTGATAAAATAAGTGTACAATTAGGCAAACTTTATAACAAGAGTGCAGGATATAAAAACAGTCCCACTGCGAGCTTTTACAACTTGAAAGTTACGGGATATAAATTTTAGAGATTCTCATTATGTTAAAGGCCATGTAGCATGATACATGCCATATCCAAGACTACCTGCCGAGATTGGCTTCAACACCTCAAGAATCTTCACACTTCACTTTCAGCCTTGCTGATTAACTACATTCAGCTTCCTACTAGCACATTAAAGTTCACATTAACCTGACCTATCGCATAGATGATACCATTTCTCCCCTCTATGTCTCTCTTTTAGTCAATCTAAATAATTTCTTAAGCAAGATGCACCACAGAAGCGTGTCCTCCTGGGAAAAAATTTTAGGGTGTCCTTATTTGTATGTTGTTGGAGAACTTTTCTGAAATTATGCAATTTCAATCATACTAGTTGGAGTAGCAATACATTATTTCGCCAGCTTGCTTTTCCAACTAGATCAAATGATCATTTTAACCAATAATTAGCATAGACTTCCTTTAAATGACCTAAACAGCGGATACTAGTCAAAAAGATATCATTGTTTGAGAAAAACCTTGAAAAAAATAATATGGAGTTTCGCCACAATTAGCAAGATGCAATGGGATGTGTCCTCCCCTTTAGTACAGCTGCAACTTTTAAATGTTGTTCAACTACACATGGAGATCCAAAATCATGTAAACAAACACCAACCTTTTTGTTGCTTTTTAGTCGGAGATGCATGGGGCTCTAACTACAAGCAACAACAAAACAGACTCAGTGAATGAAGCACACCATAAAGTTTTCTAAGGATGATGTACTTTGCACCTGTTAGATCCTACAATTTGTAGACAAAGGCTTGAATGACACGTAATAACAAAGAAAGAGGAGCCCGGCACTCTCCAAAGCAAATGTATGAGGCACGATTTCGAATATGTGAATAGTTTGTGTGGTGTTTGTGCCTACTTATAAAACCTTAAATAATGAAAATTGACCAAGAAAATTACCATAGTATGCTAATGTGGACTTATTAGTCAGTTCAGAAACAAGTGCCAACGGTAATGGACACATACATTGTACTAAAGAGATAACCATCCTTTTGGTAATAAAAAACTGTCTTGCGTATCATGGGTTATGCCAGGAACTTCATCCTCTATAATGTCATGAAACAACAGTGAGTATTTCACTACTTCCTTATATGCTTACTACAATTGATGGGACTCCAGCACATGACATTGACAAGGAATTGAGGAAGAAAGTTGCGTTTAAGAAAAGAACTGCTGCTTCAGTTAGATTAATAGAATTTCCAGCTAAGCTACTTGAGTAAGGAGCAAAAATCGTCTAATTATGTGATGCAGAAAATAACAATTTCCAGTAATAAAACACAATGTGTGATACTAACAAAATAAACACAAAATTCAGGACTAATAAGAGCAGGTCAACAAGCAGGAAACAAGAAAAGCGATTACACTCAGAAATATCCATGTTCAGCCTAATAACATGCAATGCTTAAGCTGAGTCTATATTATTGTTACAAAACCTGTTGCATAAGTTTTTCCTTTGAAGAAAAAGGAGACCACTCGAGAATTATTCTCAAGCTATCATCCCAGTCATCTTGTGAACCATAAGTCAACGGTGCTGGTTGGCCTCCAAGAATTTGAAAGTCAACCTGCAGTAAAAGAAACAAATTACTCAATTTAGAAAAGAGTTACTATCTTATACATTAAAAAAAGGTAGGTAAATAGAGAAGAAATCACCATAGGGACAACAATATCATCTTTAATTGTTCTTCTTAAAAATGTATATGAGAGCAGA
The DNA here is from genome assembly GCA_022839385.1 of Asparagus kiusianus. Classification (NCBI taxonomy): domain Eukaryota; kingdom Viridiplantae; phylum Streptophyta; class Magnoliopsida; order Asparagales; family Asparagaceae; genus Asparagus; species Asparagus kiusianus. The sequence continues at coordinate 329,607 of BQKN01000873.1, forward strand.
CCTATGCTCTGGGTTTCACAACTGTCAGGAAAAAGGCTAGTCAGATGAATGACATCTACTATAAATGAACTTATAGACCATAACAAAATAAATAATAAGTGGTTACTTTTTCTTATTTCTAGCATACTTTTCGTTGTGAAGCAATCAAATTTGTAGAGAGAGTCAACAAACAACCAGCATTCAGAAAGAACACAAAATAGTGTAAATGCAACTTTCGGGTTGCTGGAATGTAGCGTTATATGCATAATTTGTACTTCAATGAATGTGATAGCACAGATTCTGAAAAGAGCACAGGAAAATTATTACCTTCCACGATTTGCACGACTGAGCACAATTGCATCAGCACCTAATCTCATAGTACTAGTCTTGAAGCCGTTACCATCTACAAAATCAGTGACGTATGAGATAAAAATATGCAAAAAGAAGATACCATGAGAGATGATTAAGAATGAACAACTTCTTACAAAGCACACTGAAATAAGCAGGCTATAGATAAATTAATAACCAACAAGAAAAGGATGAGAAAGAAAAGATAAGAGAAGTAAAACAATGTGGCATATGAATAGGAGGCTGTCAAGCTGCAAAGCTACCCAAAGAATAACTTACATTGCCCTATGGTTGTCTTTGATTTCTTATTTGAAAACCCTAAGCTCATGCAGCGGCGGATACCTTCAGGATCCATTCCTCCTCCATCATCTACAAAAGGATGCCTTTTTAAATTAGATTGGCATAGCTGGTAGCTAACAGTTCAAAACCATTCATCTGTTGCAGCATATACCTTGAAAGAGTAACATAGGACTATTATCTCTGGGGTTGTTGACTTTATCCACCATTATAAATGTTGCACCATTGCAAATCTGAAATTTCATGCATGCGTGACAAAGTATTTTTTAGTGAAACAATTAAATTGGAAATGAAAGAAAAATAAAATTAATTTTTCGAAGTAGAGAGAAAAGGTTTATACAACAAAATAGACAACATAGATAAAACAAGGGACAAACGGATTTGATCCTGCAGGAAATAGCCTAAAAATAAGGTTCATGGGGACTTAATGATGGCACCAAGATATGGATGGTAACTTAATTAGTCCAAGGACATGAGATCAGGAAGTTAAAAGCTTTCACCCATTGATAATAAGGCTTCATAATGAATTTTATTTAAGAAACAATACCAATTGATGCAATGGTGAAAGCTTTACAAACAACCTGATCTCTCATCAGTGGACGGTGACAGGTATTAATAAGTTGCCCCATTTTGAAATTCTCACAAAAATTACTTTGAGGACTGTTCCAAAACAAGTTCCTCTACACACGATACATGAATGCATGTATATACTGCAAAACCACATATGTTGATATCAAATTTGATTTCTTTTAGACTAAAAGTGATTACGATGAAGGGTTAATTTCACAAATCATAAGAATTCCCCCCCCCCCCCCCCACCCCCCAAAAAAAAATGGGGGCTGTTTCACACAACCCCCTAAACTTTGTTTATCTCACTTACACCCACCCCCACCCACCGCCGCCAAAAAAAATCTAAAATTTAGGAGAGGGGATATGATGCCTGCAAATGACAAAAGACAAGTTTGAAAGTTTTTCAGGCAAAGAAATTTTGGTTATTTGCAAATTACACGTAGAGGGTCCAGTGAGGAAAGCTCAAAGTTCAAGGGAGTTTTCTGAAACACCCCGAAGTGCAGGGGGTAAGTGATATGAACAAAATTCAGAGGGTTATGTGCAAACCACCCCCCC
>BQKN01000875.1:0-24123 GCA_022839385.1 Asparagus kiusianus
TTGGCATTTAATCGGATTAGATTAGCATAAGACCCTAATCACCCCCCCCTCTAGGGTCTAACAGTTTGGATGTTGTTGTCACCTCTAGCTTCGAGATTTTTTTTCTTTTTTGTAGGTGCGTTGACAGGGATGAGCCACTTGCAATACAAGAATGTCATATGTCGATGAGGCTCCATGACTGAAAGACTAAATTGGGTATTTGTACAACCACTTATACTCCAAAACCAATCCTGTACACCGTCAATGAGACCACCACAAATCTTCAGACTTCTGTTTGGATTCCCAACGTACAGTTTGTCATATCCAAACTGATGAGTAAATTTACAGGGAAGATAAGGCTCGATGCTGCAAACATTCTTCACTCGGAAGATGAGGTAGACAGAGCGGATGTTCATTAACCAGCGAAAACATCCTACATCTAAAATAGTTTTATTTTTTGTTGGCTCTTCCTCATCTACGAGCATCTTATGATAACTGCCGGAGAATTGAGGGAAACATTTGAAAAATTCTCAACACTTATGAACCCGGAACTACCTTGATACCTCATGCCACTGCCTGACCATCCATTTATATTCCTCTAAGATCTACAACAGAGGAAGACCCAGATCAATAGTATCAGGTGCTGTCATCAGATCTGGCCGATGAAGGACAAACCATGCCATTAAATAAGTATATGGCAGTTCTATCTTGGTAGTAGGAATTCCACTCGAAAGCTTCTTTCCTTCTTGTGTAAATGTGGTGTCCAGGTGACGAAGTCCACTGTGGATATCGATAATCATAGCCGAGAGCAGGGAAAGTTTACGCCCGATTGTCAGTTGAACAGCGGGGTACAAGACTTCGATAGGTAAGGCATCATAGGGTTGATGAGGAACTACACTTTTCTTTAGACAAATGGCTAAGTACCCTGCTAGAAGAGTTGTCGGCGTAATCTTCTTTTGAGCACACCAGAAAAAGGACTAGAACTTCGTACCCTTTGAAAATTTTCCTTCAACTGAGCAGGTAGTGTATGATTGGGCATTTGTCTTCAAAAAGAGCTTGTTGATCTCTGATGGGGTCAAAGGAGACAATTCACAGACTTCATTTTCAAAGTGATCCTCAAGTTGTTTAAAAAGATAATCCACGAACTGCTTTAAGCTAACTTGCAGGAATTTCTTCTTGGCCTTTATATCAGTATCTGCCATAGCTATCTGATAATGGCAGGTTAACTCCCAGAAGATGTCGTGAGTAATGGAGGTCGTCTCTTTCATCCAGTTCAACTGACTGTTGGTCGAAAAATACTCCTGATAAGGTATGTCCCCCATCAGTAACCCGGACACTTTCATTATTTCAGGGAGAGGAATACCTAACTCTCCATTCTTGATCAAAAAAGTATTTGTGTTCGGATTGTATATCTCGAACAAAGCAAAGAAGTGATCTACACTGATTGGGAGACCATACATGCTAGCTCAGATTGGGATGTATAATCTGTTACTTGCTAACTCTTTTCCCCAATGGCTAAGCACATAGCTTGTCATCCTTGTCCACTATTTATCAGCGGATGAGTGAACCCAACCAAAGCACCTATACTTCCTGATCGGCAGCTCCCTTCCCAATCGAGCTAGGCGATTCTTCATAATATTTGCCTTTACCATTAGCTCATTTTGTGGCAAATAGTCCTGGCCCAACAGCCTAGGTTGAAGCCCGCGTATAGAATGCCTATCACTTGAACCCGGAGTCTTAGCATCCCTGCCGATGAATCCGCAATGAATGCGTTCATGATCTTCTGTCAACCCCCAGGATATTTCTCGGGTCACCGCCAAATTCCTAAGTTGTATAAGGGAATAATGTCAAGGAATAGGAGTCAAGAATAGAAATACTCCACCATGCTTAGTCAACCACTGCTCTGAGCCACACAAAAGCCTTTCATGATCCTCAACAGAGTCACCGAACAGATAATGGGGCTAACTTAAATATTCAGTAGACGCCTGATACTTAGTGGTATGTCAGTAATCAACTGGCACAAAATATGATGTATCCCCTTGTTGCACGAGATCATGAACATCCTCTAGGTAATCCACACCAAATTAAGGAGCCTCTCTGATCAAAGGACTCCCATCAAAGGAAGCATATGTGGTGCCACTTTTACCGGACACTTCTCTGTCAGAGAAGGCCACAGACGGGAAGTTGACTGTAGATGAATTTTTTTATATATTGGAACGTAGTTAAAAGAATATTTATAAGGCGAAACAAGGAGTCGAACTCATCTCGTTAATCCACGAGATAGAGTCACTACCTTGTGATCAGCGAGACAATTTCAGTTGTTTCATGCACGAGTGACAATGTACATTATCGTGTAAATAACACGACAATATACCATGCCTCACAAAGTGTGAAACAGTGTAAAATCACCCCTTTCACCTTAAGACATGTATTGACCAAGCAAAACACATCTTTTTAGCATTGATTCTCGCAAAGGAGGATACCGGCTCTTCCCGAATGCCCCGTAAAGGAAGGCAAATGAAGACATATACACAAAATTTTAACTTTTGAATTGACAAAATTTTAGAAAACTCACCTCCATAAGATTAAACAGTGGGATCCTTCCTCTCAAGGGGCTGAGTAGTCGATCTACCTCGGGGAACGTGCGATCTCTTGGGAGACATAGTGAAAAGAGATGATTTTGACCTAAAAATCAAGAAAAAGTTAGGTTTTTTGGTGAAATTTCAAACGAAGGATCAAAATAAACCAAGACCAGGACCATGAGTACAGATTTTATCTAAGATAAGGAGAAAACAAGAATTTGTGAAGGAAATACGAGGAGAGAGAACAAATCTTAAGGAGAAGCTTCGAAACCCTAGCTCTTTGGAACAAGATCAACCAAAATTAAAGGCTAAAGAGGAGAGAAGGGTTTGAGAACTCTGTAATAGGGTTTTAGAGGAGATTTCAAACTTGGGGAGACAGGCAAAAGTGACTAAAAAACACCGCAAGTCCCGAATATGAAGAGCCAGAACCTGAATTTTCGCCTTTGTGCAAGACAGTCGACACTGTCTCGCACATGCGAGACAGTAGACACTGTCTTGCACATAAGAGATAGTGTTAACTGTCTCGCGTGAAGGGTTATATCGACGCATTTTGAAGTGCATTTTGGTACACCCTTTACTCATTTCCAATACATTTCAACACTCCGATGAGTATACGAATATAAACTGCATCTCCTTGAACCTCTGACAGGTATATAAGGTTAAACTGATCCCCAAACTCTGATGAGTATATGAGGATAAACTGATTCTCTCCGCTCCAACATCTTAAGAGTTTAAACTATATAGACTCTAATTAATATATGAGTATAAACTGTATTCACACCATAATGAAGGTTAACGCCAGTCAACGCATCAACGAGTTCGCCAAATTAAACTATGTGACAGGGTCATGTTGTTTTGTGACGGTTTTCTCGAGATTTGTACGATCCACATGGCTTCATAACTACTAGGTATCATCTATAAATATGGTGAGGTAGTTATAAATAGAAAATCCACCCATAACTATAGAAATCATGGCATTAAATAGAGTGGGCGATGATTACAAAACTGCTTGGGACAATACATTGTTTCCGAGATACGAAATCTGTCTCAAAAACTGGGGTTATCAGTTCAGGTTTGTTTCAACTTTTTATCTTTAGTAACGACTCCTAAAGGCTATAAATACTTCCCTAGCACCCATATGCATGCAGCCTAGGCAGATTCTAGGCAGAGACTTGAGCTTTTTGGTGAACTTTGAGAAAGAGAGAGAGAGAGAGAGAGAGAGAGAGAGAGAGAGAGAGTCTTCATTATTTTTAAGCATCCTCAAGAGCCTTTGGTGTTTCCTCAAAATCTAAGCTTTGACTTGATCTTGAGAAGAGTGTTTTATCTCACTTGGTTGAGATATTTACTTCTGTTCTTATTTCTAAAATGAAATATCGACTCTAAACCTTCTTCATGATTCAACTTGGATCAGTGATTTGATCGTCTACGGGCTAACGCACCCCCGACACAGGCAAAGATCCCACGCAAGCAGCGAACGATAAACGTTCCTGTGTGTGTTTCTAGGGAGCACTCTTAATCTTATTTTATTATAAAGAGAAGTTTTACAAAGCACAAAGCTCATTCTTTTGTTTCTATTTTAATCGATAAACGTTTGTAATTGATTCTGTAATAAAATTTGTTCCCGACGCAAACAAAGTCCACAAGTTTTTTATTATTTGTAATACATGTTTTTAATGTTGAATCTAAAGATCTTAACATGATTCAATTTATTTATTTGTGCAAATGCATTGTTATTAGAAGTAGAACATATATGATCCTTTTTAAATGAATCAAATTTATTTTTAATTGTTTCTACTTCTTTTATAGCATATTTTTCTCATGAGTTATACTAGAACATTTGAGATTAAAGAATCATGATCCAATTTTAATTTTTTTATTAATTTTAGGATCATATTATCTTTGAAAATTAAATCAAACTTAGATGCTAGTAACTCATGATCGAATTTTAACTCAACATGCTTACTTTTCAAGTCAATAAAATTTTTATGCAACTTTATGTAGGAATGCGTTAATCTATCATATGCACATGCGAGTTTGCTAATAGATAATTCATTTTCGGATTCTGAATTGCATACCACACTAGGGCTATCGCCTAGTGGTCGAGTGCATGATAATGATGCTCCCTCCTTACTTGAAGTTGATTCTGTCAAAGCGCGTCAAATCTCCTCTAAGTTTTCTTGATATGCTTCTATAAATTTTCACAATGTGTAAGCACTATCAAAAGAATTAAGCTTGTTCGATATGGATGAGTCAAAAGCATTAAGAAAAATTCTAACAAGAGCTTGTTCATTATAAATATTTTCTTATCATGTTTGCTCTACTTGGATTTCTCCAACGTGGGTACAATATAAGCACAAATCGATAATTTCTTATAAATCGAAGTGTCTAGATCTAACAAAGAGTTTAAATCTAACACACCATTGGGCATAGGGGAAACCATCTAATCTAGGAATAACATTAATGACATAACCTAAACTACTTGCACCATGCACATCCATGATATATAAATGTAAGCAAGATGTAATGAAAATCAAAACTAGATTAGCAAAATCAAAGTGATGATCTTTAACTCAAGGCGGTTAAGCCACAAATCAAAGTGCACCAAGCTCTGATACCAAATAAAATTACCCTAGGGGGTGGGGGAGGGGGGGGGTGAACAGGGTATTTGCTAATCTAGTCCAATTTAATGCTAAATTAAAACTTATTAACAATATCCTAACAATTATGATATACAACAAGATATATGAGAAATGATATGCAATTAAACTAAGGGCGATATAAACATGATACAATGGCGATATAGAATGTAATAAACAATTAGCACAAATAATATATCAAGGCAAACTCAAACACACAATGTTATCATGGAGTTTGGTCACTCCCGACCTACATATCCGCTCCTCACTCTCGAGGAGAATCTCCACTATCACAACCAATTTTCAACGTTCACCGAAAATGTTTACAACTAACACAATTGGTTTTCTAGCTCACCGAAAGTTTTCACAACTCACACAATTGTAATCACACAATACACTCTCTAAGTATTGGCCTAGCCCGTGTTAACTTTCTCAAGTACTTGGATTTACCACCTCTCTCTAGGCTTTACTATCAATACCACTCCTCTTGGAATTGACCCTGTCTCTTACCACACACTCCTCTCGGTGTACTTATGTATTACAATGTGATCTCTCAACAAATAAGCTCAAATATAAATTGTTTTGTTCTCTAACAAGATGAGAACTCAATTAAGCTTATTCTTAATGTTACAACTCCCACAACTCAAATATACAATATGTGAAAATACTAAAAGCTCAAGTGAGTTGTGTGTAAACAATGAGTATAATGAAATGCAAACTTAAAATAAAAACTAGCTTAATAAAATTGATAATCAACAAATAAATATATAAAACTAGAATTGAGTTAGCAAAAACTTCTCTGCAACAAGAGTGATGGAGATGAGAAATTGAAGCCCACACAAAAATGAATAATCTCCTCTTCCTCTTGTGAAAATCATTTCACATAAACACTTAAAATAACAAACTCAAAACACCCTTAAACTCTTGTAAACTTGTTTTTAAAACTTTCTTAAGTAGTTCAAAAGATTGAGAGCATGGAGTATATATAGGTTCATGAAACAAAGTCCAAGAACCAAGAAAATTCTAGCAAAAAGATAAAAATCCCATAAATTAGGAAAACTAGAAATATAGCCGTTGGAAGCCATCAGTTCATGGATATTGTTCATCAGTCGACTGATGAGATAACTATTAGAGTCAGCTCACACCTCATCGGTCGACTGATGAACTCATCAATCGACTGATGACCTACTTCGATCGACTGATAGGTCATCAGATGACTGAGCAGAGACTTCGGCTATTCCAGCCACTTTCATCGGTCGACTGATGATTTTCATTAGTCGACTGATAACGTGCGCAGTGCATATAATGAACAGTAAATTTGAACTTTGAACCTTCTTTAAAAATATCAAATAAATTCTAAAAAATATAAAATTTTGGGAAATCTATACTACTTCTAAAAGAGAAAACCATTGTCAAAACTTTTTCATGACCATTTTTTCCCTATCAACTTACTTAATTATAAATTTATCCTATATCCCTATCTAATTCATTCAATGTTCAAAATTATTAAGATTTTTAATTGTTATTACTGGTTTAATTAATTAAAAAGTAATGGCCTATCCTATTTCATCCGCCTCTTCCTATCCTCTTTTATCGTTCTCAGCTCTGCCACCCCCCGCCTTTTAATCTCCGATTCTTTCGTTTCTTAATAACTGTAGCTCCCTAATCTCTCTAAATTCTTTCACCTATATGCCTCTTCATCTCCCTCAATTAATCGTTCTAACATCTGCTCATCACTCAATAATTTCACAACATCCGACGAAGACTCTACAAATTCTACAAATTCGATCGACTGATCACCATCGCCATCACAAATGGCTGTCGATTCCGTCGCCATAGACCTTGTGGACTTCCTCAACGCAACACCAACCGCTTTCCATGCCGTCGGTAATTCCTCAACCGATCCAACTATAATCTTTATTTAACTTTTTCAGAGTTCATTCAAACCTAATCGAGTTTTGCGATCAGATGAGGTGAAGAAGCGATTGAAGGCTACTGGATTCGAGCAATTGTCAGAGAGAGAGAGGACTGGAGCTTGGAGGCAGGGCTTTCCATGATGTCGGTAATTCCTCAACTGATGCAAATATAATATTTAATTAACTTTCCAGGGTATATTCAAACCCTAATCGAGTTTTGTGATCAGATGAGGCGAAGAAGATTGGATGCTGCTAAATACATGTTATTGTTTCCTTCTTTTATTTTTTTTAATTTATGTTTTTGAGAATCATCCACATTTTTATGTTAGTTTGTTAATTAAGTCTCTGTTGCATTTTGTTCGACGCGATAGAACATAAAAGGATGAGACTCAACCAGATTACTAGAGAAGAAACAAGCTCTCATCTCCGTGATGTTGGGATTTTCCCTCTTTATGAGTAGAAAAATACAAGGGTAAATGCGTGCACATTCTCTTTTTTGATATATATAATCAAGATACAATTTCAAAATTTTCCAAAACTGGAAAAAAGTTACTGGACTTGCTTGTTTATATTTAAAATCGCTAATCCGATTATGTTATACTAATATCCTCAAACACAGCCCTCAATAAATATGATCATGCATCATATAACTTATATCTATCCATATTGCATTATAATACCCAACCTATTTAATTAAGATGAACATTATTGCTTAAGATGTACTAAAGTTTGGGAAAAAGAGATTTAGATAAAGTGCAAATAAAATCAAAATCCTAGGTTGGATACATATTTAAATATTTGCTTGTAGAGTAATACTGGAGTTTTCCAAGATGAGGTTGGCACTTGCCCGACCTCACCTCTATGTAGATCCACCCATGGCACTCGGCAGTAGTACTTAAGTTACACTATCCCCAACATTCCTGATACTTTCAATAATGCTTTAAAATATAAAATGCTAATATTAGGCAGTTGACACGAAAACTGATATTTCCAGTTCGAAATTGGGAAAACAACCAAAACTCCTGAAACTCTTGGCATTGTTACCAAACAAGGAAACCTGAAAGTCTGAAACTGATACCAATGAAGGGTTTCCAAACATTGGTTTCTTCCCCTCCTATTTTTGGTCTTGTTCTAAATATATTTTGATGTTTATGGGTATTTTTTCATCTCTATTCTTTCTTTTGCCATATGATTCTGATTATATTTCAATGTTCTTTAGGTTTTCTAATATTATGCTTTTGGTTTCTCAAGTAACATTTTGTTCTCCTTACCATATTTGTAATAAATCATTTATATTTGATTGTTGCAATTAGTAACCACTATTTATTGATTTTTTAGGGATTATTCACCTTTTGGCATAAGACAATCCGAACTAATTACCCTACTTTGAACATATCCAACTAAACTGGTTTTTGGATGAATATGATTGTTTTACTAGCCAAATGTTATAGTATTGTGTGCATCTTGTGTCATATTGACATGCACAACATGTGGTTGTTCATGTAAATTGTTTCTGAACATGTGGTTGTTTCCTGCAAGGAAATTGTACAACAGTTTGAATATCCAAGCATTGGCACCACTGAGTTACTTCTGTCCAATGGCATGAAGATCTGCTACAAATGCACTGACTTTCTTGATGATCAGGTAGCAATTAGCAAGAACTTATTCTTGAATTTCAAGGGTACAAAAATGTTAATTGTTGCACGGACCATGAGTGCATGCCTTGGTGCTTATTTTCCATAATAGTGGTAACTGTTGTTCATGAATGTAATGTTGTGGAACTTCATGACAAATAAATCTTTTTCTTTTACAAGGGTTAATTGCACTTTAATACCCTAAACTTTCATCTATTTTAACTTTAGTATCCTAAAGTTCAAATTTGCCTAATAGCCCAAAGTTTCACCCTTTTTAACTTTGACACCTTTTCTTAGTTTTTGCCCAAAAAGCTATTTCAGGTTGATTCTTCCTTTCAATTTAGGAATTTTCTTTCAGTATTGTTGTCAATATTGCTAAATAGTGGTTATTTTTTGCTATAGTTTAATAAATTTTGGTATTTTTAGTTGAAAGATATGAGGAGGTATCTCTTTTCAGTTTGGGGGTATATAAATCCAAATATTATCACATGGTTATCATGTGAATATGTGATGCCTTTTAAACAAAATTCTAAACACTTATGTAAAGGAAGGTAATAAAGTTTAAATTCGTGAAACTTAAGGATATGTCGGCAAATTTAAACTTTAGGCAATCAAAGTTAAAAATAAACTGAACTTTAGCATAGTAAACAGCAGTTAACCCTTTTTGTTTTTAATAAAAATGTACAAGCTGACATTGGAGCTAATCTTTTTCATGACTGGATATTTAGTATCTAATTAATGTAAAGCACTGTGTGTTAGTTTTGTTTGTTGGAGGTCTGGTTTTCTTTTGTGTTGGTAAGTTGATTGTTTTGCGTATTTTTGTCTTGGTGACAAGGTACTTCTTATGGAAGATGCTTCATATGTAGTTTTTGAGTCTAATCTTTAATTGAGTTTCAAATCCATCAAATCTATTAGAGCATATTGAAAAGATAGTTGTAGGGTTGTGATTTTAGACCTGATTGCATGTAAGTTTTGGAGCATGTTTGCATGTGCATTTATTATAACAAATAAATCTTTCGTTAGTTTTTAAGAAAATGGCAAGGTTGACACACATTACTAAGAAAATTAATTAATCTTGCTTTTCATCTATACCAAAACTTTAATTTTCAATTGTACCCTGTAGGGTCATGTTTTTGCTTATTTATACCAAGTGTAGGATCGTGACCCTTAAGAATAGAGCATGCTCTTATAAAAATCTGCCAAAACTTTACACTCAAGCACTAGAGGGTGAGTTTGCAAAGTAGATTATAAATTGCAAAGAAAGAATAACAATCTCAGAAAGTGAACATCACAAACACAAGCATGTATACTGGTTCCACTTTCTCGGTGTATGTCCAATCTCCAAGCAAATCCTGCTTGAGAGTTTCCACTATAATTTTAAAATCTTACAAAATCAAAAGTAAACCTAACCAATTTGCAAGACCATGCAAATTGCAACCCAATTAACAAGACCATGCCAATCGTCACACCGATCTCTAGACCAAGAGATCAACTCTCTCAAACCTGAAAGAACCTTCCTTGAATCAATGTACAATTCTAATCCTATAAGCCTTGATATGGATGTGAACGTGTAACAGTGGCTTATCAATTTTTTTAAGTCGCTGAATATTGCCTAAACAAGCTCTAAGAATGATAGAAACAAAGGCAATATCAGAAACTCTCTTTTATGAAAAAGAGATTGAAAAACTAAAAATTTAGAGAGTTAATTTACACATTATGTGAATCTTACAAGTACAAAACTTAGTGCTTATTTTCTGATGTTTAAACATATTTATAGCCTCTGAAATGATATAATTTTAAACCCAATTAACATTCACAAAATGGCTATAAACAGTCATTTATTCAAAACCTAAAATCTAGAAAAACTATATCTGTAGTCGACTATAAATCATAGTAGTCAACTACACTGAGTCTAAATAGACTCTGTGAAGTTAGAAAATTGCTTAGTAGTCGACTACAATGTATAGTAGTCGACTACACTGTAAACTCACAGATTCTGGAATTCTGTTTTTAGTATTTTGGCTGTAATTTTCTCATCCGACATCGGAATGAGGTGATTTAAGATTTGTTGTAAAGTTATTGAAGAGACCTACAACTTTGTCTTTTGAGTTTTTCCAGATTCTAATTGTTATGGGGTATAAATAAAATGTCTTAAGAATCACTCAATATCTATAAACTCTAATGGCTAACATATGAGATTTTTATTGTTAACCAACACACTAAACATGTGTTAGTGTGTTCTAACACTATGTGTATGCATGTGTGTGAGTGATTAAGTCTTGTACAAATTTTTAAGTAAAAAATATAAAATTATATTTTGACAATAAAGTATATATTCTTCTTTGCTTCATTTTTCCTTGAACTCATCTATGTCTGGAGTATCTCTTTGAATATAATTGTTGATATAGCTCTGATACTGTAAAACAAATGTTAGCATATAATACACATAACATATAATATTTGTTATCATCAAAACAAACTAATCTTGGGGTCAAGATTCCTAACATACCCTTCTTTAGATTTTTCCAATCTAATTAATCTATTGATAGCATTTTTTAATTTCAATACTTATCAATGATAGGTAGGGGAAACCCAATAACTTAGCATTGGGCTTAACGAAATGTCATTCTTATTTATGGGGGAAAATGATGTTAAATTTCATTTAGAAGTGACTAGACATGTTGAAAGTTTGTCCCAGTATCCACTGAGGACATAAAGATAATATAACCATGATCCATATGAGGAGCCTGTGTTGTTCTTCTATTAATTTAAAATTTAAAGTGAATGCTTCTATGAGGATCTGACAGGTACTTATTATGGTACCAAGTATGTGAAATTCACAACATTTTGTAAGTTCAATGTTTATTATTGTCATCAGAAGCATATTTTACTGCTTTATGTGACATATAGGCATAAACCTTTTCCACTATAGTATTAAACATATACTGGATCACAAAAGATCTTGTAGATTTGTTTTTTTCTTTCTATTTTTCTTTTTTTCTATCTTGTTTGTGTAAACTGATTACTTAAGCATGTCAATTAACTGATTATCTTTTTTGTCTTGCTTATATTATACTTATTCTCATAAGTAAATTAGCACTTCATATGATGAGTAAATTCAACTAAAATACCTTGATTTTAATTATTTCAATAGATCATTTTTACTGGGTTCGCATACGGATGATTGTCAGAGTTGTCAGAAGATGAATATATGTCATGCTCAATGGGATCAACCATTGCTGGATAAATTGGTGCATTTGGTTATAAACCCTCTGTGCTTATGGATATGCTTGCCGGTAAGAGAGCTGAAGTTAGCATGAAAATTAGGGCATACATAAGGACCTTTTCTGGTGATTGCTTGCCTTCTGATTTGGAAACTGCTTCGCAGGTTTGTACTTCAGCCTGTTGTGTTAGAAGCTTACAACTCTTAATTCAAATTGACTCATTGGTCAGTTACGAAAATTAAATTCTTCCAACTGTACAATTATTTCATTGGTCAGTTATGGAAATCATTTATTATATATTAATTGCTTTTCTTTTCTGCTACATTTTAGGCGGTTGTCGGTGTTGTCTATTTGTAGTTAGCACTAGATCGAAGCTTAGGCAGTTCTTTGGGAACTTTAGAGAAAATACTTAGTTGTTTGGGATACTCTTGCCATCAATAGTTGTTGGGTAGTGGGGTTAGACTAGGTGCTATAGCTGCATAATTTTCTTTAAGCCTTGATACTTAGGGTGATGGACATATCTATGGGCCCTACCTATTGAACTTAGTATCAACTTTTCTTTGTCTCTCATTGCTTTGCCCTTACCCCTTGTTCTTTTGTTCATATGTTCTTTCTCCATTCTTCCTGTTAACCTCAACTTGGACCGTTTCTGTTTGTGCCACCAGGTGTTATAGTTCCTTCGTACAAAGTTAATTATGGATTGAAGTGATGTTTAGTGGTGTGAACTTAGACATGTATGCAATAAAAAGAAAAAGAAAAAGAAAACAAAAATAAAGACATACATACATTACTATTATCGTAGAATCCTCCCCTTATAGAAAGCTGAATTATGAGAATAAATGTTTTAAAGATGACATAGCAGAATATGCTTTTTGCCTTGTAAATAAGAAAGAGAAATTATTATGTGCTAAATACGATGTCCCTTAGCTTTTTGGCTTATGAAACAATAGCCTCTATGCGAACTTATTATTGTAGGAGCCTCTGTACTACATTTGTTGGGTTAGGAACATTGACACTTCCCTTTTTCGCATTTATCTCACAATGTTTGTTATTAAATAATACTAACCATTTACCAGCGTACAATTGTAATAATATAATATAACTTTGGTTTTTCTCCACAGCGAACAACAAAGACTTGATAGACAAGGCAGAAATTATCTAAACTATAATTGGGTATCCACGTTTTTGCCATCCTATGCTCTATTATAATCATTTTTAAAGTTTTAAACCGCATTATACCAGAGTCTTAACATATAGAACTTTAAACTTTCATTTTCATATATTTGTTAGTATTATAATTACCTTTCTTTAGTTTTGAATTATTGATGTACATATGCATCTCTAGGAATAATTTTTGATCAGTTGGTTTAGCTGATTACTATGTTCTGTACCATATCTATTACAGTGATGGATGTAGGAAAATCTTTAAGGCTGAGCACACTGTCCAGTAATGCATACTCAACATCATCCTTGCTTGTTATTAACGTGTCATACTGGGATGAGAAAACCCTTTTAGTTCTTGTTTTTTATTTTTTTTCAAGTACTTTATGCATTAATATTTCAATTTAACTAGAAAGAATATGGCTTCATTTTGATGCTCTAGTTAGTAATTTGTTATTTGTATGTACTAAACGTTTGTTGAACATGATGGACTAGATACCAACGGAAGCACTTCCTTCTTTGACAGGGTTTGTCACCTTATGAGAAAAAGAAATATGCATGAAAGATGTTTTACATTTATATGCTAGGTTATGACGTTGATTTTGGTCATACGGAGGCTGTTTCTCTAATATCTGCACCAAAGTACCCAGAGAAGCAAGTAAGGGCATTTTTTCTCCATAATCGACACCTATATGTACTTTTGTTTTTTTTACAGTTATTTATTACTTTTCGAGAAAATGTAAAGATAGAACACGAGTCTCCAGCTTATGAACAAGTCAGTTCCCTTTACGCATTTTCATGTAGGCATGTGCAATATTTAATGTATGCATAGTGGTGCTATAATTTAGAAAATTGTTTTGCAACTGTATATTACTTTGAATTTTCTCATAAAAACTAGTCTATGCCCAAGGATTTTTACAGTGAGCTATATTTGGTCGAGTCTATGTGCTGTCTTTAGCAGTATGCATGTTGTTAAGATCTATAATGGATCTGAGAGTTGAGACAATTTGCTAGTGGTCCTGTTCAACTGTTATGTGCATAACCTTTAATTTATCTATCTGGTAGAAGACTTGAGAGTCGAGACTAATCCACAGAAGTCATCTTACCACATCTTTGATTAGTAAGATGCATACATTTTTTGTTATGTTGTTCCTAGCAGTAGTGATAATTACAGCAAAAAACAACAATTAAAGAACCCATTTTCTCTGTTTATCTTTATTAAGCTCTGTATCCTTTATTAAAATATCAACTACCATATCCTTTTAATATTTCTATACCTTTTGTGTTGGCTTATGCTAATCCATGCAGCTTCCTCCATAGCTCCCCTATTATCCTTTTTTCATTCCTCAGTCCATGTAATATCCTCTAAAGTCTCTTTGGATTTGTATCTCAAAAGATAGCCCCTCATTTTTATCTCAGTTGAAACTGGCTTTAACTTTTTATGTGTCCACTCATCTCTTATCAAAGTTTGTACGTGAAGCATGATTTAACTTACTTTAAGTAAACTCTTCTCTACAACTTTACAGAATTTATGTTCATGTAATGTTATTTGTTGTGAATTGAGCTATGTAATATGATCATTACATGTGCTAATCTTTTTTGTTTATGTTTTAAGCCAAACTTGATTTTTTTCTCTTTTACTGAGATACACAGATGGAAGGGGTCACTCTGTCAATGCAAGGCTATTTATATGCCCTACATGTAAAGGTGTTGGAAAAATGAGCATCCGTAGCCTTTTGGGCTTTGCATGAATTTAAGTATCTTCTTTGAGGGACTATATTGCTGGTAATACGAGTATGTGATCTTATGTATAAAGGGCAGTTTCTTCTAGAAAACTTGTATATTGCTGTAAATTCATTAGCTTTTTGTTGTATGTAAGAAATATTATTTATTTTTAATTATTGTCTGTCAACAATAAAGCTATGTTTGCAAGCTATCATGTTGACTCTTTTTTCCTCTCAATTTATGTATATCGCCATGCTAATTTAATACTTTTTCGATTTATAATGTGATGCTGAATATTAGTTATTTGCAGTTAAAGTCAACTTACCTCTTCTTGATTGTACTATCACTTTTATCACGCGAACCATATATATGGTTGATTAAGCTCCTTCTTTATGGACATAATCCTAAGATCTGTGAGATAATGGTTAATTGGCATACATCTTGTGTATTTGTGTATAAGTTCAATGCATAATTATAGAAATATTATAGATTTTGACTCTTGTAGGTTCTTAATATGCATCACGTGCAACGCACGTATTGTATACTAGTGTTTATAAGCATGAATATAAATACGTTTCAAAGAGAATTTTTCAAATTGCACTTCCCAAATGT
The DNA here is from genome assembly GCA_022839385.1 of Asparagus kiusianus. Lineage (NCBI taxonomy): Eukaryota > Viridiplantae > Streptophyta > Magnoliopsida > Asparagales > Asparagaceae > Asparagus > Asparagus kiusianus. Next base: position 15,470 of record BQKN01000875.1, read on the forward strand.
AAAACTCGTCATTTTGCAAAATAGTCCAAAACATGAAAACTCAATACACTTGAAATTTTGACAAACAAAACTTGCATATTCATTTTGAATGGGTTCATGGACTTAGGAAAAGATGTAATATGACGTAATTGTGTCTTTAATTTATAAATACACAATTTTCTAAATAAACATGATTTCATTGATTTTAAACTTGTTAATTAATAAAATCATTTTAAGCACATATAAACATGAAATGAATATGTGTGTATGTAATTATATTCATGTATTTCATATTTATATAGCTAAACACATTATTTTCCAAAACAAAAATCGATAAATAGGAAACTAGTATACATGCATATGTATATAACTATTAGTTTCATATTTATACGATTTAAACTCAAAAGCTATAAAACGAAAAAGTGTATGTGTGTATAATGTTTGAGCTTTAAGTATCAACACACAAAGTATAAACCTAAAATATTATACCCAAGTTATTGATCTTCAATAAAAAGCTCGTCTCGGTTGCGGATGAAACTTGATCTTGAATTTGACTTTGAATTGCAAATGGCTTCATTCCGATATTCCACCAACCTCTATTGAATGTCATCATTAAGGCACAATCCATCCAACCTCCAACATTGATGTTTGTCTAGAATATCTAATAAACAAATACAAATACTAGACAAACGATGTTAGGGATTGTTTGTAAATCATCAAAACAAGATAAGACCGTAGGCTCATAAATATGAGACCTAACACTTATATCTTTATCTCCGAGTTTGAGGAAGTGTGTCTTATGATTAAGATTAGAGAACTATCTGGGGATGCGATCAAACTCCAATTTATTCCATTTGCTCTTAAGGACAAGGCTAAGAAGTGTCTGTATAGCTTATCTACCTCTATCTCAACTTGGATGAATTAATCATCATTTTTCTAAAGATAATTTTCCCTATCAACAAAACGGTTAAGCTAAGAAACAACATCATGAACTTTAAAATTATCTTAGGAGAGCCATTTTGGAGGTATTTTGATAGATTTAAAGATCTACTTATCCAATGTCCTCACCACGGTCTTGCAAAATGGCGATTATGCCAAACCATCTATGAAGGATTGAATTATTTTTCAAAAACTTCCTTAGAATTGATGTGTTAATGGGATTTCATGAAGAAAATATCGATGGATCTTGGAATTTTAAGAGAGCCTATCCGAGAAAACCATGCAGTAGGAACAATGTGATGACAGAGTTTCATCAGCTCCTTAACTTAAATCTAGTAGTCTTTCCTTAGAGTCAAACATTACCTCCGAAGTAAAGATGATGACAATTCTGCGAAGGTTAGAAGCCTTAGAAATTAAGGAATGAGCTTCAGCTCAAATCAATCAAGTTTATACCACAGGTTGTCACAACTGTCTTTCTCCTACCCATGTTTCAGAGGAATGTCCTCTCTTAGGAAACACTCAATCATTAGAGCAGATGAACGCTGCATTCGCCCTAGAAATAAACCATTTTCTCCAACCTATAATCCGGATTGGAAAAATCACCCTAATTTTGTATGGAATCAAGGAAATCTCTTTGGAAATCAAAACTTCATTCACACTTCAAACCAACAATTCCCTAGAGGAAACATAGTTTCGTTCAACTCACCAAATAATTTCAGCTATCGAATCTAACTTTTCCAAACCAACATCCTCATCCTCATCCTCATCAACCCATAAATTCTTTGGGCCCTGACTATAAAAACATCTTAGTGTCTTAGAAAAGGGTTTAGAGGCTATAATTAAAGCTTCTACACAAACCACCAACATGTTGACCCAGTCATCCAACACTCTGAATTTCTTTATGTAAACAACCGACCAAGTGCTCAACTCGAACACTCAAGTCATAGCCAAGTTAGAAACCCAACTTGGGCAACTAGTCAATGCCGTAAGCGAAAGAGAGAAAGGAAAATTTTCCAGTCAACCTGTTATCAACCCTAAAGACAATGGATCCAGTTCAAACCAACCAGCCCATGTGAATGCAGCACACGTTGTGATCTGGAAAATAGATAGATAATCAAGTTAAAATACCACTGGATCAAACCCCTTCTCTCATCCAACACACTCCTTTCTGATGAACTAACTCCTTCCGATGACCAAGAAGCTAAACATAAGATTGAGCCTAATCTAGATAGGTATAGGCTTGTTGCTCCCTTCCCAGACAGACTCAAATCTAGGAAAAACTCTCCGTAGGTTGAGAATCCTAGTAACCTTTAAACAGATAAAGATCAATATCCCTCTCTTAGACAAAATTGAACAAATCCTCTCATATGCAAAGTTCTTAAAAGACTTATGCACTAAGAAAAGAACTATAGATGTCCCCAAGAAAGTCTTTTCTCAGTGAAATATTTTCAAAACCCATGCTCTTGAAATATAAGGACCCTGGTTGTCCCACAATTCTATGTGTTATAGGAAATATTCACATTGATAAGATACTTCTATCAACAGCCAGGTGTAGGAGAACTTAAACCAACTAGATGCACCCTACAATTAGCTGATAGATTCGTAAAAATTCCTAAGGGAGAGGTAGAGGATGTTTTAGATGTTTTAATTATAGTTAGAGAGTCCATTTTAACTATTGATTTTATTATCTTGGAAACACAGTCCGTTTCTAACCTCAAAAGTCAAATCCCAGTTATTTTAGGAAGACCATTCTTAGCAACCTTAAATGCTTTGATCAGTTATAGAACTGGTCAAATGAAACTATCTTTTGGAAATATGACTGTTGACCTTAATATTTTCAATCTAGGAAATAGCCGAGTGATCCATCCGATCACCACATGGAAGTGAATTTTATTTAGGGCATATCCAGTGAACAGCAAGAGGGAGAATGTAAGTCAGATTCTTATTTATTTGACTTAATTCTTGAGGAGTCTTTCGATAACGAATTTGTTGGGTTCTTTTGTTTTGATGATGATTAACAATTAATTTATAATTAATATTGTTTGTCTAGTGTTTGTATTTTATATTTATTCTAGGCAAACAATATGTTAGAGGATAGATAAAATCGAGCATTCACAATCATATCCAATAGAGGTTGGCGAAATAGTGGAGTGAAGCAATGCAATTCAAGTTGAAGATCTAAGTTCAAGCTTCATCCGCAAGTTTACCAAGATAGAGCTTCGTTGAAGATCACAAGCTTGGGTATATTTAGTTTTAGGTTTATACTTGTATGTAGATACTTTAAGCTCATATTAATCACACACACGTATTTGTTGATTTTATCAAAATATAGGTGTTTTTGATAAAATATTATTTTATTAGTTTATAGACTTCAATATTAGTTTATACATATTTTATTAAGTCTATAAAATCAGTTCATAGAGTTTCAAAACATGGTTTAGTCAAAATATCAAAACAAGTGTGTTTACATTTACATGTTTTAGACTATTTTAAAAAATAAAGAGTTTTCACTTTTGGGAGGTGCTTTTGAAAACCATTTTTTGTAACATGTATATTATCATGTCTACAATCATTTTCTAAAGTTTTACAATTTTTTAAATTTGTTTGATATTTTTAAGGTAGTTTAAAAATTAGATTTCCGCTTTAAACAGGCTGTATATCTGTTATCAGTCGACTGGTCAGTCAACTGATAAAATTAGTTGACCGATCAGTCGACTAAAGAAAGTGCCTACAATTCAAAAAAGTTTCTGTTTTGTTTTGGTCGATTGACCAGTCGACTGATAAGGTCATCAGTCGACTGATAAGGTCATCAGTCGACTGATAAGGTCTGTCAATCGACTGATGAGCTGAAAACGTCTCTAACGGTCAGCTCGTTAGTCGACTGATGAAAGCCAACAGTCGACTGATGTTGTAACAGCTAGTTTTTTTCAGCCTTGTCCTATTTTGGGTTTTTGGCCTTTTTGCTTTGTTTTTCTTGTGTTTTGGGGTCTCTATACATACCCCTCATACCTCAGACCAAAAATCAACAAGAAGAAAGTTTCTAAACAAGTTTACAAGGGTTTTAAGTTTGGTTTTAGTTTGTTTCAAGAGTTTGTTCACAAGAGCAAAGAGGAGATCATCCTTTGGTGTTTGAGCTTCAACTCATCTCTCTCTCTCACTCTTGTCATTTATTGGAGAAGTTTTCTAAACTCAATCTAGCTTTACATTTATATTGTTTGGTATCAATTCATTAAGCTAGTGTTTATATTGAGTTTAGTTGATTTTATTTACTCATTGTTTACACACACAACCATTGAGCTTATTGTATTTTCATACATTGTATAATTTGGATTGTGAGGTTTGTGTGACATTGACTGTGAGCTTACATTGTGTTCTCATCTATTATAGAGAACAAATTTATATTTGTGAGCTTCATTATGAGTTGCACATTATATTACACTTGGACACCGAGAGAAGTTGTTGGTGAGAGATGGGGTCGGTTCCAAGAGGAGTGGGATCGGTAGTAAAGCCTAGTGAGAGGTGGTAATTCCGAACACTTGAGGAAGGTGACATGGGCTAGACCAACACTTAGAGGGTGTGAAGTGTAACTGTAAGTGTGTAAGTTATAAAGTTTTCGGTGAACTAGAAAACTGATTGTTGTATTGAGCCTAATTGTGAGGATTCACTTTGTATTACACTAGTACACCAAGAGGAGTGTGTGGTGAGAGACGGGGTCGTCCCAAGAGGAGTGGGGTAGGTGGTAATGCCTAGAGAGAGTTTATAGTTCTTAATACTTATGGGAGACACGGGGTAGAGACCAACACTTAAAGTAGTAGTTAGTGTAGTTACATTGTGAGATTGTAAACGTTAATCGGTGAGCGTAGAAAACCGATATTGTGTGGTGTAAACATTTTCGGGTGATCGTTAAAAACCGGTGTGATAGTGGATTTCTCCCCAGGAGTGAGGAGCGGAAACGTAGGACGGAAGGTCCGAACTGCGTGATCATTTGATTGTGTTTGAGTTTGCATTGTCGTTCATTTATATTTGTGCTTATTGCTCATATCACCTTTGTCTCATTATTTAGTTTGTCCACTATATTGTTTATATCTTATTTCACCCTTGTGCTTATTTCATATCCTTGCATATATATTGTAGTATATCTAATTTGCTAGGATATATTGTTAATAAGTTTTAATTGGTATTAAATTGGATTAGATTAGCATAAACCATATTCACCCCCCTCTATGGTTCTTTCCTAGTGGCATTAGGGTGCTTTCAATTGGTATCAGAGCACTTTCAGAATTCGGGTTAGATCCGTTGGTCAATCGTATATCTATAATTGGCTGGCAATGTGAACCCTTGGAAATAGAACCCCGAGTCCAACTTCGCCCATCTATTAAGGAATCCCCTAAGTTAGAGCTCAAACTGTTACCTGAAAATCTTGAGTATGCATATTTAGGGGGAGAATGAGATATTACTAGTTATCATCTCTTCCGATTTGACAACAGGTCAAAAGGAATCCCTCTTAGATGTTTTAAGAGAGAATAGAGAAGCTATTGGATGGACCATAGCTGATATCAAGGGAATTAGTCTAACCATTGTTCAACACCAAATCCATTTGATAGATGACGCCAAACCTACTAGAGATCCTCAACGTAGATTAAACCCAGTAATAAAATAAGCTGTTAGGAAAGACATTCTGAGATGTCTTAATCATGGGATCATTTATCTCATTTCTGATTGTTCATTGGCGAGTTCGTTCTAAGTAGTTCTAAAGAAATTTGTGATCACCGTGATCCAAAATGAGACTAATGAGCTAATTCCCACTCGAAACCTAACTGGATGGTGAGTTTGCATTGACTATAAAAAAACTCAACTTAGCCACTCGGAAAGATCACTTCCCTCTTCCATTTATTGACCAAATGTTAGACCACTTCCCTTTAATTAGATATTCAAATTTGTAAACTTTCTAACTTTACATAAATAAAAAATTTTATTTCTTTTTAATTTTTTTCTTCTTTATTGATGAATATAAAGACAAAAAATTTCTTTTAAGAGGCCAACCCCTCGCAATGTAAGTTTTTTGTTTTCTTTTTTAATTTTCTTATTTGAGAAATTCATGTTCTAGGATTTTTTTTTATTTTTTTATGTTGGTAGGTTAGATTTATTTCATACATTGTAGTGTAGATTTACTTTTATGCTCTTTTATTATTTTGTTACTTTGTAGAATTTATTTACTTGCATTTTTTATAGTGTAGATTTACTTTTATGTTTTTTTATTTTTGTTAGTTAGATTTTATCTATGCTCATAGTTTAGATCTCTATTTTCTTATTTTTGTAGTTAGTTTTTATTTTTCTTATAGTTTAAATCTCTTTCTTTTAATGCTTTCTAGTCTATATTTTATTTCCTTATTTTTATTTTGTAAATAAGTAACTAAAACTTATATAGAAATTCTAGAATTGTTTAAAACTAGTTTAATTTCTTTGTATGATTTGTGGATTGCTTTTTATGCTTAAAATGATCATGTCTAGGATAATCAATCAAAGAACTAATTGGTAAAAGAAGAATTTGATGATTTATACTTTTCTTGAATGGTTCGATAGGTTATACTTATGAATTTTAGAATTATTATCTACTTGTTATTCTTTTAAGAACTCAGGACATGATTGATAGCATCATAGATATTTCCCCATTTGAGATGTTTGCTCAGTTATAGCCTGCACCAGAAAACAGAAAGATATCATATAGTCAACATAAACTGACTGATTTGTCATAGTAGAGTTACATAACATTCAATATGGTAGTTTAACATCTAACATATACTATATAAGTTCATAATGCAAAAGTGAGCAAAAGAACATGCTCAACACAAGCAAGTAGCTATATGTGCATGTATCAACAAATTAAGACAAGAAATATTACAAGATTAGATAGTATATTATCACAAAAATAGTTGGTTCCCCCAAAAATGTCACCTTCCTATATCTAAAAATGTAATCATGTACTGCCTATATGTTGAGACTATCGTCCTCAACAAACGTTAATATCGCAACCTTTTGTCCTTCTTTTGATTTTACCATGAAATATCTAAAATCATCCTCATTATTAAAAAGGCTTTCAAAGAACACGTCAAGTATGCTATTGGAGAAGTCAGCTTGATGTGTGAAGATGGTTTTAGAAAGCTTTATTTTCCAATGCATTTTGCACATTGTATGGAAGAAGTGAAACATCCACCTTATCAAGCATATCTTCGACATAAGCTCAGCCTCTACATTTGGCTTCACTCCCTTTGCCTTTGACTGTGGCTTTTCCTTAGCTTTAGAAGCATTAATGTTTGCCCCCATTAATATTTTTTTGTTAAAAGACTTTGTTATGTCCTCAGGCTCAGTTTGCACACCTTCTTCATCTAAGCAATGTATAGAAGGTGAATTATCATCCTCATCCACCTTATAATTATCATCCTCAAACACATGAACAGGATTACTACTACCAAACTTCATAAAGGAATTTTTAGCATAATCACTCTTGGCTTCATCACCACCCATGATGATCTGAAGATCCTCAAAGTGTTTCAAAAGTGTATTGATGTAATCCTTAAGCCTAGAACTATTTGATTTTTGATCATATAGTTTAAAATTATACAAGAAAACCTAAGAACCAAACATTAGATAGTGTACACGTATAATATAATAAAAATAATAATTAATTATTAAAATTATACCTGAAGCCACCTATCAGAACATGAAGATCCATTTTGAATGTCGTAGCCTCCTCATACCATCTAGCCCCACTATGATTAGAACAATAGAACATGACATGAAACTTATCCGAGTAAACTCAGACTTGAATATGAGTAGCACTTGGAAAAATACAACCCTTTTAAAGTTTTTGCAATGTTTCAATCCAGCCTTTGCTAATTTAGGATTAAAACATTATCATTTTTCTCCTACCTCTTGTTTGTTAAACCCGTGTCATGAGGAATAATCGTGTTAGCTATTTTTCTCTTTCATACAACCTTTTTAGGTCTCTTTGGAGCATATGTTTCCACATGTTTTGCCATAAAATTCCTTTTCATTCCTATCTCCTCAATAGCTTCCCATGAAGTCCTTGGAGTCATGTTTTCGCACACAGTTAGGTGAGGGCTAGAAATGTTCTTGAGTTGGAGTACCACCTATGAGTAGGTTAATGTAGCAACTATGTCTTTGAGACATTGGATATAGAATTAGCTTCATAATTGTGCATAGGTGCCAATGCATTAGGATGTGCTGCACTCTAGTTGGAATGGAATTGCATGAGGCCCATATTGAAAGCGGTAGTGTGTGGATTCTTTGTGGTGGTAGGAGAAGGTGATGAGGTTCCGTTCTTGTCTTTGACCATACATACCTATATAAGATAAAAAGAAATAGAACCATATAAGCTAATTGATCAAAATAAATACCATCAAACCAACCATTAGAACTACGAATATACATAACCACACGTATACGGTATTATGGAAACAAAAAAAGAATGAAAGACATAACATCACATAAAGAGAAATTGGAAAGTTTAAAAAACTACATTACATAGAGTAAACTAAGTTCTAGAACAGTTACATTGTTTGAGACAACTCAAGCAACAATAGTAAGAATTAGGGGGTGTTTGTTTTGGATCCCAAAATTTATGGATATGGATTTCACCATAGAATTTGAAATCCATAAAATTTTTCATGGGTTTTGGGATCTCTAAAATCTTGTTTGTTTCATCAATATTTTGG
>BQKN01000875.1:29361-53620 GCA_022839385.1 Asparagus kiusianus
TATGTAATATATTATTATATAATATTAATTAGTAATTATAGTATAACATATTTATTATAATATTATATAATATTTTAATAACATATATTATTATATAATATATTATAATATAATTAATTTATAAAATATTATTATAGTTATTATATATATGACATACTATTATAATATAATATAATAATTACGTTGAATAAAGTAAAATATTATAATATTTTATAAAGTACATTATATCATATGATACTATATTATAATATATTAAATTAAATAATATATTATTAAAGTATTATATTATATATATTATTCATATATTATATCAATTATTATATAATGTAGCAACTAATATAATGTTAATTAGTAATTATTGTATAACATATTATATTTTTGTATAAATAAAATAATGTATCATATTAAATATTATATTAAATATATTGATATTATATTATATTAATTATTATATATAGTATAGCATGCTAATATAATATAATGTAATACAATATAATAATTAATAATAGTAATTTGTAAGTATAGTACAATATATTATATTTTAATATAAAGTAAAATAATATTTATATTATAATAATATACTAAATAATATACTAAACCAATTGGATAAGTTAATTTAGAAGTAATTAATAGATAAAATTATATTTTAATAAGGTGCCACATCATCAATTATCCCACATGAATTGTCAAATCAAAGGCTCAAATTATCCCATTATCCCACTTTACCCCACTCAAAATATCCCAAAGGGGCAAAATTATTCCATTGGAATAATTTTTCCACTTGGCCCCAATTTGTCTCAACCAATAACCCCCCTAAAATTGTCCCACTCAAATTGTCCCGTTACCCCATTTTACCCCACTTTATCCCACTCAATTATCCCATTGGGTAAAATTACCCCATTGGAACAATTTACCCCAAATTACACCAAATTACACCAACGAATAACCCCCCCTTAGGGCATCACTAACCCAGCACCAATGGTGCAAACAGTGCTTTTTGTTGCACTGTTCATTCTCCAACACAGTTTTATTTTCTATGCCATTTTGGTGCAGTTGAACAGTGCTGCACCAAATATGACGTTACACTGTTCATCCGTCCCATTACTGTTCATTTAAAAAAAATTAAATATTTATTTATACCTCTTAATTAATATAAAAATAGATAAAAGGAAATAAACTGAGAATATTCTTTTTTGGTGCAAAAAATGGTGCAATGGGTTAGAGATGTATTACTGTTTGATGTGACTTTTACACCATTTTGATGTAAAATTTGCACCATTTTGATGCAGTGGGTTGGAGATGGTCTTAACTACTCTTTTCTCAAGCCACCCATATCAAATAAAATAGTCCAATTTATTCAACTTTGGCTTATTTCCGCTCAAAAACCTTGAAAATGGATTTTGCCAAAAAAATAACAAGGGTTGACATTTTCCAAAATTCTAGCTTTTCCTCTCTCCAACAAGGTTTTCCTCTATCGTCCTCATCATCGTTGCCTTCCCGCCAAAAAAGTAACCATCTACCGCCATCAACATCGGAGATGATGCCAAAGGCTAGGAAGCGAAGGAAAGCGGCCAAGCTGATCGAGGACCAATCTGTCAATGATGAAATCCCGGTGGACATCGAGAGCTCGATTAGAGAAGAGGTCACAGATTACTGTAGCAAGCACTCTCCGTCAACGTGGTTGACCGAAGATGAGCTTGACGTGTCGGACTCTGAGTTCGTTGCCTCCATGGTGTTAGCCTCATGTTTATAAGCATACTCCCTAATATTATTTTGATGATTACAAACAATTCTTAACATCGTTTGCCTAGTGATTGTATTTGTTTAATATGCATTCTAGACAAACATCAAAGTTGGAGGTTGGATGGATTGCGTCATAACGATCATATCAAATAAAGATTGGCAGAAATAGTGGAGTGAAGTCATTGCACATTCAAGTCTAATTCAAGATCAAGCTTTATCCGCAACCAAGTTGAGCTTCATTGTATATCAAGATTGCTTGGGTACAGTTTTTATAGTTTAGGGTTTACACTTTATGTGTAGATACTTCAAGCTCAATCATATACACACATACACATTTTTAGTTTTCAAGTTTATATAAATATGAAATAAATATACTTGTTTATATACTTACATATTTTATATTTATTGTTTTGTTTTTGGTCTAGCTATACAAATATGAAACAATAGATATATTCATATACATACTCATACGTTTCATATTTTATCATTTTGGTTTTTATAAAAATGCATATATTATGCAAAACATCATTTTTGGAAAAATATTATGTTATTGGTTTATGGACTAAACAACACTAGTTTATATCTTTTACTTAGTCTATAAATCCATTTAAGAGTTTTCAAAACTTTGTTTAATTAAAATGTCAAAAACAAGTGTGTTGACATTTTATATTTTGACCTATTTTATAAAATAATAAGTTTTCACAATTGGGAGATGCAATTTAAAAAAAATATTTTTGTAACATGTTCATTTTTCATGTTTATAATCATTTCCTAAAGTTTTATATTTTTTAAAATTTATTTGTTATTTTTAAAGGTACTTTAAAAATCAAATTTCATACATGAACAATGTCTGTGCATATTTATAAGTCGACTTATGTACTGTAGCAAGTAGACTTATGAACTGTTCTGAAAAATACATTTTTTTAATCTACAAAGTTGACTTAAAATTACAGCAAGTCGACTTATAGTAAGTCGACGTATAAGTTGACTTATGAACTGTTTTCATGTTTGTTGTTTTTGTCTGCTGAGTCGACTTACAACTGAAACAAGTCGACTCATAAGACATAAGTCGACTTATGAACTAGCCGTTGCATAGTAATGACTATTTTTTAGTTTTTGTTTATTTTATTGTTTTTATGGGTTTTTGGTGTTTCTTTGGTTAGGTTTCTTCTACTCTATATATACCCCTTTGTCATAACTATTTTCAACCACCAAGAGTGTTTTAAAATAAGTTTAAGGGTGTTTACGTTTTGATTTAAGTGTGTTTACAAGTTTTGTTTGTAAAGAGATTTTCACAAGAGGAAGAAAAGATCATCCATTCATGTTTGGGCTTTCATGTCATCTCTTTCACTCTTGTTATCATTGAAGAAGTTTTCTAAACTTAATCTCTAGTTATTTATATGTTTGATTATCATTTTCATAAGGTAGATTTTAATTGAGTTTATATTTGATTTACTCATTGAATACACACAACCTTTGAGCTTTTAATATTTCGCATTAAGTATAATTTGGGTTGTGGTGAGTGGTTCTTGAGTGTGAGCTAAATTGAGTTCTCATCCATTGTAGAGAATAAATAATTTGTATTTGAGCTTTATTTGTGAGTTCACTTTGTAATACATTGTACATCGAGAGGAGTGTGTGGTGAGAGAGGAGGTCGATTCTAAGAGGAGTGACGTCAATTTAAAGCCTAGGGGTTGGTTATAAATCCGAGCACTTGAGGAAAGCGACACGGGTTAGAGACCAATACTTAAAGGATGTAAAGTGTGATTACAAGAATGTGAGTTATGAAAATTTTCGGTGAGCTAGAAAACTAAAATTTTGTGGAGTTGTAAACGTTTTGGATGAACGTTGAAAACCCGTTATGATAGTGGATTCTTCCCAGGAGTGGGGAGCAAAAACGTAGGTTGGAAGGACCGAACTCCGTGATCATTTTCTTGTATTTGCATTGGTTATTTATCCACTATCTTGTTTATATTATTTCTTGTCTATTTCACCCTTGTGTTAATTACATATCCTTGTACATATAAGTTGTTGAATATCATACTTGCTAGGATATTTGTTAATAAGCTTTTAATAGGTATTAATATCAGATTAGATTAGCATATACCTTATTCACCCCCCTCTAGGGTACTTTCACATGAATCTCGAAATGGTTTTTGATATTCTCAGGGTAAGTTCCTTTCGCATTTCTTTTCCTTGTGTGTTGTTTTGATTGAATTTGAAGTGAAGTGATGTATTTGAAAATTTTACTAGTGCTTTGGAGTTTTGATCAGTCGAGTTTTGAAGAATCCTTGGAACTAAAGGGAAGAATTTCCACCTGAGAGCTGTTTGTGGGAACAATTGCAAGAAAATTGAGAAATAGATTAGTATTAATCTCCCTAACTGACTTACAAAAAGATTGAATACAATCTCTAAAAGTAACTTCTCTCTAACTAACTTAGAAAAAAATTACAATTTTCTTTATCGATTTCCCGATTGACAAAAGAGAGAAAGATCAATGAAGATCATTCCTTTTGTTTAATACCGGGTTCTTCCTGGTGGAGATGGAAGTTTGATTCTTGTATCCCATTGACGATTCGAATGCCTCGCTTTGTGGAACTTTGTCTACTCTTCTTGACTTAATGTTGGGAAGAACTTGCCAGGAAAGTTTAGAACTCTGTGAAAAAGTTAATTTCAAAAAGAAAATTTAATCCATTTTCAACTGAAATAAGCTAACCAACCGATTTCAAAGTATTAGCCTTCTTGTTTTGATGATGTTTAACAAACAATTTACGACTAATGTTGTTTGTTTAGTGTTTGTGGTTTTTTATTTATTGTATGCAAACAACATGGTTGGAGGATGGATGTAATTGCGCATTCACGATCATATCCAATGGAAGTTGGCGGAATAGTAGGTGAAGCTATGTATAATTCAAGTTGAAGATCCAAGTTCAAGCTTCATCCGTATAGTTTACTAAGTTGAGCTATAATGGAGATCAAGATCAAGCTTGGGTAATTTAGTTTATATAATATATTATATGTGTTAAGTACGCTAAGCTCAATATCATATACACACACATTTTATTAGTTTTTTGGTATATATATGTAGTCATACATATATACAATACAAGTTTTGGCTTTCATGTTTATAAATATGAAATTACATATTTCATATTTATTTTTGTGATTTGGTTTAACTACTTAGATATGAAATAAATATATTTTCATATACATACTCATATGTTTCATTTTCTATTGTATTTGTGAAAATATTATTTTCTTGGTTTATAGACTTAACAATAATCATATACATCTTTTATTAAGTCTACAAAATCATTTTGTAATATTTCAAAACATGGTTAAGCTAAAATGTCAAAAGTCATGTGTTCACATTTTCATGTTTTGGACTATTTTGCTAAATAATGATATTTTTTATTTGGGAAGTTTTTTTTTGCAAACCAGTCTTTGTAGCATGTTTATTATCATGTCTACAATCATTCCCTAAAGTTTTACATTTTTATGAATTTATTTGATATTTTAAACAGGGTTTTAAAATCAGCATTTTACTTTCAAACTGTTCTGTTCATGTATCAGTTCACGGTCGACCGTCACGGTCGACCGCGCCTTTGTTTTTCCCTCAGGAGGCAGCATAAACTTTCACGGTCGACCGTCACGGTCAACCATCAAGCTGAAAATTCCCACGGTCGACCGTCACGGTCGACCGTCGAACTCTCTAGAAGTTTTCTCAGGTTCAAAAGTGCCTCACGGTCGACCGCGAGAATTTCACGGTCGACCGCCGATAGCCCAATGGCTATATTAGGTACAGAATCGTATTCCTGATTTTTTGAGATTTTTGTTGTTTTGTTTTGGGTTTTGGCTGTTGGTTTCTCTTCCTATAAAAACCCTTCAACCCCTCTTCTACCAATAAGAATTGGAGAAAGTTTTAAACAAGGTTAAGAGGGCTTTACAGTTTGTTTTAAGTTTGGCTTTTGTTTATAAAGGAGGAAGCTTACATTGTAAATTGAGGGATTCATTCTCAATCTTATTCATCCTCTCCTTTGAGCTTATAGAGAAGTTTTCTAACTTTTTCTCTAGCAATTTTATTATTGATTTTTATATTCTTATTATTGCTAGTTTGCTATTTGAGTTAGATTTTATTTCACTCATTGTCTATACACACCCACTTGAGCTTATTGTATTTTCATACATAGTATATTTGGGTTGGTGAGAGTTGTAACAATTGAGTGTGGGCTTTCATTGTGTTCTCATCCATAGTAGAGAATAAACATTTATTGTATTGAGCCTAATTGTGAGGATCACTTTGTAATACATTTGTACACCGAGAGAAGTGTATGGCGAGAGTCGGGGATCGTCCCAAGAGGAGTGGCGTCGGTTGATGAACCTAGGGAGAGGTTGTATCCGAGCACTTGAGGGAGACACGTCTAGTTCAGCACTTGAGAGGGTGTAGAGTGAGATTGCAAGAGTGGTGATTATAAAGTTTTCGGTTAGCTAGAAAACCGAGTGTGAGGTGTAAAAGTTGTTCAGATAAGCGTAGAAAATCCGGTTATGTTAGTGGATTTCTCCCCGGGAGTGGGGAGCGGAGACGTAGGACGGAAGGTCCGAACTCCGTTATCATTTGATTGTGTTTGTGTGTGCTTTAGCGTTTATTTATATTTGTGCTCATTGCTCATATCGCCTTTGTCTCATTAGTTAGTTTGTCCACCTCATTGTTTATATTATTTACCCTTGTGTTGTTTATATATCCTTGCTCATATATTTGTAATATCTCATTGCTAGGATATATTCATTAGTTCATATTGCCTATCCTAGCTCATGTATCTTGTTGTATTTTATACTTGCTAGGATAACTTGTTAATTAGTTTTAATTAGCATAAAATCAGATTAGATTAGCATAAGACCCTAATCAACCCCCCCCTCTAAGGTCTAACACAAAGTTCTTCAACTAAAAATGGTTCAAAAAATAGCAAACCCAAATGATCTCCTATAGCTCCAACAAAAGCTAATCCAAGATGATCCAAAAGGATCTGTATTCAGCTGAATTCTTAGCTACTTATAGAGATCTAGAGGTGTAACTGACCCCATAAATCTCTCCATAATTAGGGCTTAATGGCCCAATTATGTGGAAACCGTTCAAATTGCAATTGAAACGATCAAACACGAGATTCGCGTTCTGGAGCAAGCCTCACATTCAGCTTTGTGAAACGCGGAGGTGATCCTCGTGTTTTGGAGTTAAAATGTAGGGATGACCCTCGCATTTGGAATTGAAACGTAGGGGTGAACCTCGCATTTTGGAGTTGAAACGCAGGGGTGGACCTCGCATTTTAGAACTAAAATGCGGGGATGACCCTCGCATTTTGGAATTGGAATGCGGAGGTGACCCTCGTATTTTGGAATTAAAACACAGTGGTGGCCCTCGCGTTTTGAAATTGGAATGTAGGGGTGAACTCTCACGTTTTGGAGTTAGAATACGGGGGTGGACCCTCGCGTTTTTCTTTGAAGAGATCATTAATTGTAATCTCTTTTTTAAGTTCTGCAAAGATTGTTATTTTGTAATCTTTGCATTTAGCTTTTTGAAGTATGAGAGTCGTCAAATTATAACTCTTGTCTGTTATCGTGAAAGTCATCAGATTATAACTCTCATCATCAGCGCTTTGTGAGGATTAGCTATTTGTAGTAATTTTTTTGACAGCCTATAGAACCCTCTCCAAAGTTTTTGAAAGTTCGCGGTTGGCTGGAATGAATTTTTAAAATACTTTGGATCTCAATTTAGTTTGATCTTAGAACAGTGTACTATTGATTCCTTATCATAAAGGAGTTGCTCACTGCATCTGTCTCGAAGGCACCATGAATTTGGTTGCAGAGATTTGACACACAAGACTCAAGTTCTGCTTTTGCAAATGCGACAGTTGCATATGATCTTCAGAACACGAGGGTGAGAACCACGCATTTTGCTTTTGAAACACGGGGGTGACCCACGCGTTTTATTTTTGAAACGCGGAGGTGACCTTCGGATTTTGATATTAGAACGCGGAGTGACCCTTGTGTTTTGATAATGAACGTGGGGGTGACCCTCCCGTTTGGAATTTGGAACACGGGAATGACCCTCGCTCTTTGACAATGAACACTTTTCATTTTGTTAAAAAGAATTAACAAGTTCATGAGGGTTTAACTGTTAGCAGTATGGTATTAACATAACAATAATTTGTGAATTTATCATCCTATTAAAGAGGATTTATAAGTTAATTTTATCATCAAAGGTGTAGTGTTAACTTAATAATTTTTTCACTTGTGATTTGAACAGGATTTTTGTGGACTTATCACTCTATTAAGAAGAGTTGATAAGTTGATTTTATCATTAAAGGTGTAGCGTTAACTTTATAATTTTTAGTACTTGTAATTTGAATAAGATTTTTGAGGACTTATCACTCTATTGAAAAGAGTTGATAAGTTGATTTTATCATCAGAGGTGTAATATTAACTTGATGATTGCTTCTACTCGTGATTTAAATAAGATTTTTGAGGACTTATCACTCTATTGAAGAGAGTTGATAAGTTGATTTTATCATTAGAGGTGTAGTGTTAACTTGATAATTATTAAGGACTTATCATTCTATTGAAGAGAGTTTATAAGTTGATTTTATCATCAGAGGTATAGTGTTAACTTGATTATTTTTGAGGACTTATCACTCTATTGAAGAGAGTTGATAAGTTAATTTTGTGTTAACTTGATAATTTTTGAGGACTTATCACTCTATTAAAGAGAGTTGATAAGTTAATTTTATCATCAGAGGTGTTGTGTTAACTTTATGATTTTTTAGTACTTATGATTTGAACAAGATTTTTAAGGACTTATCACTCTATTGAAGAGAGTTGATAAGTTGATTTTGTCATCAGAGGTATGATGTTAACTTGATGATTTTTGGTACTTGTAATTTAAACAAGATTTTGAGGACTTATCACTCTATTGGGGAGAGTTGATAAGTTGATTTCATCGTCAGAGGTGTGGTGTTAACTTGATGATTTTTGGTAATTGTGATTTGAATAAGATTTTTGAGGACTTATCACTCTATTGGAGAGAGTTGATAAGTTGATGTTGTCATCAAAGGTGTGATGTTAACTTGATGATTTTCGTACTTGTGATTTGAATAAGATTTTTGTGCACTTATCACCTTATTGAAGAGAGTTGATAAGTTAATTTTATCATTAGAGGTGTGGTGTTAACTTGATGATTTTTGATACTTGTGATTTGAACAAGATTTTTTAAGGACTTATCACTCTATTGAAGAGAGTTGATAAGTTAATTTTGGTTCGGAAAAGCTTGATATATTAAGAATGAGACAAGCTAAATTCAAACTCCATAAGGATGTTAATCGTCAGAAGTGTAATGTTAACTCGACGATATTTTGTGAATTTTATAGTTAGCAGAGGTGTTCTGCTAAACATGACAACTTTTGTAGTCTTGTCATCTTGTTGGATAAGATTAATAAGTTGATTTTGGTGGTGATGCACATTGAAGTGCTTATACTGTTAGAGGTATTTTGTTAACTTGACAGATTACTTCTTGGGGAGATTTTCATTGTCAAAGGTGTATTATTAACCTAACAATTTTGAGAATTTGTTATTCTGTTCAAGAAATAACAAATAATCAACCCCCATTCTTGAGCGAGTTTGATTTCTCTTTTTAGGCTTAGCAAGGAAGGAAAAGGGGAGTCTCATGATTTTTATGGGTAATATTTCTAATCAATAAGACGGTAAGCTCCATTTGAGTAGACTGACTCTACTACGAAGGGTCCTTCTCATTTAGGATTAAATTTCCCTTTTGTCTTATGTGTCATGACCATGGATCGTCTGACTACTAAGATAAGGTCGTCTTTCTTGAAGATCCTTTCTTTGACTTTTGAGATTCGAGCTCGGTATAACTCGATCTGTTGTTGGGCTTGAAGCCGTTTTTATCTAACACTTCTAGTTCTTAGAGGCATAGTCGATGTTGTTCTTCATCAGTCATCTCGATTGTAAGAGCACCTCTTAGGGATGAGATCTAAATTTCTAATGGTAACATGGCTTCGTATCCGTATACCAAAGAGAAAGGAGTAGCTTTTGTCGGGATCCTCACCATTGTGCAGTAAGCCCATAGACATTCGCCAAGTTTTTTTGTCCCAATCACGTCGACTTTTAGAGATGAACTTTTTGAGAACCTTCACAATGGTTTTATTAAAAGCTTATACAAAACCATTAGCTGGAGGATAATATACCATTGATGTGACACTATAGATTCTAAACTTGTTGCAGAATCTCTAAAAACTATGGCCGACGACTTGAATTCCATTTTCGTGAACTATTCATCTAGGTACGCCAAAGCGGTAAATAACATGATGTTTAATGAATTTGATCATGTTTGAAGTCTTGACTTCTTTCAAAGGTATTGCTTCATCCCACTTAGAGAAGTAATCGGTTACTGCCAAGATAAACCAATATCCTTTGGATGTGGGCAGGGAGATGGGTCCAACGATATCCATTCTCCACATCTCGAATGACCAAGATGGAGATGTTGGATGCAGATTTCCTGGTGCCATCATGGATCTCCCATGCATGGTATCATTTAAAATAATCAACACCATCTGCCATTATTTTTGGCTAGTAATCACCAAGTCTTCGGCGTCGATCCCCTAATTTGGGACCGGGCTGATGAGCTCCACACATTCCGTTGTGAGCTTCTCTGAGGGCTTCTTGTGCTTCTTTTGTTAAAAGGCATCGAAGCAAAACTCTATTATGCGATTTTCGACACAATGTTCAAGAAACTGAATTGTAATAGAATCGAAGGGCTTTCCATTTGATGACAGCCGCTTCTTTGGGATAGTCGGATAGTATGCCATATAAAATATAGTCGATGAATGGGAATCACTAATCCCTTAGTTCGAGACTTGCGAAAGTTTCACAGACGATATCTGTTGTTGCCTCTTCTATACAGTCTTCTAGAGGGAACTTGGGGAGATATAAGTCACGACTTGAGACAAATATCTATGCTTCTACTTTCGGTGGTAATGCTAATGAAGTTGTCAGCGATGCTGAAGCATCTGCATACGCATTTTGTTATCGCAAAACGTATCTGATAAAAAAGCCTTCAAACTTTTGGGCTAACTTTAACGCCACAAAGCGGTATGGGAGCAAATCCTCATTACGCACTTCATATTCTCCTCGGACTTGATTTACGATGAGTTAGGAATCACTGTAAGTTTCAAGATGTTGAATATTAATTTCCTTGGCCAATTGCATTCCTAGTAGTAAGACATTGTACTCTGCTATATTATTGGTACATGGCTTGGTTAAGGAGAATCCTTTTGGAATCACGAATCTAGTTGAGGATACAAATACAACCCTCACTCCGGAACGATAATGATGTCGAACATCATCTTTAGCTTTGACCCTACTTACTTTCTTCTTTAGCTTTAATCCTGGCAATAATTTCTTGAGCCTGTTCACCTTGGGAGACTAGTTGTCTCTAGGAATAGTACTCTGCAACTCCCATTTGAGCTAGAGTTTGGTCTGTAAGTTGTGTCGACTGGTTTCTACCAGAGTAGACTGTATCATACCTGTCGGACATCGAAAAGCCATGCTTCAGAACCTCTCAATGAAGGCTTTGATAGGCTCTCCCTTCTTCTGCTTAGTAGCAAGAAGGGTAGGGACAAAGACTTCTATGTCGTCTTCAAAGAATCTTGACAGGAAGAGTCTCTCTAGATCTGCCCACTTCTAGATACACCCCGCAGGTAGTTTCATGAACCATTCAAAGGCAACCTCATTGAGGATGCCAATGAATAAACGAGCTAGTATGACATCATTTGATATCACATTCCCAGTCTATAACTTAAAATCATAGATATGTTGGTTCGGTGATCCCGTGCCGTCAATAGCTTGTAGAGTCAGGACTTTAAATTTTAGAGGATAAGGGGTTGTATCTCATTCGGCTGGATATGGCCTAACAACTCCCTCATCTTGGAGCTTGCTTCTATTGGTAATGGTACTGAGGCGGGCTTCTAGTTCTTCTATTTTAGCTAACTAAGAATTTTGCTCAATCTCAGCCTCTTTCCCTTCTTTAGAGGAAGATTCCAGGTTGTGGGATTCTTAATTAAAAGTTACACTCTCAACCACTTTTTCCTTCCCCTTTGATGTAAAGGGCCAGAATGTAGATGATCTTCCTCTTTGGGAAGATTATTGCATGGGCGACGAATTTGTCTTCTAGGATTTGGCCCTATTTGCGACAATTTGAGCCATCAGGATCTGGAGTTCATCGATGGTCTCCTGCTGAGACTTGATCATAGCTTGCTGCTCATCAAGTCTTTTCACAAGATCATCAGGGTGTCCTACCATATAAGCAGAGCTCTTGTGTTCTACGAAAGAGCTAAAGGATTGAGATTCTGCGATGGCTAAGTGTTCATCAACAGACCCAATTTATTTATCTAACTTTTGGTAGTTGACAGGAGGGATGACTCCCTTTCAAGTTTGAGTATGTTGATAGATTCCATTAGACTCACTCAGGATATCTTTCAAGCTAGGGGGCCGATCCGTCTTTGACTCATTAGAGCTAGGCATTAATAATCTCTACATACTCACCATGTTAGAAGTGACTCCAAAGTATTCTTCTTCCGAAGTCGTCTTCTTGAGGGAATATCGTCTCTTGTACGGGTTTGGCAAGGTGATGTTAATCAGTTGGCTGAATACTGATGGCCTAGTTACAGGTGCACAACATTTGCATTTAGAAAGGACTACAGAGATAAGTCACTCGCATTGGCAGGCATGGGTGACTTGTTAGATAGCTCCATCTCTTAATAGAAACTCTCTTAAGTCTATTGCAGAGACTCAAGATGAGTTACTCACAATTCGTGAGGTTTTTCTTTGAACCCCCGGTCTTTGGTTTGGTTGGATGTGACTAGTTCTTAATGGACATAGATTTGAAGTACATGGCGGTCATAATGAACGCGACTTGACACATCGCGTTTAGTATTAATAATGCAAGAGTCACGTTTTAACACTAAATTACAAGGGCCGCGTTTAGGTAAGTGAACACAAGGGTCGCATTTGAGATCAAGAACGCGAGAGACACATTTGAGAGCAGGAACGCGAGAGTCACATTTGAGAGCAGGAACGCGAGGGTCGCGTACAACATTCCTCTGAACGCGAGGTTCGCGTTTCGACCAAGCAACGCAAAGTGGAGGTTCGCATTCAAAGTCTAGGATCTGCGGAAATACACACTAAACAGTAGAAGGGGGGTGAATAGTGTTTATTTAAAATTTTTGTAAGGTAGATTATAAATTGCAAGGAAGATAACAACAATCACAGAAAATAACAATCATAAACACAAGTTTTTATACTGGTCCCACCACTCCGGGTGTATATTCAGTCCCCAAGCAAATATCGCTTGAGATTTTCACTATGATTTTGAAAAACTATTACAAAATCAAAAGCAAACCTGACCAATTTGTAAGACCATGTAAATTATAAACAATCTCTACACCAAGAGATCAGCTCTCACACCTGAGAAAAACTTTTCTTGAAGAAAGAACACAATTCCTATAAGCCTTGAAGTGTAGGTGATGTGCAACAGTAGCTTAGGAACACTTTGAATAATGCCTAAACAATTTGTATGTATGATGAATATTAATGGCTATTTCAGAAACTCTCTTTTATCAACACTTAGGCTGAAAATCTGATTTTGAACTCTTGAATTTGCACAAAAGGTTGATCTTATGGATATGAACATTGGTAAATGAATTATGAAGTTTAAACCTATTTATAGCCTCTGAAAAGACAAAATTTTAAACCCAAATAACATCCACAAACGGCTATAAAACAGTCATAAATTTAAACTTCAAAATCTGGAGAAATTATATCTGTAGTCGACTAATTATCTTAGTAGTCGACTACACTGAGTCTAAACAGACTCTGTTAAGTTAGAAAATTTCTTAGTAGTCGACTATTATTATTATTAGTCGACTACACTTTAAAGACAGACGTTTTGGAATTCTGAACTGACTCTTAGTAGTCGACTATAAATTCTAGTAGTCGACTACACTGTAATTTCACAAAAACTGGAATTATGTCTGAGTCTTTAATAGTCGATTACAATATGTATTAGTCGATTACACTATAAAGTGATAGAAACTGATATTTTGACCAAGGCTTTAGTAGTGAACTACTATTCTTATTGGTCGACTACTAAGAGGTAAATATGAGATATATGAAGTATTTTGAGACTTATTTTTATCTATAAACTCTAATGGTTAACATAGGAGATTTCTATTGTTAACCACACACTAAGCATATGTTAGTATGCTCTAAAACATTATGTGTGTGTATGTGTTGTGAGTGATCAAGGCTTGTACAATAAATCTAAGTAAAGAAAATTTAAAATTATATTATGACATTTATGCACTTCTTCTTCTGTACTTCTTGTTGCCTTGAACTCATTTGTTCACATATCTTGATCATATTTGATGTTGATATCTGTATTAATATGTTAGTGCATAATAATACACATAGTATATAAATTGTTATCATCATAACTATATATTGGGGATAATATATCCAATACAAAGCAGACTTGAGGTCTGTGTTTTGGCTGTGGAACGCGCCATTGAGGGTCGCGTTCAGTTAGGCTTTCATGAGGTTTGTGTTTGATAGCAGGGATGCAAGGGCCACGTGCAACATCCTTCTAAATGTGAGGTTCACATTTTGGTTGAGCAATGCAAAGCTGAGGTTCGTGTTCAACGCGGACTTGAGGTCTACATTTTGGCTGTGGAATGAGCCATTGAGGGTCGCGTTCAGTCTGGCTTTCGTGAGGGTCATGTTTAGGCACATAAACATAAGGCTCGCATTCTAGAGTAGAAACATGAAGCTCAGGGTCACGTTGAGGCTCACAAACACAAAGTTCGCATTGGTTGGTTAATCGGCTTTCTCTAATCTGTGCTCATCATAGGGATCTTTTCCTTCAGTGAGCAACGTTCTTCTTCATCTGAGTTGAGGCTTTTGCAATGATGTTACCATCTGTATTGATTAGGTTAGTTACAACAATTGGCCTCTTGTAACCCGATACCTTTTGTTTGGGCACGGATGTAGGGTTTCTAACTCAGTTGACGAGTTTAGTTGAAACCAGGTCTTCTCCTTCTGAAGAAGGACTATATGAATAGTATGATCCAAAGGAGAGATGCTCCTTTGGTGAGTCAAAAGTAGGAGGAAACTAAGTCTCCTTGGAGACTTTGTGGATCTTGCACATAGCCTTGGGGCTAAGGGATCCGGAGGAGAGAAACTCCTCATACTTGGCTTGGTCAAACTCAACAGTCAGTGTTTCAATAGTAGTTCCCACGAGTTTGGTGTCGGATTGCGCCAACACCTCTTCATTGGTGAAAAAGCTAGTTCCTAGCGGAGTTGCAATCTTTTGTTTGCGGGAAAAATTATAAGAAAATCGAGAAATAAATTAGTATTAACCTTCCTAACTATCTCCCTAAGTAACTTAGGAAAAGAATGAATACAATCTCTCAAAGTAACTTCTCTCTAACTGACTTAGAAAAAATTATAATTTTCTTTATCGGTTTCCCGATTTACAAAAGAGAGAAAGATAAACGGAGATTATTCTCTTTGTTTAATATTGAGTTCTTCTTTGTGGCAATGGGAGTTTGATTATTGTATCCCGTTGACGATCCGAACGCTTTGCTTCTTATAAACCTTCTCCGAGTGTGAAGTCGTACCCTTGTTTTTCCATGAGCATGCGCGCTTCTGGACTATACTTAGACAAGTGCAGACCAGATTTGTCATCATCTTTATCTTCTCTTAGAAAATGATCTGGCAACGGAAAATTCTCTCCTTTACCATAAATCACTTCTTTTTGTCCCCTTATCTTGGCAGGAACAATCTGGGTTGTTCCGAAAGAATGCTGGAGGCGTTTCTTCGTTACATAAGATGATCGGAGCGGCATACATAAATCAGGATTATCGTATAATCCCTTTATCGCATCATCAAGAGACAAGGAGTACTCTAAACCATGATTTATTTCAATATTGGCAAGTTACCAGTTACAACCGCCATCTGACGACTGTTCATCGTCAAGATTGATTACAAAGGGTACAATGTCATTTAAAACAAAACCGCCATTGTAATCGAATCCGGCCTCGGAATCAGCTTCTTCTCCGCTGTCCGTGCCCTGGATCGATGGTTCCGTATCGGATTCGTTACCATAAAGGAGAGAATCTGTGAAGTAGTTCTCATACCCTTTGAATGGTTGCTTATCCGCGACCACCGTCCTAACCCTTCCATCAGTGTCGACATATTTCAGACACTGGTGTAAGGTAGAGGGAACTATAACATTACTATGGATCCAAGGCCGACCCAATAGTAAGTTATAGGATGTCTCAGCATCAATCACGTAGCACGTGACCTCCGTTTTTAGATCGCCCATTTGGCACTTTACCCAGATCTTACCCAAAGGCCTTGACCCGATTGTGTTGAATCCGTAAATGACTATGCCTGTAGACGCCAACTTGCTGACTGGAATGCCCAGGTTATGCATTAGGCGAAGCGGCATAATACTCACAGCGGAACCCGGATCCACTTGGATTCGGTTGACTTCGCTGGAGCCAATGTACCCGACGAAGTACAGGGGTCGATCGTGGTTTGAATTCTTTGTCTGCATGTCCTCTTTGGTGAAGGTGATGCAGGGAATGTTCTTAGCTGCCACATTGCACTATTGGGCTAACAGTTCTAACTCTTCAGGCGCCGGCTTGATCCGTGTGAGGAATGCTTCTGAGTCAGCCAAGGCCTCCTGCAAGGCTTCTCTAGTCTCCTTAGATAGCCGCAACAGCTCATATAGCGTTATCCGCGCTGGAATATTGGCTAGCTGAGCCATAATGTCGAAGACGCACGGAGTCTTTGAACTTTCCGGTTTATCTTTTCCAATCGGACGACTGAAACGAGACTGCTTCGGATTTTGAACCTCCTCGGGCCTCTTTTCTTTTTGTTTATCTGCCGGCTGTCGTCGAACCTCCTCAACCGGTTTAGGAGCCGTAATCACCCCCAGCTCTGTGAGAGTTTTGGCTGGTCCCCGTTTTGTCACCCCCTGCTCAGCTAATTGATTGCCAGGAGATGGATATTTGAAGTGATATTCGTTTCCACTCCGGGTCGCAAAGACCTCCTGTTCTTCGTCGGAAAGTGGGAAAGCGGGGATTCTTTCGTCATCTTCTCCTGGGATGGCAGAGACTCCATAGCAAGACTTCCCTTTACCCTTTGAGTTCTTCTTGGATGACGATCCGACCCATTGTTCATCTTCAATCAGGTCGGGGTGAACCCAGAGAATTTCACCATTTGGGGCCGTGTGTGGCACCAGTCCCTTTTGGCGTTGTCCGTGCGGGTCATCATTCACCGTCTTCATCCCGACTTTGGTGACGCGCTTTGGCTCGAACCAAGTTGTAGGCACTGATCCAAAACTGATTGACACCGCGTTTGCTCCCACATTCTTTGCAGGCTTCGGGGTTATGACTCCTACGTCGATCAATGCCTGGATCTTGTCCTTGAGGTGGTAGCAAGACTTCGTTGGGTGGTGGACCGCTCTGTGGTACGCGCAGTACTTCGGGTCCGTCACCTTAGTGGCTCCTTCGTGATCTACGATCGTAGGTAACTGGATTTTGTTGTTCTCCAACAAGTACTTGAAGATGCCGGGAACTTCATCATCCTTGAAGGAGTAGACTTTGGGAAACCTCGGCTCCGAAGACTTTTGCTTCTGAGACCGTTGCTGCCAATGCGGCTGCGATTGTTGTGGCGCTCGTTGCTGCTGCTGTTGCTGAGGTTGCAATTGAAAAGTTTGGTTAGCATCAACGGCATTGGCATGAGCTTTACCTTTCCCTTTTTGGTTGAAGTTCTGCTTTGGAGGATTTGCTGCCGGTTGGCCTCTCTCCGCCTTCTTTCTCCTGAGGAATCGCTCAGCTTGCTCTCCTCGAACCTTCAAATCCTTCCAGGTCTTGGATGGTGCTGTGCCCATTGCTTCCAACACATCCAGTGAAAGGTTATTGTGGCAGGTCTGGAGGATGAATTCCTCAGTGATCGGGTCCCGGCAATTCATTGCCTTGTTCCGGAACCTCTTGACGAAGGTGTCGACTAGCTCCCCGTCTTTCTGCTTCTCATCGAGCAACGATCCGATAGAGATCTCGGTATCGTCATCGAAGAAGTTCGTGAGGAACTTAGTCTCCATGTCGTCCCAGCTGTTTATGCTTCCTGGCTTGAGGCGACGATACCAATCGAAGGCGGCTCCGCGAAGAGTGCCAACGAATGACCGCACCATCAGAGGCTCATTACCAGAGATGACTCCCAAGTGTGATTTGAAATAAATCAAATGCTGAGTAGGTGAACCCATCCCATTAAACGGCGTGAAGTTAATTAGACTGAACTTCGCCGGATATGGGATTGATTCCCACTCTCTTGGGTATGGACAAGGAATGCCTGTCTTTTTCATCTCTTGAGCGGAAATCAATGTATTGATTTTGCTCTCGAGATTTTTAATTTTTAGGCTTTCACCTGTGTCTTCACTAGCATTCTTGTTACCACCCCCCGCGTTGATGGGAGGGTTATTGGCATTACGAGTTTCATTTGTGTCTTCATCTTCCAGGTTGTTCTGGTTAGGACGACTTGGTTCGCCTTGTTGGTTCCTCAATGCCTGAATCTGTTGGTCATACATCTCTCTCATATTCTGCATAGCCATTTGCATTTCGAACCTAAAGGTTTCCTGTTGTTTGGCCATGGCATCTTCAAGCATCTTGGCCACTTGCTCCGCGCTTATCATGAACGACTCGCGGGGCTGTCCTTCACTGGACACGGTGTTATCAGATGCGATTGCTGAGCCGGCATCTGATTCTTCATCTCCCGAAGGTACTCTTGTTCGAACCCTACCATACGTTGCACGGATGATAGCTCCGGACTGAAGACGAGTTACTCGTCGGGGTATTTCTGGAATCGCCTCGGGGTTATCCTGAGTCGATATTCCTGTGCTGGTCATATTGGCAGTGACCCTTGAGTGTTCACCGTCTTTGACCATCGTTCTTCTTCGTTGGAAACGCCTATGCCTTGGTTTTGGCGCTCCAGTGCTGAGTCTTTCGAACACAGAAACTCTCTCAGGGACTGTCTTGACACAGTTGCATTCCGACAGTACCGCCCGAATAAGCTTCGAGCAAGGACACTGAGTCTCGAACCTTCGAGGGCTCCTCTTTCTGGATTTACTCATACCCCCGGCACGATAGTACAGCTCGTCCGTTTGAAGGTTGGAGCAACCTATCGTGTGTTGGCACGCTCTCCCAGGTATAACGTCGTCGTCATCAGACGACAACGTTTCCTTCTGAGGATGAATTGTCTTCTTCGGACCATCCAGAGTCACACGCCTTGAAACGCGCCTTTGTGAGCGTGAATCTTCAGCGGGCTCTTGCACTTCGATGCGCAAAGTTGTGCGCTTGGGTGCCGTGATTTTCTCCAAGTGTTGAGGGTTGCGGCGACCCCCAGCATGTTGCATTGTTTGGGACTTCTTCATTGGCCCCAAGCATTCTTGGATTGGAACTTTGCCTCGTTCCTTAGGAAGTGGACCGAGGCGCTCTAAAACTAACTTTCTCTTCTGGGATGGTCCTGCGGGATCTCCCGGAGCAGTTGCAGAAATCACCGGCTGTTTGGATTGATTTGTCGGGTGTTGAAACTTCGGAGGCTGCGGGTTTTGCTCCTTAGCCTGAACCGCTTCAGACTTCAGCCTCCAAACCTTGCGAGTTGATGGCGGCTTCTTGACCACCTCCTTCTGCAGCTTCCGACGGGCTTCTTCAGCTTTGGCCCGTGCTTGCGCCGATAATGCGCGACGTTTGCGGATACGCTCCTCCAGCGTCGAACGGTTCCGTTTGACACGGACCCACTCCATAGTTGATGGCTTGGAGGAACCACCCTTCATTTGCTGTTGAGGCTGTTTGCCTCGTTTGCTCTTCAGATCCGCATGGTAGCGGACCCCGTCAACGGACTCCATGGCCTTTTCGAATTGCTTCGCAAGGCGTTGACGCTGCCTCTGGCGGGCTCTCTTAGAGAGAGTCACCACGCCTTCAACGGCGGATTTGACCTTCTTAGAGGCCGGTAGGACTTCACCCAACGCAACTTCGGCGTCGATCGGGGTGAGGTTGTCGTTGGTGGCTTCAACTTCTTCGCACCAACGGACTTTTCTCCTGGAGGAGAACTTCTGGGACTTCTTGGACTTGGGGGAGGAGGTAGATCCGGACGAGGACATGTACTCCTCGTACTTCTGTTGGTCGAACTCATACTCGACCTCCTCCATGACCGGGATCGAGATCCGCGGCTGCGACGCTCCGATCTCGGCAGTGAGATCGGTGGCTCCCACTGTGGTCGCCAGATTGTTCGCGGAAAAAGTTGATGCTTTCTTCATTATCGATTCCATTGCACTCAGTTAACAACTTTATGCGTTACAAAGAGATCCGGTCTTTTTATAAGATTCGGCTTACAATGAAAATCAAAATAAAACAAAGAAATCAAAATTACAACTTCTCTCTTTTGTCGAACAAATCACAAGATCCTGTTATCCGGTCTCTTGCTTTTGTGGGTTGTTTGCCTGCGTCGGGGTTGTTTACCGTGGACCACCGCGCGATCTAGATCCGAGCAGATCTACGTGGTATAACGGGTATTATTTCACCAAGGAAATAATAGCCGGGAGGGATCGTTTCACCAAGGAAACGATCGCTCGAATCTCGGGATCAAAGAACCAAGCTTTGATCCGGAGTATAACGATGTAGATCTGAGGATTAGATTCCTTCGAACTCCTGCCTTGTTTGGTGCGGGTGCTCGCCAAGAACCGAATCCGAGTGTCCAAGTCTTCAAGCCTTCAAAACTCCGAGGTGAGGTCACAATCCGGCAGAGTTTCGGCTTTCCAAAAGTTCAACCAAAAGTCCTCTCAAATGATGAACCACCCTGCCTATTTATAGGCTCTCTGAACTATGCCCGTGTGCACAAGAGAGAGGGGGGGAAGGCACCGGCCACCTCAGGGTGGCTCGGCTGCCGAGCCACCTCAGGGTGGCTCGGCCTTGGCCGAGCCACCCTGAGGTAGCTCGACTTTGGCCGAGCCACCCTGGGGTGGCTCGGCCACCGACCAGTCCCAAAAAAAAAGTTGTGTTCCGTCCTTTTCCGTTGTTTCTAGTTATGTTCGTGATTCGGTTGTGTGGTTGATTGATCTGGAAACGATTCGTTTTGACTTGGTTCCTGATTTGGCAGTAAATTCGCCTTGGTGTTTGAGTTCGAATCCTCTCTTGGTTGGATGACTCGTTGACTCCCCGAACCATTGACTTGATTCCGCATGCGAATGGATGCATTCCGTTGTTCACGTGCGGTTCGTTAGCTTCGTAGCCTCGTTAGTTCGCTTCGTCGCTCGAACGTCCGTTGATTTGTCGAATCATCGTGCCGAGCTGTGCTAAGGGACCTATAGGCAATTTTATACGCCTACAATGGCCATAACTGCTTCTCGATCCAAGATGGAGGTCGTTCTCACCCGCTTCCAAGATCACGGTGAGGTATTATACCTTTTTATTAGGGTTTTTATTGCTCGTTTACATATTAATAATCCCACATTAGCTGGTCAATTAAATTGCATTACTTTGATCGTCAGTGAAATAAATAGGACTTGCTTCTTCATTTTTTTTGAAGGCTAGGGAAATGGTAGATGAAGTCAACAACTGGTTCGATGGACTACCTCTACTTCCTTCCTACTCAGCTATCGAAGCAGATACTCGGCTACTCGTTCTGAATGCTCTCACTTTCAAGGCGTCCCGTTTACTGTGTCTTTCATGACGACCAATTCTCGACAGTGCATCGGGTGCTATGACGGGTTCAAGGTCCTCTGGCTTCCTTTCAAGAGAGGACGCGGCCCCAGGATCTTTGCCATGCATGTTTTCCTGCCAGATGCACAAGATGGTTTCAGGGATTTAGAGGGGAAGCTGGGTTTAGATGCAGGGTTCTTTGATAGACACATTCCTTTGGAGATAGTAGATGTCGGTGAGTTCAGGGTCCCCTTTGGAACTGGAGGGATGAACTTGTTAGATCTAAAAAAACTGAGATCTAATCCATAAAACCATGATTAATTCAAAGAGAATAAACAACAACAATAAGAGTAAGATCTAAGGGAGCAAGGGAGCGGTTAGTTAGGTGCATTTTAGCGGGCGATTTTTTTCCCGCTACTGTGCGCCTCCGCTCAGATCTCGAATGAGGAAGAAGAAGAAAAGTGGGAGCAAGGGAGTAATCGATGCTACATTAAGAGATTCGATCTTTGTATATCCTTCTTCTTCATCTCCCTTGAGTGGAGCTGAGGGATCTGGTAGATCAATGGAGCCGATTGAAGCTTTGGAGAGCAATGGAACAATACAGAAGCTGCGAACTTCATCCATGGCTTCGATGGAGATGAAGAGTACTGGCCCTAAGGGAGCTAAGAAGAGAATGTCAATGGAAGAGGTTTTGACCAAAACTAAGTCTATTTCTGAACCTGGCTTGCTTAGATCTGGCCCAGTGCTTGATCGTCAGCTAGGTTCCTCTTGGGCTGATGAAACGGAGGAGGATAATGTGGAAAATCTGGATGAGTCAACGGAGGTGATTGATGATGATCTTGAGATCTTTACCCATTTTGTTGCTCAATCCTCAGAAGAAACGATGGTGACTGAGAACTTTATGACTTTTCCCCTTCTGAAGCTATAAATGGGAAAGGGAACTCTGATGACCTCAATCTAGAGGGAGAAGGTAAACAGAAGGATTTAGGTATGCGAGATGAGCTCAATACAAGGGAAGATAAGAAATCTT
Organism: Asparagus kiusianus; assembly: GCA_022839385.1. Taxonomy (NCBI): domain Eukaryota; kingdom Viridiplantae; phylum Streptophyta; class Magnoliopsida; order Asparagales; family Asparagaceae; genus Asparagus; species Asparagus kiusianus. The sequence continues at coordinate 51,958 of BQKN01000875.1, forward strand.
ATGTCAGTCTCTTTGCTGATAATAGAAAGCCAGGTAAAGGACTTGCTCTCAATTTAATCCCAGGTTCTCCTTCTTCTGTTGTTTCTTTCTCTGCTGAAGAATGGAAGGAGGGTGAACAATTTTGGAAGTATTCCTTAATTGGGCATGTTATAGGTCTGAATGTAAAATTCAGATCCATGGAAACCTTCATCAATAAAGCATGGGGTAGGATAACCATTCCTAGAATTTCTCTGCTCAAGCAAGGAGTGTTTTTATTTGATTTTCAGTTTGATCAACAGATGAGAGATGTGTTAGATGCTGGACCTTGGTTTTTTGGCTCAAGGCCTTTGATACTTAAACCATGGTCTACTGAAATTGATGTGGAGAAAGTTCAGGATTTCTCCTATCCTATGTGGATTCAGCTCCCAAATCTTAAGCTTAATTTGTGGAGTGCTACAAGAATTAGTAAAATCTCTAGCCAAATTGGACGCCCTATTACAACTGACATGCTCACTGCAAATAGGCAGAGATTAAGCTATGCCAGAGTCTTAGTTGAAGTTCAATTACCCTTGAAGGAACCTTTGCCAGACTCAGTAGATCTACTAGGGCCAGATGGGAAAAAAATATAATCAGAAGATTATATATGAACTTAAGCCAAGGTGGTGTTCAAATTGCAATATAATTGGCCATGAAACTGATAGCTGCAGAAGACAAAAGTTAAAGAAAATATGGGTTCCTGTCAACAGGAAGGAAAATAATGTAGCAAAGGATACGAATGCATTGCCAGGCCATCTTGTATCTGATGAGGATATAAGAACTAGGGAGCAGCAGGATTATGTGACTGATGACACCTTGCCAACAAAACAAATGAATAAGGAGAATGCTCAAATCAATTCTGGCAATAACAAGATAGGCTCTTCTGGAAGGCTGAAACATGCACAAATAGTGTCAGATACTAACTGGAGGATTGACACTGGGTATCATGCACTCCCTGATAATGAATTGACTTTTACTACAGTAAAACATGCACAGAGAAAGGAGACTGATACTCAAAGTGTTAGGCAGGGAGATTACGGATTAGCTACTCTTCATCAATTTTCCTCCCCTACAATTAATGCTTCAGGGTTTACAAGTGTTAGCAAGGCAAATGTTGATAGAAAAGTAATAGCTAGAGCTTCAGGGAATTCTATCCAGGCATCGCCTTTCTGTCCTCTGGACTCACAGATTCTTGATTTTGATCCCTGTTATGTTGACAGGGGTGGAAGTATATAATGCACTTCTCAATATGGAATATCAGGGGATTTAATAAGTCCCCTAAGCACTTAATTGTGAAACAATTTATCCATGATTATAAGCTATCTTTTATAGCTTTACTAGAAACTAAGCTTTCTTCAGCAAATATGGGAAAAATAGCTCAAAAAATTGCTAAGCACTGGGAATGGATTTCAAATGTTCAGGAAGCAGGCAATGGGAGGATTTGGCTTCTTTGGAACAGTGACATCCTCTCTGTTCAATGTTTCAAAGTCTCTGTTGTTAGACCCTAGAGGGGGGGTGATTAGGGTCTTATGCTAATCTAATCCGATTAAATACTAATTAAAATTAATTAATAAGTTATCCTAGCAAGTATGAAATACAATAATATATGTAAGCTAGGATAAGCAATATGAACAATGAGATATATCCT